>SAUG01000009.1:0-600000 GCA_011316305.1 Rusavskia elegans | reverse complement strand
CATCCACTTCGAATCACTTCGGTAGAGCGTGGGGCCAAGTGGCAGGAGTGTGTATTTGTAGGAGCTGGCTGCTCGTAGTTTTTGTTCTGGCGCCTCTTGCAAATTCCCTGAACGCAACAGACTCGATAACAGTTATATACATGATTGATTATTGATCGACAGCGCCCAGACCAGTGACGTATTGACACCACTCCCCGCCGGCACTTCCTCCGCTATCAGCACGAGTAGCCGGTGATCCACAGCTCCAGCTTGCTTTTGGTGGGGCATTGAGTTGACATCGCCAACCGCAACTCTTTTCTCTCCTGCATCGTTCATTATGGTATTTGCTCGTTCAATTTCCCGCCTGTCACGGCCAGCTGCATCGTTGCTCTCTGCAAGAGCTGCTGCAGCCGGCCCTTCATTGGCTGCACGAGGATGCTTGGGTGGGGTTCGAACGCTAACCGCGACCTCATCTCTACAGGTTGTCCTTCCATCCTGTCTTCCATCGCCATTGAATCGCCAAGGACGCTTATACTGACCTGCATTGGAATCTAGTCGAAAGTTCTGCTCGTTCTGTACGATGTGAGTGCAATTGTTGAGATGACACGGGCTCATCTCCGGATGTGGCGGCATCAGAGCTGATCAGCTGTCGATAGGGCAAAGAGCACGCCAGAGAAGTACCAGAGCTTCTGGGCACCACCGAGAACGAGCTCGGTATTCGCAAATGGCTCGAAGATCAAGGACATACTCTCGTGACAACTTCTGATAAGGAGGGCGAGAACTCGACCTTCGATAAAGAACTGGTCGACGCTGAGGTTATCATCACCACCCCGTAGGCTTCCCCTTTTTCTTCGCTGGGCACTTGAAGCATTCCAGGAAGACGAGCTTCAATTAACTTGGTGACAACCCAGCTTCCACCCTGGCTATTTGACCGCCGAACGCCTCGCCAAAGCCAAGAACCTCAAACTCGCCGTCACTGCCGGTATTGGATCCGATCATGTCGACCTTGACGCCGCCAACAAGACCAATGGAGGCATCACTGTTGCCGAAGTCACCGGCTCCAACGTCGTCTCCGTCGCCGAACACGTCATCATGACCATCCTCGTCCTCGTCCGCAACTTTGTCCCAGCCCACGAACAAGTCGCGGGTGGCGATTGGAATGTCGCAGCGGTCGCCAAAGGCGAGTACGATCTCGAGAACAAGGTGGTCGGGACCGTCGCCGTCGGAAGAATCGGAGAGCGTGTTCTGCGACGACTGAAGGCATTCGATTGCAAGGAGCTCCTCTACTTCGACTACCAGCCCCTTAAGCCCGAGCTTGAGAAGGAGATTGGATGCAGACGTGTGGAGAATCTGGAAGAGATGCTGGCACAGTGCGATATCGTCACCATCAATTGCCCGCTGCACGAGAAGACCCGAGGCATGTTCAATAAAGAGTTGATCTCCAAGATGAAGAAGGGTATGCCCCCCACCAATTCCCTCAATTGTCTAACCACTGACACATCATTCCAGGCTCCTGGCTCGTCAACACCGCCCGCGGCGCCATTGTGGTCAAGGAAGACGTCGCGGAAGCCCTCAAATCCGGCCATCTCCGCGGCTACGGAGGCGACGTCTGGTTCCCGCAACCAGCACCGAAGGACCATCCACTCCGCTACGCGACCAACACCCAGGGTGGAGGTAATGCTATGGTCCCACACATGTCGGGCACTTCGCTCGATGCGCAGAAGAGGTACGCGGAGGGGACGAAGAACATCCTGCAATCATACTTCTCCGGGAAGTTTGATTACAGACCTGAGGACTTGATCGTCAAGGATGGCGACTATGCCACCAAAGCGTATGGGCAGAGGGCGGGGACCAAGCCTGGAAATAAGCCCGAGTAAGGAAGTAGACAAAACAGGAATCATTGAGGACACCGCGAGCGAAGATAACTGTATATATGGATGTATTTGCGTTGCTATTGGTATCGAATGAAATTCTTTGCTACATCATCCATGGTTTCCATTCCGGCTAAGCGGCTGTCCTACTGGCATTTCCGTCTAATCAGTGGAGTATCGAAGACAGTACTCGCCGACTGCTCCGATGGATGACTGCCGTTTATGCTATGAGTTTCCCGAAACAGGCCACGGCCACAAGAAACAACCGAAGAAGGGATAAACTTTTTTGAAAAACAATCGTTGTTACGTGTCCCTCACGGCCACACATGACACGTGCCGAGGTCGAGATGTCGAAATTCGAACATCACCTCTCTTGTCGGATACTACCATATGTGTGACGTCGTCGCATAGAAGGACCGAAGAAAGGCGAACGATGGCATCGCAGCGCGGGGGAAAGGGCCCAAGCGAATGGGATCGGATAGTCAGATTTCGTGCATGTTGGCGACGATGACGTTACACCGGCAACGCACCGTGCGTTGATCCCGGCGGAAAGACCGAGTTCGCAGTAGGTGGTCGTTTCACTATGCGTTGTGTCTGTTTGAGGAGAATAAGGACGATGACGTTGTTTTATCATGGGACCGGACCTGGATATCAAGATTGGTGGCTGTGAGAGGCCAACCATATGGTCCATGGTGGATATTGGGGCGAGGGACGGAATCGGACTGAGCTGCAGGGAGCCGTGGATCCAGATGCGGTTTGGGTGGTCGTTGGAGAGCGATGATTGGCTATTGAGATGCAGAAGTTTCGCGCGAAGAAAGTTAGTCAGGAACCGGGAGTGCAGATGATTGGCTCTTGGCCGTGGAGCCACACGGAAGCGTGAAAGATGCAAGAACCGAAGTTGCCCGTTTCTCTGGTGCCGTGGCTAGAACTGGCGCCTGGCACTCGTCGTCGCTGCTGCGAAGGTTTGTTAGCGCCCATGGTTCAAAAAGTCTCAATTTCTCGTGAGCTGTGGTCGTGAAACATCCTTCCTGCCAACTCCACTCCCACATCCACATCATCAACGCCATCATCACACTCTTCTGTTCAATTCCACTGTACCATTGAACCTGTTCTTGGATCCTACTCTTTAACTGCACCTTACCATCGCATTTGCAGCATCCCATCACATCTCACTTCACCATGAAGTCATACATCGCAGTCGCCGTTATCCTTGCTCGTGCCGTTGTTGCACAAGGTCCTCAAGCTGAAGCACTTGCAGCCATCTCCCGACTTCCAGAATGCGGAGTACGTCCCCATGACTTCCCTCATCAGCACTGAAATCAACCTCCTTCCGAGCCTCAACTGACAATGCCATCAGCAAACCTGCGTCACCAACATGCTGAACCAGGCCCCAGCACTCGGCTGTTCAAATCCTACCGACGTGACCTGCCTCTGTACTAACCAGGACTTCGGTTTTGGAATCCGCGACTGTACCAACGAGGCTTGCCCACCCAATGCCGACAGAAGTGCTGTCACCGACTTCGGCACCATGTTCTGCGCACGTAAGTCGCCGACACCCACCGAGAAAAATGTAATTCGGAAGACTGACCTTGACTCCTAGAATATGCGAGCATGAGTGGAGGAAGCACCGCCACCATCACATCCAGCGGAACCAACACCGTCGTCGTTGCTACCGGCGAAAGCACCACTTCCACCACGACCGCCGGCTCGGAAGACAGCAATGCCATCGTCGTGACCACAACTAACGGCGAAGGCTCAACCATCACCACTACTCTCCCTCCCACTTCAACTGGCGGTTCTGGAAGCAACGGTGCGGCCATCGTCGTTACCACAACCAATGGCGAAGGCTCAACCATCACCACGACTCTGCCTCCGACGATGGGTGGTGGCTCGGCTAGCCCAACTGGCGGCGCCATGGGCGGATCAATGAACTCCACTTCCAGCAATTCTACCTCTCCAATCGGTGGCGCCGGTTCAACCAACGGTACTTCTAGCAGCAACAGTACCAGTGGCGGAACTGTCATGACCACCACCGACGCCTCGGGCAATGTCATGACCAGCACGGTACGTCTCCTTGACATCTTCTTTTCACATGAGTCATCTTTCACTGACAACGCACAACAGATGGAAAGCACAAGCGAGTCCACCTCCTCCAGCGAGGAGCCCTCACCAACCCCCGAGAGCAGTGCTGCTCCCGAAGGTGGGGACTCCGGATCTGGTTCCGGCGCCAACAAGAACCAAATCGCCGCCGCAGGTGTCGTCGGTTTCGCTGGTCTCGCTGCCTTCCTCTTCTTGTAGAAAGAAATCATCAAGGGGCGTCCCTCGCGCGCATAACTTGCATCTTACCGAGCATCTGCTATATGTCTGGCGGAGAGGCAAGAGCATCCATATGGTTGGCTTCCAATTTGTTGATACCCTTCATGTTTCGCTTACTTTTTGTTCGTACCGAAGCATGGAAAAATATAACCTTATGGCAGCTCGTAATGGTGGTCGGTGGAACATGGGTTAAGAATAATTACATTAATTGAGAGAGCTTCGCCCCCTTGCATTGCTGAGAATATCATAACGGTCATTGATTGGCCGAAAGATCCCGACGACAATGTAAGAAGATTTTCAAATCAAGCATACCAACCCTCCAACAGTCGCCGATACTGGGGCTTCGTCATGTGAACAAAACTCGATCCACATAGCGACCACCCCCCTGGTCCCTATAAACCAAGTACCCACCATTCCACGCCACTACTCTACTCTATTCTATTCCCTATACACCAAACACTTACATTGACATACATCTACTTACAATACCAACTACCTCACGTATATCAAGATCCAGGTAATACGTTCATCTCACGATCCTATCGAGTCATGGACTATAACTTTCCTCTTATATTACCGCGACTGTAAGTGCGATTGACGGGGTGGTCGGGTTTTGTACAGTGGATGTGTCGAGGTTGGTGGGTGACTGTTTTTTGCGGTTTTTGGTTTATTGCTGACTTGGGGTGGGGGGAGGGGGTGTGTGTGAAGGGAACTTTGCCAACTTTAGTTGTCTTTCATGAAGGATGGTGGAAGCGGCGTGGATCTTGTTACTACTTTTTCTCTGTCTTTCTGTCTTTCTGTCTTTCTGTCTTTCTGTCTTTCTGTCTTTCTGTCTTTCTGTCTTTCTGTCTTTCTTTCTGTCTCTTTCTCTCTCTCTCTCTCTCTCTCTCTCTCTCCATCCTATCTATAAACACCCACTCTCTCTCCCAGGGTCTATAATACCAGAAATCTCCCACTCGCTGACAAATTGGTGAAATAGCGAGTTAACTAGAAGAAGGTTATGGTTTGTGAGAGATTGAGTTCGGCGGGATGGACGTGGATTTTGTGGGGTTTGGTGGGGTTATTAGTCAAATACTTATTTAGGGTGTGGTCTACATATACAAGCTTGGTGTAAGAGCCGGATCTGTGAGGGATATAGGCGGTATAAGGTGGTGGTGGTGGTGGTGCGTGGTGGTGCGTGGCAAGTTGTACAGTGGTATTTTTCTTTGATAGATAAGATACCCGACTCAGATCTCGCGATTCCACTCTACTCGGATTTAGATAATGGCATGGCGTATCCTGCCGTAGCCATATCCATATCCTGTCCCTGACCATCGCAGGTATACAGGCTTGGCAGGGCGATATAGCTGGGCATGCGTGCGATTTTCTTCTGACGGATTTTTCGTGACTTGTGTGTTTGGAGGAGATGGGTGGTTGGAGGGTTGGAGAGGTAGAGGGGGTTGTGGTTTTGGTTGGTTTGGTTGGTTTGTGGAGGGATGAGAGGGAGGAGGGGTGTGGTGTATGTTGGATTTGTGGAGGTTTGGGAAGGGAGGAGGGATGAGGAAGGAAGAAGGATGGGAGGAGGGAGGAAGAAGGGATGCGTTATGTATATGGGTTTGGGGAGGTTTGTGGATGTCTGGGTGTGGATCGAAGAACCAACCGCACTCCGCAAATGCGATGTCTATGTCAAATGCGAAGTCTACCGTCAACATCAATCCCCAATCGATCACATCTTACATTTGGTGGGATGATAGGGGAGGTGGTGGGTTTTCTCAAAATACAGATGTTGATTGTGAGGAATTCATGACGGTTGAGCTGGGGAAATGATATGGGAGGATGATGGAGCTTTTGAAGGTGTAGAGATTAGAGGGAGGGAGGGAGGGCGTTCGGCTGGGCCATTTCGTGAGCTGTATTAGGGTTGAAGATGCTGGAGGGAGATTGGAATGATCGAATGAAGGTGGAATGCACCATCACCCTTGTATCCAAGCAGACAAACTGAGACATAAAGACTCACTTGGTAGACAGCTTGATCGGAGAGACGAACTGGAAAAATTACAGCAACTGATCAAAGACTCACAACACTATTATTGTGTTAACGCTGCCTGCAACAGCCTTTGTTCCAGACATCGGACCCCCCTGAAAATATCACATGCCAGGGTTCCTAAAAGCTCGTGGTCATTGCAGCAGAAATTCAGACTCCGAACCCCCCTATCTCGACGTCACGAAATGGGTGTGCCCATCTTATCTGGAGTGGAGCATCACAGCAACAGCCCACACTCCTTTTACGCAGACGACGGTATTATTCAGCAACCCACCATTGATTAAACGGCGTCGGAACAAAGTCACGAAACGCTTCCCCTGCCAGCCTCGCTTTTGACCCTCCGAACCGACGACCACGCCTCAAGTATATCATTGTATCCACCCCTCTTCGCTGCCGCGAGAACAGCAACAACCTATATGGTAGGGTCGTAGCAGGCACTATCTCTCGGAAACCGATGCCGTGGGTGCGGATGTAGACTCCCATTCCGGGACAGTCTACGATTCGCTGAGTACTTGGCTTGCGGAATCTTCGCTCATTCCCAAGTCGACGATGAATTGGACAGCGGAGGCTAGAGAGACCATTAGTACTTCGGTCTTGTCTCGAGTATTGATATCCGTTCTTAGGGAGGCTGAGATTCTGATCTGAGGATTTCGAATGATGTGAGTCCGCTTGGTCATTCTGTCTTGCAAGTTTCTTGAGATTGATGTGACCGTCCGGTTTCGTCGGGTTATCGTCGTCGGAATCGAAAGCTAGACGATCGAGGATGATGATGATTTCTTGGCTGATTGTGGAGAAGGGTTACATCTATGGAAATGTCGGTGGCTGCTGATTCATGATGTCTAGTGGTTATCGGTGAAGAGAGGTGAGCATTTACAATCCCTCGTATCATCACCAGACCGCTCGACGTAACTCTTACCATCGTTGCAAGGAAATGCCCGTACTCTATATCCGGTTTCCCACCGTAACACCTCGCCCATTCATCATAAAGCGCGGCGTAAATGATACTAGGTGTCAGAATCTTCTGTCCATCGCCATCGATCTCCTGAGACGATTGCAGCCAGTAGAATACTGTCGGTCGATTACACAGTGAGTTTGCCGACAACCGTGTCTTGGAGAACAAACTCTTCACTATCCCACACCCATGCCAGGCTGGTGGTCCGGCGATGTTCTTCGTTTCTGCAATAATGCCAATTCTTTTGAAGGTCTGCTCGCATTGATTCTTTCAAGGGGTCGGATACTGGGTCCTCCGTAACGGTCGATTCCAGTACCTATCGGTCTCGAGGTCTGAGCGAAGGGTGTTTACTTTCGACGATGCTATTGTGTATCTTAAACCGGTCTATATCTTATACCGGGCCACTGGGGCGCTAGTGATGTCGTCCTAAGTGGTTTACTGGTGGATTGGATCATTGAAGATGCTGGCTATTTTACCTCTAGGTGTGATTTGAATGTAAATCCTGAATTGAAAGCTTGTTGCCAATTTTCAACAAAACAAATCTTGGTATTTTGGATCGGATTCCGGTAATTAGATCGGCGATCGAACATGAAACTCGAGGCATTACAAACGCATATATTATATATTAGATGGCTGGAATGACTGTCTTGGGATTTGATAGAAAGCTATAACTTCCTTGAAATAAAGTTCGAGAATGGAGTCACTCATATTGACACATTTTACCGATACTGAATAATAAAAAGGGGTGACTCAAACCTTTAGCCACAGTACGATTCAACCCATCACTGCTGTATGATCAATTTGGTATACCAGTACTGCGGCCTGCAGGTCTGATTCGCTCGATGCGTCTGAGCGAGAATCTGTATATGGACGTGATCGGGTACAGATGATTCGCACCTCGAGGAGAGCGAGACGAGGTTCGAGAGGCTCTCGACGACTTCACTAGCGATATCAGCAGACTTGCAGGGGTCCTGACGATGATGTTAGGTCTCCGATATGTCCCTGGAGATATGTTGTTGTGTTTTCCGAACCCGTCCCAGGTCTTGGGGCCCCAATATCGAAGAGATGTATTCCAAGTCCTCAAGCTGGTCAAAGGTTTGGTCTTCTTTATAAAGACCTGCCGAAGGAAACTCACGGGTGAGAAAGACAGTGTTGATGCGATTGAGTTTCTCTCCACCCGCTCCCAGCACTTGGCCCGAGTACTTGCCTTGGCGTGGACTTCTGCCATTGGAACCGTATATGCTCTAATCAGACATATGGTACTTTGGAAGTGACACCGATCGATCTCTGGAAACGGTGGTCCAGCAGACTCTGCGTTAGATGCGCACCGAAAACCCTGCAGAGGGTCCAGTGATTGGAACAGTCAATAGGAGATGTATCTCCGTGCTTTTATGAAGACAAAATTCGAAAGATCTTCCCCGAGGGCGGCTTCCTGGCCCATGTACCGATCGACTGTGGTCTACATCCTTCATAGATCGGAAAATTGCTCTTCAACTTAAAGTATGGGCAAAGGAGTTAGCTGCTACTTACTCCACTCCTGTAGATAGAAGGTGATCTTACATGGGAATTGTGACGCTCTCATTCATGGATGACTGAGCAAAGGAATTTCATCTTGACGAGCCAACTGGACCTATTACAAAATAAACAACGGGACATATTGTTCGGTTACTTGGCTTCGCCCACTGCTTCCACTCTGACTGTTATGTTCAGTAGGGGTTAAAACGTCTTATCGCCGTTCCGAGACTCATTGCCTGCAAACTGGGCAGTATACAAGCTACACCATAGACGTGGCACTCACCATGAACCCGTCGAGCAAGCCTGATATGACGATTCGTAACAAGAGTTAGGAGGACTTACCGATGTCCGATGGCTTCCTCCTGTTTACTTTGCGAGGTAAGCTACTCCAAGACGATATATATCTGGCAATACCATTGACCGCTCGAAAAACACGCTGTTCAGGTTTTTGCTAGTGTCTTCGGAGTATCATCGTCTTTGCGGTAGTGCTTGTCTTGAGGACTTGTGAGCATCGACTTACTGGCAGATTTCGCTAAGCTTGAACAATTCCACTTGCAGGTAGACGGACGAATACTCTACCTTGCCGGTGTCGGAACTAGTACAGCTTCCCCGAAGTATCACCGACCTTTACCGGATCAAACCATTCTCTGGCGAAAGTAAATTGCATGCTGGCATTTGTTTGCGACATCCTGCATTATTGACGGCATTAGGGACGCGATAATCAGAGCCTTATCGGGTATTCACCAAGCGACAATCCGAAGATCAGCCATCACTCTCTACATTGGGACAATAGTCATGATGCACGTGCAATAGTGGGGAGAAATGTGAATGCCCTCCCCCTGCAACCAATAATCACCATCCACCACAAGCATCTACTCCTCGTGCCCAGACGTGTGTCGCTTGTTGATCCAACCCCCTGTCTAACGAACGGTGATAAGGTTCTGGCCATGTATCTGACAGCTATGTAGATATCACCAACCTTTGCATGACCTGAAATAACTTGGGAATTAAGGAGAATGGGGTAAGCTCATGTCTTATCAAAGTGCTAAACCCTCCCATCGAGTAAGTCGAAAGCTCGGTAGTCCGAAGATCAGCTATACTCTTCTCCAAAAGGAAGTCTGCGAGGCTTGGAGCTATGCAGCTGGGTATGATTTACATGCACTGACAGGTTCAACGTTGCGAAGTATTCCTAGCCAAAAGGTGACCATAGCCTAAAGCATCCTTGATAAAGGATAAAGTCCAGCCAGCAAGAACTCCACAATTTATGATGCCCTAAAGTTGTTATGTTGAAAAAAGCTATCCGCATATAGTGAATTAACAAGCTGTCCCCACTATCAACCTCAACTTCCTCGAAAACTCTTCTGGCAGTCGCAGTTAGCCTGAGGCTGCCATTTGGGACAGGCGGACATCTTCGTTTTTGCCAAGTTTGCGGTGCGACGGGGAGCGCTGGATATAGTGCGTCAGCTCATACCTTCTCAAAGTGGATAAACCCTCCCATTGAGTAAGTCCAAACCTTTTTAATCCGAAAGTCAGCCAACCTCTTCTCCAAAAGGAGGTTTGCTTTGTACTTCTGCAGGGCTCGGGAGTCTACCCTGCAGCCTTTTCAGTAGACTTGCATGAGGTGACATACTGTGCGTCACCTCTTACCCTCTCAACCTGTAAAAGCCCCTATCGAGTTAGTCTTAAGGCGTCTTTGATCCGAAGTTCAACCATCTCCTTTATAAGGTAAACTCTGAGGTTCAGGGCTATGCAGCTGAGGTCGTTTGGTTCAACAAAAACTTACATTGCATGACGCTGCGAGACTCCTCAGTCTCCTTGCCTTGAAAGGTGCGTCAGCTCATGTCCCCTCAATATGGAAATCCCTCTTATCGGGTAGGTTCAAAGCTTTTCGATCCGAAGTTCAACCATCTGTTTTTATAAGAGGAAGAGACCGATACAGCTGCATCAAAACACGCATGCAAGACGCGGAGAAACTCCTTGTCTTATACAGTGCGTCAGCAAAGCCTCTCTTGCCGGGTGTATGCGCTTCTTAACCCGCAGCTCAGCCGCCTCGTTCTTGATAAGAGAGTTTTTGAGGTCCAAGGGCGTGCAACAACCCTTGCATTGCACTGCTTGCATGCCTCTCCTCTCTCAAGGGGCAGGTACGAATCGAAGATCAGCCCTTGCTTGAACGGAGGATAACGAGATTCTGAGAACTATGTGCGCGATGCGCAAGGGAGCCTTGCAGGACCATGTGTCGCAGTGCGTCAGCATTTACCTGTACAAAGTGCGAAACAATGCTTTCCTAGTGTAGGTTCAACGCTTCTCCATCCGAAGTTCAGCCATCTCGTCCCTTAGAAGGCAATTTTAGTGGTCGATAGCCATGCAGCTAGAGTCAAGTGGTGCTTCAAAACTTGCATGCAGGTCTCTGTGACGCATGGGGAAAACAGGACGGATGCACCTCTCAAAGTCCAAAAAGCCTTCATTAGGTAGGCACAATGCTCGTTGATCCGAAGATCGGCCGTTCCCTTCCTTAGAGGGAAAATAAAAAGTTTCTGATATGCAGCTGGGAAGATGTGGATGAATGTTCGTGCGGGCCAGCTTTACGTATCTAGCCCGAATCGACTTAGCTCGGCAGATCCAACTATGACTGTAACCAATGAGCAGCCGTCACAGACATGCCGGGGGGACTTTTGTTCCGAAGTTCAGCCGTGCTCTTCCTCGACAGGATGTTTTTAAGGATCAGGGCTATGCATCTGGCGCGACGACGTACATGACAATGCAAGGGGACTTGTTTGTGAACACGCATGGCTTTAAGTCTGCATGCAAGGTGTGCGTCAGCTCACATCTGCTAAAGATGCAGTACGCTCTCTTTGGGTAGCTAACGCTGGTTAATCCGAAGATCGGCCATTTATCACTCTTTGCGGAGGTATTTGGTGGACATAAATATGCAGCTGGGAGTTTGAAGGGCGTAGCAATCATGCATAGCGCATGCAGGGCGTTTTTGTCCGCTCTTAGTCTTGGTAGGTACAAAGCTGATTGAGTCGGAGTTCAACCCTTCTTTCCTATCTCTTCCGCTGCTACTGGTTTCTCTTTACTTAGCGCCAAGCCGGACGAAATCTATCAGTAGCAGCGGAAGGGATATATCTGAGAGGGTGATAGCCACGCAGCTGGCGTCCTGGACCTGCATGCATCTCTCCGCGACGCATAGCGAAAACGGAATCGTGCCCAGAGTACAAAACCCACTTGCCCAGTAAGCTTCTTGAACCGAAATTCAGCCATCGCCTTCTTTATATAAAGGGTTTTCGAGGTCCAATGCCATGCATCTGGGGACTGTGTGCATGGTATGCAAGGGACCCTTGCGTGGATACGAGACGGACGCAGTGCGTCAGAATTTGCGTGCACTGAATGCGAAATGCTCTTATCGGGTAGGACTAAAGCTCCACGAACCGAAGATCAGCCATCTCCTTCCTTACTCAGAGAGTTTTTAAGGTCCAAGGCTATGCATCTGGGGAATATCTGCAGTGCAGGGGTCCATGGAAGGATGCATCATTGTCAGCAAATCATGATGTGAAGCTGATTGATCCGAAGTTCTGCCAGACTTTCCTTCATACGGATGATAATGAGGTTCACGACATGCAGCGGGCGTTTTTTGATGGCGTATAACCATGCATCATCGTCACCCCCCTACCACACCAAGGGCGTGCTCGTGAGTGGGTACAAAACTTAGATCCGAAGATCAGCCATTTCTCTCTGTATAAGGCTTATTTGAGGTTTATGGGTATGCGGCAGCGGATAACATGCATGCAATCGGACTTCCGTGCATCAATGGCGTGAATGGCCAACCGCGCCAGCCTGAGGATGTGAATGCAGGCTGAATATTTTTGGTAGGCTGGAAAAAATCCAGCTAAGGCACCGTGCCGTTCAGATGTTGGCTTCCTTCGATCCAAGCAAGTGTCTTGAGTGGGAAGAATCTTCCAAGAAGAGGTTTGCAGGAGTGAACTCTACTAAAATTAGATACCTTGATCAAAGCTTTAATCACCTGCCTGGACAGTTCAAAGTGGTACTTCCCCGTAGATGCGCACAAAGTCACACAATCAACCATAATATCACTTGCCTGCTCAAGCCGGTGTGACAACCACGTTATCAACACCCCACTCAACACCCAAAAAGTCCGTCGCAACGAACGCAACCTTCAGCCGCGCCTGGTTTGAACTCGCCGTAAACGTCCCCGTCAAAGTCCGCCACACGATAGGCGGCCCAGCGGGATCACTATCCAAATCAACCCTTGATGAAAACATCATCGACGTAAGCGTAGACATAGACCTGCTTATTTGGATTGACTTGTCGCTTGTTCTTCTTCGAGGGCTGATCGCCTGGGTCCGTGATATAGAACTTGGCGGCAATGTTGTACTTGGCGCCAGGGCAAACCGTCAAGGATTTATCGAGGTTGAGTTCGACATATGAGTTAGCATTCTTGTTGTTGGCAATGAAGGCGTATTTGGATCCGCCGAATCCAGGATCCTTGACACCGTGGCTGAGATACTGCGGATCGTAGTTGCCGTAGGGGGTGCTCAGGGTACAAGGGGCGAGGGATCCGCTTTCGAAATCGCCGTTCTTGACGATAGGCGTGGCCACAGAGCATGTCGAAGATTTGGTTACCGTTACAGTGGCATGATCGTCATTGGAGAAGGGAGCGCTGTGAGAATGCAGGAGCATGCGCTGCTGAGTCTCGAGGCTAGGTATGCCGTCGTAGCGGAAAGATCACGCTTTACGTTAACGGCGGTGACCGTTGTACTGAACGATTATCAGCACGACGAGATAGTGTCCCAGCCTCGACCAGGGATACTCACGTGGTAATCTTAGTGGTTTTGATAGTAAGCCGTATGTAGGTTCTGCAGAAGGCACTGGCCGAAGAACTGTAACGAGGGTCGATGAAAGATCGAAATAGGTTTCCACGGTTGCAATTATTCTGCAACGCTGGCATATTATCAGTTGGAGAGAACTTATATGGGTAGTATGTAGATATAGCTGACCTCGTTTTTCCGCAGGTATCTCGTTCGGTGCCGTTAGAGCTTGTTGGAAGAGACCAACAAGGGCGATCAACGATGTTATTGTATACATCTTCGACGGCTGCCCTTGACTTTGCTGAGACTTCAATGGTCCCGATCTGGGAGAAAGCTTGTTCAGACTTATGGACTTGTGCCTGATGTCCAATATGGAGGCTGCGATGTGGTCCAATGAATAGGGTGGCTGAATCCAGTATCAGCTCTCCCAGAGGTAGCCGCTTGATCATCTGACTGCACCAAAAACGGGGGCCCCACACGGTCAGGATGTTGGTGGGTTATTTGCAGGCTCACACCCCCCCTCAGCTTGACGGCCGAGAGTAGTGCTGGAAGTTAAGCTGGAGTTGCTTGTAACTGGTCGTAACTGACTCCGTTTTATAACTACTAGGGTATTATAATACGATACTCTTACTAGCTCTTATAGTATCTATAACGCGGTATAGCGGGTTATATAACCGCTAGAGTCTTATAATGCAGATCCTGGCGTCGTTTAGCGTCGCCGACCTTTGGATTTGCCTCCTATGCGGAGGCTTAAGTCGAGTTAATAATTTACTGCGGAGACTAGCGAAATCCGGGCTTATAACTGACTGTACTAAAAACGGGGGCCCTATACGGTCAGAATATTGGTAGGTTATTTGTAGGCTCACATTATCTATTGAAGAGCATGGCGAGGTACTTATAATAGTATCGAAACTCCATCGTCTCCATACCAGGATCGTTTAGGTATAGATGCTAACTTTTCGCGTAGGTGAAAGGTTCCTGGATAAATCCATGATTAATCATGTATTTCGTCTATGTTTATCGAGTGGCTGCTGGTTTGCTCTACTTCCCGTATTGATTGATCGAAAGCGGGAATGGCTTGGTTCTAGACTCCTATCGTTTGCATCCCGTTCGGTATGTTAGCTGCGCTTCTTGTACGTGACGAGCTCGTAGTTCTCGGATCACTTTGCGTCAACTTCAACGCCATCGGCAAGCCATCATACGACGGTTGCACCTTTCGTGAACTTGAGGAGCCATGGCGGCGAGCAGACACTACTAGCCAGCTGAAGGCCAGCCGTGCTTCGTATTGGAATATGAAAATTCAGTCATCACGTTTGATTATGTAATCTCAGCGAGGCTCAGGAGGATTTATCTGAGGCCAATCGCTTAGCGGCAACTGACCAATTTAGATATAGTAGCTTTAGTATTGGCTTTTTAACGTTATATCTTCGGGGCGCAACAATCCTTCGCAATAATACTAGTCTCGCAACAGTTAAAACCTTTACAGGCCTATAGAGCTACCACTACCATTTCTTGCTAGGATTCTAAAGAGTATATTTTATAGAACGTTTTAGGCTTACTTTATAGCAGTAAGGAAATAAATGTGCGACCGTATAATATCGATAAATATCTATAATACTGCTCTACTGGAGTTTTAGCGCGCCAGCTTTACCGTAAAGCCGCTAAAACCCGTCGAAGGGCTTTAAAGGCCAGTATTTTATTTTTAAATACTTAAAATTGTACTAATTAGAATTTTTGAAAGAGGTAGTGGTTGTGGCTCTGTAGGTCTGCAAAGGTTTTCAATTGTTGCGAGACTAGTATTGTTGCGAAGGATTGTTGCGCCCCGAAGATACAACGGCTTTTTAATATCTTCTGGTTCTCTAGTATATAGATTCTTAGAGAATTCAATCAGTGCCTACTCTACCATTTTAATACTTCGTACTGAATATAATAACAAGGTGCACTCTTAAGAGCGCGTTATTTCGATTCAAGGATTGGCGGCGTCGGTGTTGCATGTCAAAGCTTTCTCTGTCAAAAACACGACAGCTCTCGGTGAACGAACTGGGTTTCTCGTCGGGGCACAACACGATCGGCAGATCTAATTGAACTTTTCCTTGAAATAGATTTAGGGAGCAGGTAAGCTTGCAATGCAAGGAGAGAGAGCACCAAGAGACCATGACCACATGTATGTTGTCAGGCGGAGAAAGATCTGAAACCTGCTTATGTAATCAAAGCCTTGGCGGTCTGGTGTCACGAGAAAATTTACGCTGCCCGAGGCACGACATCGAGAGTACCATCAGAGCACTGGAAACCAGAAGGTCACCTGACTGGTGATGTTTGGGAGATCTCTCGCGGTGGCAACGAAAGGATTCGGAGCAACATACCGGTGCCTAAGATATAACGGATCGAGTACGACAATCTCAGATTCTCCTTATGTTCTCTCTGTAAAGTCGGCCCCTACGTGTGTTGTCGCCATCCATTTCCCTGAGACCGTTGTCAAGATTTCGCTGCTACCATCTCGCGGAATTCATGGGACACTATTGTGAGCCTAGCCTAGACCCTTCTCATGAATCTAGCGAGGAGAGCGACGAGGGGACCTTGTATCTCCTGGTGAAAGCCTTTGGAGGAAGGAGGCATGAAGAATTCGTGTGGAGGAGGATTCTATTGATGATGATCAAAAATCTATAGAGAAGCTAATTTACAAGATATATACGCCAAGAAATATACTAAGCCTAATTAGGCTATATACGTAACTTTTTATTAGAATATATAGATTCTGCCTGTATACGCAGGTTTATATACCTTTTTAGAATTATTACGCTATTATAGATAAGCTTAATTCTAGTAGATACCAGAATCTGTATATAAATTATCTGGATACTAAACTCTTTAAATTGAAAACGGAGGAGATCCGACGCTAGAAGTAGTAGTATTCGAAAAGATTAAAATAAATTTAATTAGTTAGATTTTAAAGTATTTAAATATACTACGTTTAAAGTATTTAAACAAATATTTCTAATTAGCTAGTATAATTTTAAATAAACGTATTTAGATTTTAACCAAATAGAACTGAATTTAGTAAAGAGATTATAAATAGTTATATAGGAACTTTTACGAGTTTATTTACGTTTATATAAAGGTACGTAGGCGTTTTTATAGTATAAAGCTAAATTAGTAGGCGAATTAGGCTTATTTCGTAAGATATACGCCGGCGGAAGCGTCGTTGATAGTAATAGAAACTTTTCGATAAGCTGTACTGGAATAGGTGGCTTCCTATATATTATAGGTGCTAGAATAGGCGTTATAGGTAGAGATAGAAGTAAACTAATAATATTCGATTAAGATATAGATACTAAAGATACTATATAAAACGTTATACGTAGAGAAAATATAGCGATTTAGGCCTATATTTCTTTAATCTTCTATTTATATAAATAGATTTTAATATAATAGTTTTAATTAAATTTAGCCTGGAGCTGGCGGAGCTTGATTATATATAGTTACTTAAGCTTTTCGTTCTTCTATTACTAGGCTTTATCAGCGAATCCTGAAATAGATTTTCAGATTAGACCGGCTGACAGCCAAATAATCCAAATAATCCAAAAATCCAAAAAGTGGATTTTCGATAGATGGGAGTTCTAATAGTATCTATAGTACGAGTATCTGCTTAGTAAGCAGCCTAATATAGAATCTATATATAAGCTGAAAATAAATCTATATAACCTAATTTAAAAATAAGGTTTAGCGGCCGCCGCTAAAAGCGGGAATAGCGGAAGTCGAATATTTATTTAATAAACTATACTAGACCTAATCTAGTTAGATTCTAGTAAAAAAACCTAATATTTTCGATCTAGATAAATCTAGCCTAGCGTTATATATAGGCGTATATAGGCCTACTAACTACTAATAAAAACTTAAACGAGTTTAAAATCGAATCTTTAAATCTTTTTAGCCGTCTTAGCTACTTAACCGTCTTAGCCGTTTTAGCCGCGCAGCTATATAGCTTCGGGTATACCCGAGACCGGCTAATAAGCCGCTTATAAGCCGCTTTTAGCCGTACCGGCTAAGAACTGGCTAAGACGGCTAAGACGGCTGAGACCGGTTTCAAGCCGGTTTTGGAAAATGCTGATGTTTTTACTATTATTACTAATATTCGGCGAGTTATACGAGTTCTTTTTAATATTACTTAGTAAGCGATTATATAGTTTTTTCTATCTTTTTAGTAGCGTATATAACGGTAGATAGAGTAGGCGGAGTAGATATTACTAGATAACCCTCGCTAGAATTATCTTCGATAAGGAAATATTTTTTTTTTTTTTTAATAGTAAGAATTATTTAACTATCGCGGCGAAGTCGGCGACGTTTAAAGTTGATATAGACGCCTTTATTTTTAATAATATTAACGGAAAGTAGATTAGCGGTAAAATTTAGAGCGTATAAGACGTTTAATAGGTTTATTTTTTATTTTCCGGTAGAGGTTTCGATAATAATAATAATAGAGCCGTATATAATAATTAATCCGTTAGAATAGTTACGTTTTTTAATAAACCGATATTTTATCGTATCGTTATAGATATATATAGGTAATATAGATATAGAATCGAAAATCTATAACGAACGGAAATATTTTCCGACGGCGAAAAAATTTAGAAAGACGGTAAAGGCGCTTATATTACTCGTAACTATAAAGTAAATTACTCTTTCTTTTCGTTATTTAGTAGATATTCTAGTAAGGAGTTCGCAGTAATAATATTCTTCTACTAAAAGTCGCGGTAAAAAATTCTTTTATTTATCGTTTAGGTAAATAATTCTTCCTAATATAATAAATAGTTTAAGCTTGTAACTTTAAAGTAAATTACTTTTTCTCTTAGTTATTTAGTAGATATTCTAGTAAATTAACTGTTTTATACGATTATTTTTAGTAGAGTTATAGTAAAAATTCTTCTACTAGTAGTAAAGCTCGCGGTAAAGGATTCTTTCTAATACGATAAATACTGTACCGATAGGTATTACTAGATATCGCTTTAGCCTACGGTATCCGGGCTTATAACTGAAAGCCTTTAGAGAAAAGAGGTATAAAGAATTCGTATAGAGGAAGATTCTATTAATAATAATTAAAAATCTATAGAGAAGCTAATTTACAAGATATATACGCTAAGAAATATACTAAGCCTAATTAGGCCATGCACGTGACTTCTCATCAGAATATGCAGATTCTGCCTGCATACGCAGGCTCACACCTGGAGTACAATCCTTACCCTGGAGAGTGGAAGACAACAAAACAAGATAGCACCAACGCTGGAGAAGGAGTACGAGATGATACGGAGAAAGCGGACGACTGCATCCTCCTTTCAACCGCTCCCAATGGTTTGCCTGAGAGTATAAGGCGCACTCGCGCGGCAAACATACTCCCACCTATCACAGTATAGCTATATCATCTATCGTGCGGAAGCAGATCAGTATCCGCTTGAGATGTTCTGCAACTACCGGTCTGATCTCCTACCAGCCGTCAAGCCTAGCTCCCTTGATATCCCCAAATCGGTAAGGCTTGCTTCCATCCCTAATTTTCACCGACTACTTCCTTTTCCAGCTATTATCGAACTATCCTACCATGCAGCTGGCAGCATTTCCTGCATGAAGATCTGGCGCTACTGTACTCAGCGGCTTTTGGAGGGGAGGTAACCACCAATGTTCGGTGCTCGAAGATCAGAAAGCTCCCGAACAGCAGTACGTCCCTGGAAAGCCTCGAAGTTCAGCCAGCTTTCTTCTCGAATGGTTATTAGGACAGAAAACGTCATACAGCTGAGAGCCAGACTCTGCATGAGCCACCACTACCACTACTGTAAGCCATGCAAGTAGCACACCACATTACTCGCCAACTGCTGACGCTCACTTCCCAAAAAATCAAACTCACGCGTGGAGCTGCGTTACAACGCCATCAATGCATTCCCGTTTGCCCAGCACTCATGCCTCCATCGTGGAATAACCCCGAATGTGGCAGCTCAGCCGGACTTCCCCCGCAGAGATCCCCCTTCGTATTTAGTCGTCGTCTTCTGATCAATTCAGAGAGCACAGAAGGTGAACGAAACCAAGTAAAGGTCCTGGGGGTCGACGTGGACGGTACTCCCGTCACGTTCCTGAAGTCGTTCAGGCAAGACTACAACAGACGTATTGCTCGTTCCGAAAATGGAGATCCTCGGGGTCTTCTAGCTCTCGGTGTCCTACGCTTGGTCAGAAGCACATGAATCCTTCTCCACTAGGTCGCAGGATACTCACCGGCACTTATACCGTCTTGTCCTTCGTAAATATTTTCGTCATTGGCTCATAGCTTGCAGGCTGCCGCGGGACGCTAATACATGAGCAGCTTTCAAGGTCATTCCCCCTCATCTTCTGAAGCTACTCATAGACAGTCACGCCTGTTCGCTAGCGCTCAAGGACAGGCGAACTCTAAAACTCAATCTATACCGGCGTCGGCCGGGGTCCACTCCCGTCACAGGAACAGCAGAGGCGGAAATCGAGACAAATCTAGAAACTGAGTCTTGCTGCGACTTCCCACAGAAGTCTGTCCTATCATTACATAGTCATGACAAACAACATGGGATCCAACAACAATAGCACCACACAATAGCACTTCAATCGAGCCCAAGAAGCTCAGCCGGTTGCCAGAGCTTGTTTCGTGGCGGCTCGCAGGGAGCAGCAGGAAACGATCGACTCCAACAGCTCAATTGGTTACGCAGAAGAGGCAACCAAGAGCGATTCTGATGGTGATGATGATTTACTCATCGGCGAAAAAGGCTTCCCTAGATCGAAGGCAAGATTTCTTGATCGACTTGCTGAGCTCTTCACGAGAGAAAAGCAAGCTGGTTCTGTCACCGCCACGTCAATGGACTAATACGGAGTCCATACTCGTTGGATCCACCAAACCCCTTAGCCGGGCTCGTCGCCGATAACGTAGTATGTTGTCCCCAAAGGAAGGAAGAAGTAGTGAGAAGATATCTGGCGACCAAGGATCCAGAGGCTGTACTGTTCACGATTGAAGATGACATGGAAGAGGAGCAAATACGGATGATAGCTTGGGTAAACAGCCACCGTTTAGAATGAGGCGGCCATAAGATCAATGCTCACGAGGATGGTCGCGTGCAACTTGGATCAGACGAGGATCGGAAAGTTTTGCTATACTGAGTCCATCGACCCAGCTAGGATTTAGCCTGTTCCTCCAAGACTCAAGACACTGGAAGTCGTCGTACATTGTCACAGTAATTGCGGAAGTCATTGCCAAGCTCGCAGTCATCTGATGTCGAATGTGACTCTACCAAATCGAACAGGGGCCATGATCCACCACCTCACCAAACGTGGCTACACCAATTAGATGTGGGATTGTTGATGTTTGGCTTTATGCCCTGATCAACAGTAGCAAAACCGGCTTCAATGCATACGAATCTCACTACTGTACCCGGCCGCCTCATGGTGCTGCTTCAATGCAAGTCTTTCCCAATGAAGCTGCTACCTCTCCCTCGATCACTCCCGAAGTTCAGCCAGCTCTATCTCCTTACGGTAATTTGTACAACAAGCGTCATGCAGCCGGAAGTCTTCCAGACAAGCCATCATGCATCTAGTTGCACCAGGTTTCTTGCCAGCTCTTACCCAAAGACTCCCCTTCCGATGATACTGACGCGAGAAGCTGCATTACAACCCAAGCCACCGGGGTTCATTGCATTCCAGCCGTTCGCACACCGCTCATGCCTCCATCCTTGAATTATCCCGAATCAGACAGCCCCAAACACCCCTAGCCGGACTTCTCCCGAAAAATTTCCCCTTTGGGCTGCTCTCGGAGATTATCAATATGCATCTGGGAGCAGACACAGACCCTCCCTACAGATCATATGATCTGGAGAGGTGATACTCGATCGGCGACGTGCGTAAACAGTAAGTGTATTCTGCATTGATCCACATGCTAATGGTGCGGAGGAGACTCCCAACCTTGACGTGGGAAATCGCTGTGAATGACTTAAGACGGTGAAGCTGGTATCGGAAGCCGATCTTTGGGCCGGACACTACTCTGCATTCAGAGGAGTCTGTCGAGGTGCGGGCATATGCAGCTGGCAAGAAGAGATCGTTACGCAGCGTACTTGTTACCTCAAGTTCCTGCGGGTGCCTCGACTACCAGCATCCACTTCGCAGTCGAGGGAAACCACCCGAAAGAGCAGTTTGACCAGACTTTCACCAACTCAAACTCAACCTTGAAGGCTATGTAAACTGTGTTGGTCGCACGACCAACCCTTGTCTCGCACCTGCCGCTCCCGTTCTAGGTTACGGGTATCCTTTCTGCAGCCACCCGCCGCAAGGACCTGTGTACTCTACGTCGAACCCCCTAAATAAATCGTCGCTGCTCTTTATCGCTCCCAACACAAACTATCCCCGCCAACCCCTTTATCGAGGACTGTCCCCAAAGACGCACCAAAATCCTCACTGAGAAGTTCATATCTAGCCGCCATGACGAACACCGGACCAGCAACACCAACAAAAAATCCCAATATCCAAAACCAGCAACCATCATCTCCAGAAGTACATAAACCCCATCCAATCCCATCTACTCCCCTTCCCCATCAACCTCCCTTCTCCCAACCACCACAATACTCACTCTCCATCCATCACAGCAACCAACCTCCAACAACCTCACAACCCTCCCCCCAAAAACAACCCCAAACACGCACGCCCAAACGGCGCAAATCCATCACTCAAGTATCATAGAGCTTGAAAAAGCGTTGCGCACACAAGCTTACTCATCGACGGCTCTTCTGTGGACGAATCAAGAGTTTTACTCGGAGGATTGGCTTCGTTATTGGGATGGGGAGGTGAGGGAGTTGGCGAGGAAGATGGAGGTGTGGGAGGAGGTAGGAGGGATGGTGGTAAGTGGTCCGAGGGGTCGGTAACGAATTTTTGTTGCTATTTGCATGTGCTGTATTTGTGTGTGATGATTCCCGAGGGCGAGCATTCATCTGGTTTGGAGATTGCGGTGATGCCAAATAATGATATTCCTTAACACCTCGCCTCGTGTTGAGCATGCGATGAAAGTCGGATACTCAATTCGAAAATTCCCAGGTTTATCCTCAGTACGTACACCTAGCTCAATCTACAACCCTCTCAACAACCCACTCCCCCCCTTTCCTCCTCTGCACCACCCTCCTCGCCCCCAACGGCCACCCCTCCCTCCCCTTCTCCCCCCTTACCTCCACGCCCACCCAACATTCCCTCACCCCCACTTCAACCTCCACAATATTCCCAATCGGCTTCCCATATTCCAACAACGGCGTCCCCCTCGCTAGCGCCTGAATCTGTTTTTCCGTCACACTCGTCAAAGCATGCATTCTCGTTTTAACCTTCTTGGTTCCTTCGATCGTGGCGGGCGTACCGCGCTGAAGATGCGAATATACTAGATATTGTGGGAGCTCCTTTGGTGGGAGATGTGCGAGGACTGAAGAGGGGTGGATGAAGACCGCGATATCGAGTAAATCCTCGACTCGGCCGTGATGCGTGGGGAATAAGGGAAGATAGGGCTGATCAATTGCCCTGCTCGGTTTTCGTAGCATCTCCGGTGGTGAGGGGGCTAAATCTGCGCGGATGGCGAGTTGATCTATAAAGGCTGCAGCGAGGATTTGTTGGAGCGCTTTTAGTTGTGTTTTTGAGGGTTCGGGGAGACGAGGAGTGTAGGCGCCGAGGAGGGTGGGATGGTTGGTTTGGACGACGGAGGAGAGTTGGGAACGGAGGCGCGAGGCTTCTGATAAGGCCTTTGGGCGCAGGAACAATTCTGTGCAGAATGCTGTTGGGTCGGGGGCGTATGCGTAGGCGCAGAGGGCGGTGAGGGCTTTCAGAGCGTCGCTTGTTGTCGAGTTCTTGCTGAAGAGGTGATGGGCGTGGTTGTAGGATTTTCGTCGTGCTTCGCGAGCTTCTTCTGCTTGGAGGTCGGTGTGGGTGTAGATGGATTGGGTGTCTTGGGTCGGCGTTGATAGATCGAGTTGATTTTCGTGAATGAAGAGCTCCGGAACAGCGAGGGCAGCTACCATGGCTATGGTGTAGGGCATACAATTGTGTTGGTGGCCGATGAGTAGCATCTTAGAGAAGCGTGGAGAAAGTGGGTAGATAGAGAGGTCACGGCCAACAGGGGTAATCTTGCCGTTTGACAGCGCACCCAGATATGTGAGAAGCTTTTCAGCTTTGGCAAGGCTTGACCGATCTGGTGGTGTAGGAAACGGGAAATTGACGACGTGCTGTAAGTCCATACTCTTCAGCTGCAATACCACGTCCTCTACGGGCATCCTAAGGATCTCGGGTTCGGAATGCTCCTTGAAGTCCCGCTCGTACACCGCTGATGAATACAGCCTGTAGCAATGTCCAGGTCCAGTACGGCCAGCACGGCCAGCACGTTGACTTGCACTGGCCTTACTAATCCAGCCTATCTCAAAACTTTGCACCCCCGTCAGTTGGTCATATTTCTTCTCCTTAGCCCTCCCGCAGTCGAAAACATATCGTATACCGGGGATCGTGAGACTTGTTTCCGCAACGTTTGTTGCCAGCACAATTAGCCGAGAGCCTTCTGGTGGAGGCTCGAATACCCTGAGTTGATCTTTGGTTTGCAGATGGGAATACAGAGGCAGCACATGAATCTGCGAAGATGCTGCTGTGGTTTCTTCGATGACGAAATCTTGGTCATCGTCCTCCATGTCTTCACTATCGCTGTTGTCGTCCTGGATCCGGTCACCAGCATAATCATAGTCCCCAATATCCAGATCCTCTGGCTCCAGAGGAGCCTCATTGGCTCCGATTCGCACTTTACCACCCTGGTCTCGGCTTCCGGGAGAATGAACGAAAGCTTCTCTCAGTCGTTTGGCCAAGCTCGTTATCTCGCCTTGCCCCGTCAAGAAGACCAACATACCTCCAGGAGGCAGCTTCTTGTGACCCTTACTGACTTTTCGGAAGGTCTCTTCTTGATAATCTCGCTGTGTTCGCCTAGCAAAATGTTCTGTCACCGGGTATTGTCGACCTTCTGCCTGAAGCAAAGGAGGAGGTCCATAACGAAAAAGGTTTGGATTCTGCAAGAAGTCTGAAATACGCAGAGTTGCAGACATGATGACTAGCTTGAGTGACTTGATTTTGGGGTCGTCCCGATTCATAGAAGCTCGTAGATCGACGATTCTACTGACCATGCCGATCAGTATATCCGTATTGGTGCTTCTTTCATGCGCTTCATCAATGACGATGACAGAGTATTTGGATAACGCGAAATCATTGGCAATTTCTCTGATCAGAATACCGTCGGTCATGAATTTGATTGCGGTCTTCTCACTCACAGAGCTTTCGAAACGGATCTGGTATGAGACTTTGTTAGTCAAATTACCTAGTTCATCGCTCACTCGCTTGGCCATGCTAACAGCAGCTACTCTTCGTGGTTGGGTGATTCCGATCACCCCTGGATTTGGGCTTCCGGGGTCACCAAAGCCAGCCTCAAAAAGGAACTGCGGCACTTGCGTCGTCTTACCACTACCTGTCGCACCCCAAATGACGACTGTATCGTTGTGGTAGATGGCTTCCATTATTTTCTGTTCCTCGGCCACAATGGGTAATTCCAGGCGTGAGTGTTGCATGTCGTCTGATCGATTGACCGTTACGCTGAACGCTTTGCGGTCTGGGGCATTGTTGATCGGCTGAAGTTCAGGAGGTAGCGGCTCTTGTTCAGACTCTCGAGGTTTGATGGCAAACTTGTTCATTCCCAAAGGATCCATCTGTGGTAGAGCAGATCCTCCAGATGGATTGAAACCGAGCGCTTCATTGACTTGCTGTGAGGCCCACGCTTTGAAGGCAGATGAGCGTTGTTTGCGTCTAGCATTCAACGCTTCGTTATCTGCTCCTCTGTCGTGTCCGAACTGTGAGGTCGAAGAGGATGTCTCTGAGTACGTAGATTCGTCGTCCGAATCGGTCTGTGTGCTTTTTGAGTGGGAGCTAGATGATTGCGATCCTATAGAAGCATTTGAATCCGAGTCTGAACTGAAGCCTTCCCACGGTGAGTCGTCTCCTTCATCAAGTTCGCGTGGAGGCCGATTCAATCGTCGCCTTTTTGGAATGACTAGCTTGCCATCAGGAGCCTCAAGCGATCGTTTGAGTCCACTTCCTACAACAGGTTTTGCAGGTACTACGATTTGGCTCTTCAATCTATCTTGGCGTGGTTCAACATCATCGTCTTGAGAGGATTCCGAAAGGTCGGAATACTCAGATGATGAGCCCTCGTCGTCGCCTGAAGTACCAAGTTTCCTCTCACGGTCGAGGCGCCGCGGCCCCTTCCTCTGAGATGTCTGACCGAATATGCCAACTTTCGATAGGACGTCTCTCTTCAGTCGCGTTGCATCGACATCTTTGAGCTCGAGTTGCTTAATTAGGTCAAGTGTATCTTCTTTGCGAAGTTTGGTATCCTAATATCTTGAGCTATTACCTTCGTCTAGGACCTGCTATCTACATACGATATATTTATCAAGCCTTTTAGCCTTCTTACTGGACATTGCAGGCTGCTGAGCACGTATGCTGTCTTTGATCTCCCGTTTCTTCTTTTCCTTTTCCGAGGCGGCAGTAGGGATGACCTCCACGACATTGGTGTCCAAGACTCCTCCATCCTGTGACTTATCAACTTTCCTCCTCCGTTTCTTGCGGTCTCTCGCCACAAATCTGGCCATGGTAGCTGCACACAATTGCCCTTATGAATGCAGGAAGGAGGAAGTACGGAGAGTAAAGTGAGGTCGGGCATCGGGCATTCGACCTCCGGTATTTTAACGGGAGGGCGGAATGCTCCCGCGTTCATGACAACGGTTTTTCAAGTGTGGTTCGTAACAGGTACACTACACACTTGACATCTTGCTGTCTTTTCGTCGCAGCACCCACCCACTGCGTATTACTCTACGCATGGTTTCTGCCCCAACCTCGCATGGCAGCAGAAGCTCCAGATCCCAAGACCTTCGCGTCGTGGGAGAATGCTTTCCAATACCCCATCGCCGCGGTCCGGGGGATGGAAAGGCAGCTGCGGAACGACATCGGCTCAAATCGTGAGAAGCTGAGGTCGCTGGTTGGGTATATCGGAGAGCTTCTTTGACTGAAAGGCAATTGCTTATCTGAATCCCAGTGCTTCATATCGCGATCTTCTCGGCACTGCGGAGTCAATCATTCACATGGATAGGCAAATGCAGCAAGTGGAATCCTACATCGGCGACATGGGCATGAGGTGTAACACCAGACTTTTGGGGAACAAAGCTGCCAATTTAAGAGCTTGGGACAATGACAGCAAAGCCACAGGTACAGTGACCACCAGCGAGTGGTCTTCAGTAAACGAAAGTCCCATGGCTCATTTCGATATCGGCAGATAGAGAACGCTATGCTTTTGCTTCGCAGTTAGCAGTCTTGCGCAGCTGTTCCGAAGTCATCACCCGGCTCTTGAAAACCCACGGCTCAGTCTTACTGGCTGCCAAAGTTCTGGTCATATCGAGATTACTACACAAGAAGATCTCCCAGCGCGGACATCCACCACGATACCTAGAATCTCTCCGGAATCGGCTGGCAACCCTCCGCCGAAAACTGCTCACTAAGATCGATCAACAGCTCAAGAGCTTGGAATCATCTGAATCTGCTTTGGTGGAGGCAATGTGCGCTTTCTCGCTCGCTACAAGCTCGTCATCTACTGATGTACTACGCCACTTCCACCACATTCGGCAATTGACCGTGTCAGAGCTCGGAAAAAGAGAAGATGATGACAAACACACTTCCAAGTCTCTGCAGCTGGTTGTCAAGACCTTGAGAGACTGCCAGATGATTGTCCCGGCGCAGCTTGCCCGGGCCCTCGAAACACTGAAGACGGCGCCATTGATGGAAGGGCTTGATATCCAATCCCTCCGAGAGCTCAACTTAGACATACATCAACGGTGGCTAGGAGACGACATCAACAGCTTCACTCCTTATGTCCGCCACGACGATCTGCAAAAGACCGAGGCCAACAGGCTTTTGGAGCAATGGGCAAGGACCGCGTTTTCATCCTTTCTCAGGGATTTGCGCGAGATGGTTGAAAAGGTCGAGAATCCAGCAGTTGTTGTGCAGCTAAGGCAGGAACTGCTCGAGCTCTGGCTGTCAAACAAGCGCCATTCAATGGGCGCTGGTACGTTCGACGTTCTCAATGGAATTCGAGATGCTTTCAACAACAAATTCAAGTATCTTATTCATCAACGAACTGCGAATCTCAGTGATGTCAGCGCTTCGATTAATACCCTTCTTGAAGATTGGAATCGGGCGGTGTCGGACACATGCCCACCAATGTGGGACGATACCATTATTAGCATGGATACAGGCTCTGGCGGAAAGGTTCTGAAGGACGAATTGAGTACGCGTGCTTATAGTAGAAATGAAGCAGTCAGGATTGCGTCAACCATATATACGAATTGGCTGGATGGCATCAACAGCCTAGAACAATTAATCACACACCTTCAAGAAAGGAAATGGGCCGATGAGCTCGATGATATGGACGATGACGACGACACTTCAGAAGGCTTGCACAACATGCTCAGCGAAGATGATCCGCATCTTCTGCACAAAACATTTGAAGATGACCTGGAGGAAAGCTTCCGCATGCTCCGCGATGTGATCAGCGATTACGCGAAGAACCTCCAGACTAATGATCGTGAAGAAACGTCCGCCCAGAAGTCAGCTTTCCTTCTCCGTGTTTGGCGAGACATTGCCAATCGCCTACCATCCATCTACCGTGACGTCGAACCCGAATCCCCGTTCATACCACTCTTCCAGACACAAGTCTCTAAGACTGTACTGCAAAACCCCATTGCCCATTGCGACAAACGTATCAGCAAATTCTTACAGCACAAGCAACTTCAAGCTCGCATACTCTGGGAAGGCGACCCTCAACTCCCCGTCTTACCTTCGCCGTGGGCTTTCAACCTCCTGCACGAGACTGTGAAATCCATGACAAAATTCGGTGTCGACATCTGGACTCCTCGGGCTACCGATATCTTGAAGCAACAAATGAGGGATGCACTGGCGCCCATAGTCAAGAAATTGCCAGAACTACTGAGACAGGTGAATGGGCATGACGCAAATGGTGAGTCCCAAGTAGAAGACGAGGAGGAAGTTTCGCGAAATCCTGAGGAGGGAGCCGAAGTAGATCCTCAAGACCGAGATGATGAAAAGGACGACGAAGAAACAAGGGACGGAGAAAAAAAGAAGAGCGAAGAAGAAACGAAGACTCAAAGCAAGCAAAAGCTCAGCTCCGCCCAAAAGATCAACGGCGATCATCCCAGCAAACCATCCGGACCTTCCGAAGAGGTCGTAAGGGATATCAAAACCCAGCGCCTCTTCGACGCCGTCTATCTCGATTACGCACT
Organism: Rusavskia elegans; assembly: GCA_011316305.1. NCBI lineage: Eukaryota > Fungi > Ascomycota > Lecanoromycetes > Teloschistales > Teloschistaceae > Rusavskia > Rusavskia elegans. The sequence continues at coordinate 571,120 of SAUG01000009.1, read as the reverse complement.
CAGCGTCAAATCGAGGACAACAACACCAGACGATCCTGACAATGAAATCACTCCGCTACCGGACTTGTTCGACAGCGCGCAGAGCAACATCTTGGATGATCTCCAAATGGAGGATGTACAGCAATGGAACAGAAATCTGGAGCGCATGAGGAAGGACGCCGGAGCGTATTGGAAGAGGACGGAGTTGTTGTTTGCACTACTGGCTTGATGGAGATACCCTACGCTGCCGGCGAGAATCTTCGCGGGGCTTTTCGAGCTTACTTTTCTATTGTCAGGATAATCCAACGCTGGCGTTGAAGCCAGTCTCGTCGTGTCCAAGACCAGTCGCAATAGCTGAATCAAAGCAATCGTTAGAACGAAATCTCGCATCGTGGTAACGACTCCTGTACGGCCCCCATTGCGATTGATATTCGACATAACGAGCCAGTCTTGCTCGAGACGCCGAAGGCTGGTTGGTCCTGTATTCACCTGCGTATGTATGCAGGCCGCATGCTGTCTACACAACGATAAGTCTGAGGTCGAAGATTCGATGTCTAGATCGGTTTACCCTCTTAACAACCGGGCTCTATTTCTTTGTCATAGACCACCAGCTCCCGCAATCATGACCATCATCATCATCGTCTACCATCAGCACCATCTTCCCTTTCCTGCTCTCTCATAATCTCTCTCCACCTTCCCATGAACTCCCTCAATCCTGCCTCCCCGCCACCACTCGCATCCACGACATCCTTAGGCATCTTGTGCGCGCTGTACCGTGGCGTATTGAACGCATAGGCTTCCGGGTCATCGCGATTCACGAGACGGAATTCGGGCGTGAAGATGTCTTCTTCGTCGCTTTCCTCATCTTTGGGTGCATCATGGTGGGCGTCTCCTCCATTCGCGACACCATTACTCTTCGGTGAAGAAGAGCTCGCAGTAGGGCCAGTCATCTCCAAAATCTCCATCCAGCTGAAAATCAACGGATCCGTCCTCGGGGCCCAGGGATTGATATCAATCAACCACACCCGCTGATGTGGCGGTGGGATATAGACATCAAAGACGAAATTCTCATCCTCGAACGTCTGCTTCAACCTTTCTTCGAAGAATTTCTGGATAAGGGGTCGGAGGATGGGGACTAGATCGGGGAGGAAATTGTAGTAGTTTAGGTCCCGCTGGCACATGCAGAGGAGGGCGCGTGAGCGGACGAAACAGCGGAATTCGAGGGAGGGGACGAGAGCGGGGATGGTTTTGCGGAGGATGAGATGGTAAGGAATTGAGTCTTCGCAGTCGTCGCTGTTGTTAGGTTCCGAAGGCGTGCAATCATCAAATACCTGCTCCAGATCATGGGTCACGAAGTCTGAACTCTTGAGCAGGCAGTAGATGTCATTGGCGCTCTGGCATTCCATGCTGTTCGTTGCATTCATGAATGTTGCGTCTTTGGGCGCCGACCAATTGAGTTTCGGGACCACGTTCCCGCCGAGCTCGGTGATGGTGGACTTTATCTTTTGGTGGAGTTCTGGCCATTGTGTTGAGGGGTCGCTGTCGGGTTCGGAGTCTGAATCCGAATCTGAGACTGTGGGAGTGGAGGTCGAAGAGAAGATGCCGCTGTCGGTGTCGGTGGAAGAGAAGTCGATGTTGGGGTCATCGTCCTCTGGGGGAACGATGATACCGTCCGAGCGGAGGTAGGCAAGAAAGAGGGCGGTCAGGGGAATGAGGCGGGCTTTGGGGGTTATGGATCGGTATCTTGTGGAGCTTAGTAGGTGACCACGGAATGGCGGGCATATGCGTACTTTGGATGCCATGAGTGATAGGAGCAATGGAGGATATGCGATCGAGTAACAGGAGGGAAGGGGAGTCGAGTCATCGAGGGCTGTGCTGTCCCTTCCATCATGAGTCTCCCATGACAGTGTGAGTGCTGCTTCGATGAACTTGTTCGCTCGTCTAGCTGCAAGAAGGGGACTTCCCACTATCGTCCCCAGCTTAGTTATTGAAAGCAGTACGATTCAACTGCAGCCTGGTAGGAGGCGATTTTCTAGAAGTGCGTATCAGAATTGATAAAAAGATAATGCCTAGCTCTAAAGAGTAGGCTAAATTGTCAAAAGTGAAGACGAGAATAGCTTTACTGATAGGGGAATCTGAAGACTCTATGGGTATCTATAAAATACGAGCAGGGTATAGTTGCCTTCTATTTCGTACGCTGTGACGGAATACTCGGGCAGATTATGTTGGATACGAGGACACCACAAGTAGGCTTTGTAAGAAGTTCGACGATCTCATCGATACCTTATATTAGTCTCTCTCTGGAAGTGCAATCTTCTCTGGTGTGGTGAAGTCCAAGGTGTGGCGTCAATGACGGAACGTTCCGCCCAATTGGTGGAGAATTGTTAAGACGACCTTTCGCTAGCCGTAGCAGTGCGCCAACCTCGGCGCGGTTGTTGCTCCACTTAGTAATCTGCCGAGGCCAATCGAGACAAAGTCGATTCTTGTGAGCCAGCTGCTGTCATCCTTCACGATCGCACGGTTCGACAGAGGTCATTTTCCGACGACAAGCTCTTGTGATGCATGAAGGTTCCGTGTTGTATCACTTGTTTTCAGGGATTTCAGCGAGTCGGCCTCATCGCCGGTATGACTGCTCCATACCAGGGGACGGATCAGCCGCCAACACCAGTGTCTCGACGTATCTTGTGAACTGCATTACCTTTCCATTGACCACGTGAGCCTCTATCCCATAGACTTCACCTATAGGTGCTATTACTGCGGATACCCTCATCAGACTTCAGATCCGACGTCGATCTGATATCCATCCCTTGAACCACCCTTCCCTGGTCATCGCACAATGTCCATTTGACAGCGAAAAGAGAAATGCAGCAGAGCTTTCGGCGTCTAGCTCCGGCGAACATCTCGGCTATAACAAGACGACTGGCTGATGAACTGCTTCAGAGAGCAAAAGACGCCCAAGTGATCAGGAAGCAGCTTCTCGACGCAAATCAGACACAACGTCTCAGCTTGACTCTGAACAGGCCTCGTCTGTACCGAGACGCTGACGATCTCAGACGATTCGCTCCGGAGAACGGCACGCCACTTGCGCCTGGCTATCACCTCATCTATTTCACTCCAATAGCGCTGCCAGACGAACTCGGCAACGATGGCACAGACATCAGCTTTAGTCCTGGGGAGCCCTTCACCCGACGAATGTGGGCTGGTGGCGAGATGAAATGGATGAAGGGTAATCCGCTCCGGATCGGGGAAGAGGCAGTTGAAACAACAAGACTTGTCTCTGCGGTGCCTAAAACCGGCAGGACAGGCGAGGATATGACCATCATCCGTGTCGAGAAATCATTTGAGAACGCAAAAGGACCAGCTCTGGTCGACAAGAGAAATTGGGTGTTTCGGACGAAGCTCTCGGGGCCGGCGCCGTTGCCGGATGCCAGCGAAAGTGATGGTCAGCCTCCTTCGCCACAAGATGCTTCCCAAAAGGCGCGCGATTTCCTGCAGACAGACGTCTCGCTTTTTCGCTTCTCGGCCCTAACATTCAATGGACACAAGATACACTATTCGCGGCCATGGTGTAGGGAGGTCGAAGGTCACCGAGACGTTGTCGTACACGGCCCTTTGAATCTGATCAACATGCTCGACTTTTGGAGAGATGCAGGAGAACGACTACACGATACCGCAATCCATCCAGTACCGGGCTACGGCTCCGTTCTACGCCGGGGAGGCGTATCGAGCACTGCTGGAGAAGGGCGCCGAGACAACATCGATCAAGTTGTGGGGCCGCAGCAGCTCAGGCGACTTCGAGGTTGGTATGCTAGGTGATGTCACCAGTTGAGTTGCAGCTCAAAGGACATGATGCAGCACCATGGTAGCAGGTGGATGAGATCATGAAATGTGCAGATGACGATTGCGGATTGATACGATTGCGCTATTGAATATACATTTCCTGGGGCTATACAGCCATATAACCGTCAAAATGGTGTTCTATGTCGAGGTGTCGATTTGTATACCACTCTTCACAACACTGACTTCATAATACGACGTGGTGGGTTAGTTGTGAAGAATGATGTGCCTTGAGAGTCTTGGTTTTGAAAGCTTTTTGCTTTTCAGGTATTAATTAACAATCTCGTAGAAGGCTGTAGTGCCAAGGCTGTAAAGTCACGTGACACGTCCACCGAAAGCCGAGTGAGCTCATTAATTAATGATATTCAAAGCCGCTGAGATGGCACATCACGAGGCTGCGTAGTTATGACAAGGCTCACCCATAGTCTATGCATCAGGTGTCGGATCTACCAGCCTTGATTTCATGTCTCCATCCCGGTCTCTCCCGCCAAGGCGGACCGTGATACCGGTGCTGTCCATCCCATTGAGAGTAAGGTCAAGTAACGTCATACTTTCAGCGCGTCTCCCTATCTATTCTCGTGTCCGATGCTTTTGTACTGTCAAGCCATCCTCCAATCGTTGTAACGATGCCTCGTGCAAGCCTCTGGCACCCTTCCAAAGCACTGATCAAGAGTACTCTCGGTCAAAGGCGATGTTTGAGTATCCATGAATATCAAGCACAGCATCTCCTGGCTCAGTACCAAATCCCAGTGCCTCGCGGCTGGCTCGCTACCACACCGGCTCAGGTCGCCCAATACCTTGATGAGATTGGAGGCAGAGGTGTAATCAAGTCCCAAATTCTTGCTGGGGGACGTGGTCTGGGAAGCTTCGACAACGGATTCAAGGGCGGTCTACGCGTCGTTGCATCGTCAGTCTCTATTGCTCAAGCATGAAACGAGTCCTCTCCTGCCATGAAGCTAATGCCACAGACTCAAAGGTCAGATGAAGGTCGAGACATCTCTTCCAAAATGCTTGGTCAAAGGCTTTTCACCAAACAAACGCCGCCTGAAGGTCTGCCTGTCGATAAGGTATATGTCGTGGAGCAGTTGAACATCACGCATGAATTCTACCTCGCAATCACCACAGACAGGTCCAATGGTTGCCCAGTGCTCATCATGTCTCAAGGCGGTGGTGGTGTCGAGGAACTGGCGGCCAAAGATCCCAACGCCGTTTTCAAAGTCCCATTGCAATATTCGGCAGGCGTGACCGAAGAAACCACACATGCCTTGTGCGATCGTTTTGCGTTGGATCGGGGCCAACTGACTGCCATACTTCAACCCTTGTTCACCTTTTTCAAAGAATGTGATGCTACACTCGTAGAGATCAATCCCTTGATACGTGAGTCGGATTCTGGCCGCTTGATCTGTGCCGACTCGAAAGTGTCCATCGACAATGCAGCATCCAGACGCCAGAGCCGAATCTTTAGTCTCCGGGACAAGAGTCAAGAGATGGCAGTCGAACTTGAAGCTGAACAGCACGGCTTGGTCTATATCCAACTCGAAGGCAACATCGGCTGCCTCGTGAATGGAGCTGGCTTGGCCATGGCAACGAATGATGCTGTTGCTACGTATGGTGGCAGCTGCGCCAACTTCCTTGACGGTGGAGGGCAAGCCACTAAAGAAACCATGGTGAAAGCCTTCGAGCTCATTTTGAGCGACAAGAGAGTCAATACTATCCTCGTGAATATCTTTGGAGGTAACTCCAGTAATATACTCGGCTTGGACTGAAGCATGTTGATATGTTGTCGTTGCAGGTATCACTCGCTGCGATATGATAGCCGAGTCTATCATCGCTGCAGCGCAGAACTTTCACGGCATACCAATTGTCGTTCGTCTTCAGGGGACCAATTCAGCCGAAGGACAGAAGATGGTATGCCAGCACCTGAGCACTCACCGCGTGGCTTACCAAGCAGAGAGTCGAATAGAACTGCTGTAGCTGATCTACAGCAACAGATTGCAGAAAGCGGCCTCCAGCTGTTCGCTGAAGACGAATTCGGAAGTGCCGTGAAAAAAGCAATTGAGTTGGCAGGATCCAGCCTCCACCCAGGAGCCTCTACCTCCAAAGCCACAGCAGCAAGCGTTGGAAGCAATGGACCGAATAATCTCAGATCGACCACTGTGAACCCGCAGTCCGTTCGAACCTTCTCGAGCTCAGCCCTTCAGCACTTGAATCAGAAGACACTGTACGCTCAGTCCAACAGCAGACGAGGCATGGCGAGCACTACTGCCAGATATGCATCACAATCCTCGAAAGCCTCAACGATTTCGAACCTCAACATTTGTCAAGACACTAAGATCATGTATCAAGGTTTCACGGGCAAAGCAGTACGTTCTCCTAAAGATCTTTCTTCTTTATTCCCTCCTCTACCCCTGTGATGGTGAATGGAGTGTTCAATTACATGGCACCGAATTGTTATAAATGCCAATCCCCCAAATCCAAGAATCCACCATCTCATAGTGCACCAGGGTAAAAGCGGGCCGTGTGTTTCTTGCCAGCATCTCGACCCATCATTACCACCACTCTAATCTCACAACCCCATCTAGGCAACCTCCAACGCCCTCGCAACTCTCGCCTACGGCACCCAAATCATAGGCGGCATTTCCCCATCCATCACATCCTCATCTCCCCACCCTCAACCCTCCCTCTCCCATCTCCCCGTCTTCCCCACCCTCCGCGCCGCCCTCCCCTCCCTCGCCTCCAAACCCCACGCCACCGCGGTCCTCGTCCCCGCCATCCATGCCTCTTCCGCCATCCTCGAAGCCATCGAAGCCGAAATCCCCCTCATCGTCTCCGTCGCCGAACACGTCCCCCTCCACGACATGTTCCGCGTACAAGCCGCCCTACGCACCCAATCCGTATCCCGTCTCGTCGGCCCAAACTGCCCCGGTATCATCGCCCCACCGGCAAAGTGCCGCATAGGCATAATGCCGCATCTGCAGTATCGAGCCGGATGCGTAGGGATCGTGTCGAAATCCGGGACATTGAGTTACGAAGCCGTAGGCGCGACCACGCGAGTCGGGTTAGGACAGAGTCTGTGTATCGGAGTCGGCGGGGACATGTTGCCGGGAACGAGCTTGAGAGAGGGCTTGGAGGCGCTGTTGAGGGATTACGGGACGAAAGGGATTGTGGTTTTGGGGGAAATCGGGGGCGAAGCGGAGATGGAGGCCGCGGCGTTTTTGCAGCGGTGGGATACAGAGGTTGTGGCGAAGGGAGGAAGGAAGAAACCGGTTGTGGGTATGGTTACAGGGAGGACGGCGCCGAGGGGTAGGGTCATGGGTCATGCTGGTGCCGGTGAGTGCGCTTTCATTTTCTCCCCTCTTCTTCTTCTTCTTCTTCTTTTTCTGCTTTGCCCCTGATTTATCTTTCGTTTGAGTTGCTAGATGATGTTGATGGATATGGGTATAATACAGTTGCCGGCGGTTCCGCAACCGCCGAAGATAAGATCAAAGCGCTCGAAGCCGCGGGCGTCACAATCGCCGTGCATCCGGGCGAAATCGGCACTTTGATGCGCGGATTGCTGGAGAAGGAGGGTCTTGTACCGAAAGTGCAATTGACGTAGAGTAGGCGACTTTTTGAAGTATAGATCCGGCCAGTCGTACTAATACCATATAAATATCGTACCCGGGGATTCGAATTTGTAAATATACCCCTTAATTCCATGATCCCTCAACCCAAAACCGCCAGCATGAAATACTACGAAACGCTCTCAACAACCAAGGTAGGTAGGTAGCAAGCATCAAAGCCCCACTCTCCTCCGTACCATACCATACCATACCATACCATGCCTGTAAGCAAGCTCCAGCCATCCATCCTCGACACCCCTTTGGCAACTTTTCTACTTTCCCGCGGAGCCTTTGAATCCGCGCAGTTCCCAGAACCCAGAACCCCAACCCAAATCCTCTAATCCTCAACGTTCTAGCTAGAAGCCAAAAACCCTTATCCCATTAACAGGTTCAAGCGATATTTACGTAAGTAGATTGTATTCCGTTCCGAATCATGCATATACCCTTACCCTTAACTTTAACTTTCGGTATGGTATTGGCCTCTGTGGACTAAATTGGCTGGTAAGGTGTGTGGTGAGAATATCTATTTGAGTAGGGTATTGAGATAGATGCACGAGGGATACTACAAAACCAGCAAAGGATTTGTTGATGGCTGGTGCTTACATGCCTCATAATATGCGTGAGGATAAATATATATGTATAGTCTTCTAGTTGGATAAGTAAGGGATCCTAAGGCCGTTATGGCACCAGGTGGGTGTAGTATACTTTTGACGAATACGATCTGACCGCCTGGACGGGCCGCCGTTATGTCTTCTATAAAGCTGCCCACGCGGTCTCTTTGTTATCTAGAAACAATTGTATAGAGGGAGTTGTAACAACTGTTACCTCGACAAGGGATATCATCCTGACGTATTGTACAGAAATTATGGTACAGCTGCGAGGCAGCTCGTCCCGTCATTTACTACTCCCACTGGCGACGGTACCACACATCAACGCACCCGTCTTCCTTCCCCTCCGGTACCAGGCACGGCAATCCCTCTAATACCACCATATCCAGCCCCGATATTCGAGAAATGGTTCCCACCGTCCGCGACATCATCTCCTTGCTGCCCTTGCGATTGCAGTTGCTCGTACGATGGTTATCGTCTATGAGTCAGCAGCGGCGGTCCAGGTTGACGTGTGCCGGATGCTGAAGGTCTGTCATGGCGAGGTTGTTGTTGCTCGGTGGGGGTATTAGAGTAAGGCTGTGTTTGAGATATCGCCGCTCTTGAAGGTGCGCAGGCTGCCGTGGCGGGTTCGTGGGTTGCTGTTGTTGAGATGGATCGAGTGAGGAGTGGTGTCAAGGAGGACATGAACGGTAGATAAGAGGCTGTATAAGGGTTTGGAGTACGAAGAGGATCGAACGACAAGGGCGATTGGTGGGTGAGTTCTATGGAAGCTTGTTGTTCGTCATGGTGTTGGTGGGAATGTTGGAAGGTTCTTGGTTTTGGGTGGTGAGATTGGATGGGGATAATCCACCGCTTCGGGGGAAAGTGGAGCGTATGTGGGAGCTAGCAGCGCGGTGGTGCTGCTGGTTGCTTCCTCGAAAACCAGTACCCCTGCCACCGCTTCCTCCGACCGGGTTGATGTCCTTGCCATGGTATGCGCCGCCGCTTTTCCCACTTGCGTTGTTTGCTCCTACCACTGGGTTTGTGGCCGTCGCGGTTAGAGCAGGAGTAGGTAGATTACCAGTGGTAGTGCTTGACTCGTCGTCGGGGATAGCCCCAAAATCGTCCTTGTCGGCGAAAACGCTCGGAAGCCGCATGTCACCAAACCTTAGTGAGTGATCCAGAGGGAGCAGGTTCAGAAAATCGTCGAAGAAAGGGCTTGGGAGATTCGGGGCTTGGTTCGCCATTGTCCCCTTGAGACTTCCGCCGCGGAGCCGTCGAAAGCCGTGAATAATCCAGGCATTCGACGAGGTCAGCTACATCTTCTTGGGAAAGATGGGCAATCTGAGTGCTTGAATTGATCAGGATTGCGAAACGGGAGGAACTCTGGCGGAATGCTTCAAGGCGGGTCATCTGCGAAGCATGATGTCAATCGGGAGTTTTGTTATATTGCCTAGTACACTTCAAGGGGGACACAGTCGTGCACCTACCATAGCTCAAGGGGGCGCTGGGGGCTTCACTTATGACTTCATGTTGGGGTTTGGTATAATTGTCCTGCTCGAAAGGCCAATTCGTCGCAGGGCAATTGCAATTTACAGTTAGCGTCAAGAATCGCCGGGGGACGTTCCCTCCCACAGGATGTGAGCTTGTCCGCGATATAAAAGGACCAGAAAACCCTTCTCCGTTCCTCCTGCTGGATTGGTGGCAACTCCGGATCGGTTTCCAGCATGAGGCTGCAATCTTGGGCATTCGAATGGCGAGGCCAACCTTGATCCAGGCACCTTGCGTCTTCCCATCTTCAAGATCTCAGCCGTGTCGGTCCGATAGGGGCAAAGCTCGACTTACCGGCATAATCGATGATAGCAAGGAGAAGTTTAGTCTGCACGATACTAATAACGACATCTGTCTCGATGTCATTCCAAGGAAGAACCATGGCTTTCCAGGCCTTGACTGAGTATGCACTGATAGCACCCACCTTGTCTTCGTAGTATGGGTCGGTTGAATATCGAACGGAGCCAGCCAAAAACGCAAACAACAGATGCTATGGTACTTGGTTCGACACGAGTCGATTCCTGAAAGTTTCTTCATGAAACAGAGAGTACGGTTGGTTGTGACAGTAGCAGAAGTAGATACCTGCAGCACCGATGATCGTTTCCATTGGTGGTGGTCCGCCGAAGGGGGACTGTTGCGGTACTTCAAGTAGCCAATGTCACATATGGCAACAGTAAAGCCCAACATGTTGGGACTACCATCGACGGCGGGGAAATTCTCAAGCCACAAGGGGGTCTGGATTACTCCACTCATCACACCTGTACGCATCAGATCAGGCCTGTATTTAATCGTTGCATCGGATCAGCGCCATGTACCTCGATCGTAACCGACGAGCACGAAGCCAAAGGTCAATATGGATGTAAAGACGATGCCGAGTGGGTGGCCATTAAGACCCATGTACTTTGGTACCGTCGACATGGTTGGTGGCGATGAGATTGAGATTGACGATGTGCTATAGTTGCCCTCGACTTGAAATTACAAGTAGATCGTACCGAGATACCAGAGTCTGGCTTCACGATGGAGAACCAGGGTTGGTACGTATCTGCAGCCCAAAGCTGCCCTTTCAAAGGAGATATGCAGCTAAAACGAGCACCGATGATCCGTGGACACGGCTCACCAGTCTATCTAGACGGACGTATAGAGTCAGGGGAAGTCGACTAGGCCTCGTGGTCGTGTAAAGTCCCCGCCGAAGCCGGCGCATCGTAGCGTAACCCGGAGACGGTCCTGTCACGCACCGGGCTTGACAACAATGCCATCTCGGCCATGCGGGAAGACTTCTGGGATAATTGAGCCCCGTGATAGGACATGAACCGAGAGTTTTGACCTGCTATGATTGTGGAGAGATTGATGGGAAGCAATCCGATAATAATGGACCTGAACCTGTTAACCTTACCATCTTCGTATGTATAGCTCCGTGTCAGCACAACACGACGCGATAGTAAGAACAACACATGACTCGCGATACCCTGGACGCCTGTTGTAGCAGTCCAAGGCGGTCATCGCCTCGGGCAACGATAGGTGGGCAGGTACAACGTAGGTGAAGAATTGAAGTAAAACAGTGAACAGTTACTTTAGGGTTAATGCATATGCTTGGCGCCAAGACAAAGACGGACTAGTTGTCATAGCGTGACTCGTTCTCGTCCAATCGCAGTATTTGTCATCATGCTCATCTTTATTGGGACGACAGTTCATCCAGCAGTCTTTGACGGAGGCGTATTCCTTGATATGTGATTGCCGTCGATGGCAGAGACATCATCGCTGCGGCCATGGTCCTATTCATGTCAGTCCTCATTACCACAAAAGTAAGAAAAGACCGTGCAACACTTATGGACCGACATACAGGCCCCATGGCCGCCCAATCCCCACAGCAAGACCAATGGCTACCGTGTTGTACCCAAGAGCCCAGACGACGTTGACCCGCCCCTGCTTCATCGTACGCTCGGCTACCGTGAACAAGGTCAACAGTGATTGCAGCTTCGATGCCAATATCAGAACGTTGCCTCCACTAGAAAGACACTTGTTGCCATGAGCCATCATAATGCCGACATCCGCTGCTGCTAAGCTAGGTCCATCGTTGATGCCGTCTCCTATCTGTTCAACGAGTCAATCTTCCAGTTCGACTTCTTCTGTTGCATTGCCTACCATGGCCACTCTATGGCCTTTCTTCTGCAGCATCTGAATGTGCTCGAGTTTCTTGAGAGGTGTTGCACTTGCGACCATCACTGATACGTCAAGTTGACTTGTGATCCGTTGCGCTTCTTCTTGGTTGTTGCCCGTGAGCTGTCACAATCAGTATGCTTTCCTGCAACAAGCAGCCAGCGCACCGCACCACAACTCACCATGGTGATATGTAAGCCCCTCGCTTTCAATCCATCAATACAATCTCTGGCGTCTCGGTCTCAGTTGGTCCTGACTGGTTAGCAAAACACCCTGCACCATCTGGTTTCGGGGCATTACATGAAGTACGCACGATGCTGAGAGCATTCCGTCCACTGCCACCTGGCATACTGTATCAAACGAGACAGCTTCTGGTGCCGATGAGACGTACTGCTGCACACCACTGTCCACCATCAATTTCGGACTGCCGACGCAAACAGATCGCCATTCCTCGTCCCCAAGGTCCTGATGGTAGACCACGCCTTGCCCAGCGACTTCTTGGAGGTCTCGAAGCTTGCCCCGGCTCTTGTATTCGTCCCAGTTGTTTCCAGCCATCTTTAGGCCTTCTCGGAACATGGCCGCCCCAATGGGATGGGCAGAAGCGCCGTGCTCTTCGGCAGCGCAAATCAAGGTACACAGCTTCTGTACATTGTCCTTCCAGACTCCGCTAGTCCTCATACTCGATACTTTGAGCCTTCCTTCGGTAAAAGTCCCGGTTTTGTCCATGACAACATGGGTCACCTTGGTAAGGTTCTCCATCGTTTTGGCTCCCTCCGTCATAAGGATACCCTTTCCACGCAACGTCTACAACCGGGTCAGAAAGTAGCAGGCTGTTACATCAAGCTGCTCACCTATACCCGCCATGATAGCGCATGGTGTGGCAAGTCCCAAAGCGCAAAGGACATGCCGTCGCCAGTATAGTCATCATTCGTTGCGAGGCCAGGTTGAACCTCAGAAGAGGCGACAGACCGCTTTCCAGTTTTAAAAATAGCCACATAGAATCTGTAGTCGATACCACGGAGACAAAGCTCACGAAATGCTGCGTAATCCTGTCAACTCCTACTTGGATCGTCGCTTTGCTGGCGGATGCATCCTCCGCCGTTCTGATCAGCTGGGAGAGAAAAGAGCCTTGCTGATCTTGTTTAACGAACGCTTCGAGTTTGCCTGGTCCATTACGAGTGCCGGCCAAAAGGAAATCGCCCGTCGCTTTGGCTTTGGGTACGGATTCGCCCCTGACAATAGCCTCGTTGATGCTGGATGCGCCTGATATGATAGAACTGTCGCAAGGAATGATGCCGTACGGATCTATAGATATTCGATCGTTGGCTGTAAGCATCGACGCCGGAATCGTTTGCTTGAACTTCGTCAGTCGAAAAATCCCGGGTGGACCGGAAATAGCAACATTCTGGCCCGAAATTTTGGCTGAAGCCGTCTTTCGGACAAGTGAGTATAATCTTAGAAAGGTGTTGGCTGATCGATGGGAAAGCAAACCCAAGTATCTGCCCGCTGTAACGATCATGACTAGGCCCGCAACGGTCTGGAAATAAGTGAACGCGGTTTCGGGCCCTCTATTAAGACGTTCGTTGCAGAGACAAGGATGCCCAAAGTGGTTGAGACCTGATCAGTGTATTCATGTTCACGACCAAGTTGCGGGCTTGTGCCCAACCGCCCCTGTGGATGAAGGACCATAGTGGTATACTACCAGGCCTGTCAAACTCAGCAAGACGCCTTGTCGTCCCAACGGTGTGAGGATTCTCTCCAGGCGACGGTCCCATCCGCTCGGGTCTGCTCCAGTGCCTAGACGCAACAGCAAGGTTGACACTTGCGAGGATCCAGCTAAGGATCTGGAGAGCGAGCTCAAGTCTTTGCTTTGCTGCAACATGTCTATACGTTAGACGGCGCTCTTCGTCCTATCTTCGCATCATCAACGGCATCTTCCACTGCGGAGATCATGGCGTATTTGAGGACATCTTTGTCGTGTACTATTCTCGCTTCCTGGAGTGGCAGCGATACTGCTACTTTTTCAACACCTTCTTTGGTAAGTAGAGCTCCCTCGACGTTGGAAGTGCATGCTGCACACGTCATTCAAACCCAAGGTGATGACAGTCGTACCAGTCTCTTCTTTTTCGTCGAGTGGAAAGGGATCTTCTTCTGTGTGCTTGGATATTTTGCTTGGATCGAGACTCTCATTATACTGCAGATGTATGTCCAGGTTCAAAGCATCCCAAGTATTGATGATGAATGTGATCATTGACGCTGCAATGTAGCAACACGCCTTCGTCGTCGACCCTCACTTTCGTCAAGGTGGTAAGAATCTTCGACCTGTCATTTTTCTTGTTCTGGAAGTTCTGTCGGCTCGGATTTTGACGCTAGCATGAATGTACTCTCGGTCCGTCTACACAATGGTGTGGTGGTTATCCAGATTGTGGCCCGGGCGACGGTCCGTTCATCTAATGCAGCACCAAACTCGGTATGTAGATTCGCCCACGATATAAATCCTCCTCAACGTCAGCTATCCCCTTTCAACCAATATCTTCTCCTTTGGTACTCATGTGGAAATCAGTTAATAGACACTTTGACTATCACGATAGCGACCGTCGTAGGTTCGAACCGAGACTTAATATAGGACGTCAGACTAATTAAATGTCAATAGCAAGCCACCAAGCCAGGTCATGCCTACGAAAATGGTCATGTTGAGGAGTTTCGATTTGAGAAGGGCGGGAAACCCCAACAGCAGTCACACCAAAGGGGCTGGGCCCAATTTGATCTCAACGGTAAATTCGGCGAGACTTGGACATCCGAAGTGCATCACTAATCGATTCTAGCTGTCTTGATCCCACCCTCCGCAGGTCTGGGCTTGACCAAGCGCTACGATTAGCGAAGGACCATGTTCCAATACTCTGCGCTCTATCCCCTAGGCCTTTGGTGTTTCCAGAACCTACAGTCACCAGCAGCCCGTGCCGGCGCTCTTGGTCTCCTTTTTCCGGGTGCTGGTCTGAGTGCTGTCGGCAATATCCCGGCCAGTATTGCTTTCGTTCTTACTCTGGTTGGTATCTCTATCACTCTCTTTGTATGCTTTGCAATGGGCGGCGTTCTTCGGCACCGCGGTCCTTGCAGCCCTACTTGCCGGAAACAGCTTGGTCGAGCAATCTGACCTCTTTTGGGGCGCCACCTGTATTGCCATGGTTTCATGGGCCGTATGGAAGTCTTCCGAGATCAATGCTCAAGGCAAGATAGTTCAACAGCGACATAACCAATGGCTCCCTACCAAGGTCAAGGAACAGGCTGAGCAGGCCGTTGCTGCACCAAAGCCTTGCTCTCATGAGCTCGACCTTCATACTCTCCGCTTCGTTCAGCACATGATTGAGGGTGTTCTGGCTCCACACCAGGATCTCAATTATCACGATGTCATCGACCAATTCCAGACAGCTGCCGTTCGCTATCAGCTATACGGTGTCGTCGATGCGTTGGCACAGTATCTAACGCACTATGCCCCCGGATTCCATGGTTACGCAGCCGAAGCGTGCCGTAATTGCATAGAGAAATCACTGACGAAACGGATCATGTCCTACTGGAAATGGGAACCGCCTTGGGGAAATTCACTACTGACTACGACCCAATCAACTACGACAACATCATGGTCACCGGCTACTTGGGTGCCGCTATCGGACTCTACTCCTCCGCTACCGGTGACCGCCGATACGAGAAGGAGGGTGCCCTTGACTTCGTCATCACGGACAAGCATCACTTCAAGCGAAGCTTCGGTGATATTGCGACTACACCCTCTACCCTTACGAACCCAATTGGACCTATTTTCTCTGCGGGTAAGCCGACCCTACATCCATTCACCAGCACCATCCCATACTGACCTTTCCACCTACAGCCTCATCGGCATGGCCGGCCTCATCATCTCCTCCCGCCTCCCTCGGCAACGACTACGCCGAAGAGATCAAACCCCGCTTCGAACGCGCGCTCGAAGACGAAATGACCGAACCGGACGGCCGCATTCTCCCCATCCGCTCTGAACTCACCGGCCTCACCATCCCCGGTCCTCTCGGACAGCATCGACGCCATGAACCTCACCGCCTACCTGCCCCACATCGGCTCGCGCGTCTGGGCCATCATCCGCAACGAACACATCCGCTACACGCAATCCGGCGCCCTCACCATCGAAGACCTCCGCGGCGCCGACAAGATGGATCCCGGAAACTACAAGGGCGGAATCGGGGCCCTCCGCGCCTTCGTAGCCGGATGTGCGGCCGAATTCGGCGACGAGAAAATCCGCATCGATGCCCTTGAACAATTGGATACGGAATTCTTCCCCGTCGAAGCCACCGAGTCGGTTGCTCTCCGCAATACAGGCCTTAGCGCTACGGTGCAGGTTGTGGCGCTTATGGATACGGTATCAGGATTTGGCCAATGCGACGCTGCACGGGCCTGATCCTGTGGCGATGCGAGGGCCGGTTTTGACCCGTGCGGCGTTCCCGGATGTGCTTGTTGCGAAGGCCTGTAGTCATGATGGGGAGGGGTTGGATATGGTGTTTTATTCCGGGAAGGCGGATGGGGTTTTTGAGGTTGAGTTTGAGAGGTTGGTGCCACGGGGTGAGGTATGTTGTTGGTGGGGAGCGGATACGTGCGGGATGGTGGTTAAGCACTCACCACAGCATCAAGGTCGACTTGCACCCAGCGGGTCCGGACGTCATTGACACGGACGGCTTGCTCGATGATGGCGGCCGGTTGTGCTCTTGATAGATGTGCGGCGACGTTCCGACGAGCTTCGGCTTTCATGCTCAGGGAAACGGAGTCTTCCAGGTCGTATGCTACGCAGTCGACCGTCAGACGCTGGGACTTCTCTAGCATCTCTCGATATGAGCCGGGGAACTTTCTTCATGAATTCTCGTTTCCCGTGACTTATGCTAGATCAAGATGCCACGGACCGTAGAGCAGGGCCCGACGGACGACGGAAGCTGGGGGAATCATGATTGGATGCTTCTTGGGGTCTTAGAGTTAGCCTTTCAACCTATAGAGCATGGGCCCTCGCATCGGTGTGAGCACTGACAAGCCCAGATGATAGGGGAGTCATCAAGCCCTCATATTGAGATCCGAGAGGTTGTCGTGTCTGCTCCCGTGATGCCGGGTTGCTCCGGGGCTGGACTGGACAATGGATATCAAACAGTGGACGACATTGGGTCAGTCTCGTAGCGCATGGAAAGGAATATGGGAGTCAAGAACACCGGCTTATTTGAGGCTGGTTCCAGGTGTCTTTTGGCATGATCATGTCTTGATGAACGCCCGATCAAGTGGGTTTTGGAAACGGATAGGAAGGTACATAAGAAAGCGCCGAGAAAGCGGTCAACGTACCGATGCCTCACACCACTTCGACTACATCCACCGGATATTTGTGTGCATCTCACGAACCAGCGAAAGCAGAAGAGAAGCGGTACTGCAGCCTCATATGGTTGCTGGCGAAACAAGGTATCCAATGTTCTTGTGATATCCTCGTATATAGCACATGTCCCCTTCGTACATCACACCCCGAAAAAAGAAAGTTGGCCCAGATTCCACTTACCGTTCCGAGGAGTACGATATTGTAGTATAACAGCGAAGCAGCGACTCCGCGACCTGCAGATCAAGACGCTGTGTGACGGTTTTTAGAGGGTCTTGCTATCCGCACAACCATGTAAGACCTTGGTTCAACGGCTGAACCGACTATTTTGCAACGCTATTCCGTTATTGTTTTTGAATAGAACTCAAGGTAAGCTCTTATTTGTAAGGTTATTCTCTTTTTGGGTACTTATTAGGCGGTGAAGTGGGCCCTCTGGACTCGCTTCTTGATTGGCTCCTCCACGTGTGCGGATTGCAGGACCCTTATTACCTTATATCATATCGCAAGCGGCCAGAAGCGGGATTTCCCGGAGATCCTGCAATATCGATGTCGTGCTCTAATTTGGGAACACGATGTTTCTTGTTCTTACATGGCAGCAGTGATACCATGTTCGCGCCTAATTATCAACACTCGCATCCCGCCGCCTGTGGGCCTCCGGGCTTTTTCCACCGCTCTATCCCTCGCCTCAGGGCATAATCGCTGGTCGAAGATTAAGCATGACAAAATCAAAGTAGATGTGAGTCTATCGAAACACCTTGAGTGTAGCCTTATCGCTATCCGCCTACGTGCACTTACGAATCTGCCCCAGGCTGTGCGGAGCAAAGAGCGTTCACAATGGTCTCGCAGCATCCAAGAAGCCGTCAGGAGTGCGCATGCCATCTACTCATCGCATTACCACTGTGCTTACCTTTGCCAGAATATGGAGGTGATCCAACCAGCAACTCGGAGCTTTCGACCCTCGTCGCTCAGGCAAAGAAAACCGGCTTTCCCAAAGACCTCATCGAACGCGCCATCGCCAAAGGCAGAGGCCTTTCCTTAAAGGGCCATCCTCTCCAGGCGCTGACCGTCGAAGCTATGCTTCCACCTTCCGTCTCCACAATCATTGAATGTCAGACCGACAACAAGAAAAGAACGCTGGAGGATCTCCGCCTCCTGGTGAAAGAAGCTGGTGGTATGGTCACGCCAACAAGTCACCATTTCGACAGACGCGGTCACATCCTGCTAAAGTCCACACGTGAGCTCGAGGAGGAGCACATTATGGAACAGGTTCTTGAGGCTGGAGCACTTGATATGGACCTTGGCGAGGACCCGAAATCGCTATCCGTATACACCGAGCCAAACGAGACAGCTTCCATCGCCCAGAGCCTATCAGCTTCTCTTGGGTTGACTCTTGCAAACTATGAGATAATATGGGTGGCACGGCCCGAATCTGTAATCGATATCCAAGAGATGGAGGAAGAACCTCGACTGGCTCTTGATGACATTATCGGTGCGCTTCAGTATTCCTCCATCAGGCCTCTGCCTTCAGCTAACAGGACATAGGTCAGATAGAGGGAGACTCGAATGTCCAGGCTGTTTATCATAATGCCGCCTGATCAGGCTATCCGACATTCTAAATATTATTCTGTACATATTCGGTGCCTCGTAGAGATCGTGTCGAGTGTCATTGGACCGTGCTGGCGAAATCCGTACATGAACAAGCGGTCTTGCTTCTGCTCTCACCCCGTCGCGGGCTCGCATATCGCCTTATCATCATATGATTTGGGAATGACCCTGGGCCGACGCCCAGCCTGCACTTCTCCTTAAAATGCGAAGTCATCTCGACACCAGCTACACCCCTGTGCTGTACACCATTCCCCTTCCAAACGCCGCCAGGTGCAACACCTCATGATGACACTTCAACCTTCGCCCTGCCCCCTTCCCTCGCCCTGACTCTGCGCTTCCTGCAACCTCCTCGCCCTCGCCTCTAATCTCCGCGTCCGTAATCTCTCCAGCTCCGCTTTGAGTTCGTCCCGTTCGAAGGGGATTTTGTGCGTTGTTTCGGGCGCTGGCCAGAAATCGGGTACAGCGAAGCGTTGTTCGAGATTGGTGCCGAAGTAGTACATCCAGCCGATGGGGAACATGATGTACATTCCGAACTAAATTTGAATGTTAATGTTGGGGGGGCTGGCTGTATGATTTGGAGCTGACCTTGAAGATCTCGAGAGTGGAGCCACCCATGTTCGGTTTGCGGAGTTGTTTAAGGAGGAATGCGGATTAGGATGGCCACCGTTACAACAGGGCAGGACTTTTTGACGGACAAATGAACTAATGAAGTGAACTCTGGGATGATTCAGACGCGTTTGGCGCGCGGCATACGATAAGATAACAGTACGAGTATCCCAAATGTACCTCGGCATCGAGTGGTCTTACGAAGAAGCTGAGGGGGCGTAACAGAAAGCTTCATAGGAGATATGATGGCATTATTCAAGTTTTAAGATGGATTGCTGGCAATCACTTGACTCGACGTCCTCCAACTTGTTAGAACTTCCTCCCCGTCTATCCCTACCATCAACGGTTACC
The DNA here is from genome assembly GCA_011316305.1 of Rusavskia elegans. Lineage (NCBI taxonomy): Eukaryota > Fungi > Ascomycota > Lecanoromycetes > Teloschistales > Teloschistaceae > Rusavskia > Rusavskia elegans. The sequence continues at coordinate 551,459 of SAUG01000009.1, read as the reverse complement.
TACATCCTAAATTACCGTAGCCATGTCGTCCCCTGAGAAGTCTGTCACTCTCACAATCGACGGCAAGATCGCTATCATCACGCTTAACTTACCCGAAAAGCTCAATGCCTTGACCCAGGACCTCTACTACCGCGTCTCCCGCTTGATGCGAGAGATAGCTGCCCGCAATGACATTTACATCACCATCCTAACTGGCAAAGGCCGGTATTTCTCAGCGTGAGCTCTCTCAACCCACTGGCAAGACCGAAATTAACAATACAACTAGCGGCGCAGACGTCTCCATCTCCCGAGATACTCAAAGCACCGGGTCTGACGCCCGCCGTCAATGGCTATCTTCGTTCGTAGCAAACAACCTCGAAATCACAAACGCCTTCTACACACATCCCAAGATCCTGATCACCGCACTCAATGGCCCTGCAATCGGACTTTCCGCGGCACTGATCGCCTTCAGCGATTTCATATACTGCACTCCATCCACCTTCCTGCTCACTCCGTTCACTTCACTGGGACTGGTAGCCGAAGGAGGATCCAGCTATGCCTTTGTGCAGAGACTCGGCATCAGCAAGGCCAACGAAGCATTGATAATGAGCAAGAGAATTACATCGGAGGAGCTGCTTCATACCGGATTCGTGAACAAGATCTTCCCGGTCAAGAAAGGTGAGGAGGATGAGAAATTCTTGCCGGAGGTTTTGAAGGAAGTTAAGGAACGACTTGGAGATCATTTGAATAGTGATAGCTTGATTAAAGTCAAGGAGCTGATTCGGAAGCCGGAGAGAGAGCGGATGGATGCGCAGGGGGTTGCGGAGGTTTTGGGTGGGCTGGAGAGATTTGTTGAGGGGGTGCCGCAGCGGGAGTTTATGAAGATTGCGAGTGGGCAGAAGAAACATAAGCTGTGATTTCGGGATGGGATTGTTTGGGTACCAGGAATTGTGGTGGCTGGGTGAACTATGTATAGTAATGATACGATATGACTTGTATGTAAATGTGGATCTGAAATATTGCTTGTAGTGTCGAAATCCATGGCATGGATAATCTAAACTCTACAACGATACTTAATTTTTCGAGTACACTCAAGCCTAAGAGACAAGTAGAAGGTACGATGCCACAAGTCCCTTGCCAAAGTTATCCTCCTGACGCCCGTGTATAGCGAGGCTCGACCAGATGGGAGAGAGAAGAGGCAGAGAAAACAAGGTAGATTAGCGGAGGTCCAAGAGATAGGGAGACCCAAAAACACATGAGAAAGCAAGTATGTCACAACGGAAATCGCAGCACCAGAACTCCAAGAAAAGCATGCAGATAAGGAAAAACAATTGATAGGTCCGCGGAGCCGGCGTGATGATCACCCAGAAGCAAGAGGGAGAGTGTAGCAAATGAAGAGGGCGGTATCGTAGGACCTCGCAGCTAGCCCAGCACTTACGCAGAGCATCACCACCTTAGTCGGTACCAGTATCTAATGCAGAGACGAGGGCTTATGTCCTCGTTTGGCTGGTTGGACAATCGATACCACAGTTAACGCGCCGGCCAGTGATGGGATATGGGGGTACTGCCGCTGAAGACGATGCTGTTATCTGGGAGGTTGTGGAAGAGAGAGAGCAGGTGAGGGAGAAGGAGAAGGAGGTGGATGGAGCGAAAGAATGAAAGGGGGGAGGGAGGAGGGAAGAAGTTGAGATCTCAGACCAACCTGCGTTCTCAGCAGGTAATGCCAGGTCTTCACTGCGCCAGCTTTAATGCCCAAGTCCACGCCTAATGGTATCATCCCTGCCTGAACTCCACCAAACATTGATCAGGTCGATCATCACCACCTCTCCTTCTTCAGCGCTCGCCCTCCATCTTCATTCTTCGCTTCGGGTATTCCCTCCCTCAGTCTCTCCTCCCCTCGCTTCCAATGCCCACCCTCCTCATAATCCTCTCTAATCCCCAAGGCCCTCCTCAAGCGCTCACTTTCCTCAATCTTCGCCTTGGCCAACTCATGCACCTGATGCACCTTCAATCCTTTCTTCCCTTTCCCATCGCCCTTCACCTGATCCCCGTCATTACTGGACAGAAGCTTTCTCCGTAAGGCTTCGGTCTGGGCTTCTATCTCATCCTCCTCGACTTCTTCATCTTCGAGCTTGTCACGGAGGTTGAAGACTTGGACTTCTATTTGGCGCAAGCGGTCATGCTCAAGGATTTCTGCATTTGGTTGGCGTTGGCGGTGTTTGAGAGAGTCAGTGGGGTATGGAGAGAAGGAGTTGTCGCGGGGTCGGAGGTTGGAGAGGTTGCGTTGGACGTAGCCAGAGGTGCCGGAGCCACGGGGGGTGGTGAGCCCAACGTTGGAGGACATTCGTGCTTCCGTGACGGTCGATGGAGAATTGTTGAGAAGTCTGTAGATTTTCAGGCTTCAAGAGGTCTTTGAAGTCGAGCCATGTGTATGTGTAGGCGAGATCGAGGATTCGATGTTGTGGCTTCGACGTCGAGGTCTCGACTGGGGACTTGTTCCTAGGTCTTGGCATTCAATGATGAACAACCAATCACAGCTCTGGTTTGCATCGAATATTAAAGGTTCTCACCACTACCAAAGTACTTCATTGTATCGTGTACAGGTGCTTACGGATATCTGTCAATCTCTGCTTGTGCTTTCATGTCCAAGTCCCAGGAAAAGACCAATGGCATTCATGGCACATCTGCAGCCCAAGAACAGGCGTCAAAGGCCTCTACCGTGCAACTCGACATCAATAGACTGCACTCCCTTCCTTCTGAACAGCAAAACCTCTATCTCTTGACCTTCACCCTCAGTCTCGAAAATTACGTGTGCTCATTGAATCACGAAGAAACATGCCTACAGCAATCACAAGTCACAAAGGAACTCTTACAGATCGTTCAACTCGCAGCGCCTGTCCCGACTCGAGTCATTCGCAACAGCTTGGGGAGATGTTGGAGCTATATGCTGAGCAAAGGGGATAGAAAACCGCTTTACGAATCCATCAATCAGTTGGTGGCCATTATTTCCGCCGGCAAGAATGAGAAGGAGCTCCACAGCAGGCACGCTGCCGTGTACTGTCTGGGCGAAGTCTACAAAGCAGCTGGAGACAGTGCTATCACCCTTTCCAGCGTGACATGCTCACATCTGCTACGACTTATCAAGACAGCCCAGACCCATACAGGCCTCCGTGCTGCTATATTCCGAACGTTAGAAAAGTTGGTCGGATCTGTACAGGCCTCTGTCGACGAGACCATAGCGAAAGATATCTGGAAGACCGCCCGAGGAGCGGCGTCCGGGGACAAGGCAGCTCTGGTTCAAGCGAACGCATGTCGGTGCCTCGAAGAACTCGTCAGAAGCACCTCATACTTCGATTCAGCCGTTGAATTCGAAGCTTTAAAGACGACGATTTGGAAGACTTGCGATAGCCCAATCGCCCTGGCTCGACGAGCCGCGGCATCGTGCCTGGCTACGATACTAGTGAAAGCATACAGCGATGCAGCGCCATCTCGATCAGCCTCGAAGCCCAAGAAGAGCAAAAAGCCAGCCAAGAATCAGGCCACACCCTTTGAAGACGAGGATGGTGATCCGTCACGTCCATCGTCACCGGTGGCAAGGAAAGTTGTTGTGAAGCTTGAGCTTAACCTTCCCGATTCGCTCGGCCAGCTATCTTCCCACTATGTGCGCTCCACGACCACTAACAAGGCAAGAGCAGCCATCACCTATTGCTATATTCGAGTCTTAAAGAGACTTGACAGTGGTGTGGTGCAGGCATCATACGGAGAGATTGCCAGCCACCTCTTCTCCGAGCTTCTAGGCAATGCCACAATCTCTTACGATCGGTATCGCCTCTTACTTACTCGCAAATATGTTCAAAAAATACTGGCAGATTGCCTGGCTTCGCAGGTCCTAGCGGAATCTGGACGACTGAATGCAGCAAAGACGCTAGTCAATAATATACTGAAGAATTATCCTCAGGTCGTGAAAGAGATCGCAGAACCATCGAAGCAGGCTCTAGTAGGAGCTCTCAATGCGTTGGCGTCTCTGATCGAATCGCTTGGGTCCGTATTTGCGACCATCGGCGACTCATGTCAAGATGCTCTCATTCAAGTCCTCCAACATCCAAGTTATACGGTTCAGATTCATGCTGCCTACTGTCTGCGCGCCTTTGTCCTAGCATGCCCGCAGCAACTCATACATTGCGCTTCTATTTGTATGAATAACGCTACCCGTGAACTGAATCATCTAACAAGCGGGCGTCATTCTCACCGCCGATGCATTGGCTTTGCAAACGGTCTGGCTGCTGTGTTGAGTGTTTCTCCATTACAACCGCTTTACGGATCGCTGGAGATCAGCTCGCGCGCTCTCTCAATTGCGAACGATCTGCTCAAGAATAGTGCCAAAGCCGAGCTTCGCGCTTCCAGTACTCAAGTGCAGGTCGCATGGATCCTTATCGGTGGCCTGATGTCAATGGGTCCGGACTTCGTCAAGATCCATGTTCCACAGCTCTTACTACTTTGGCGTAACGCTTTACCGAAGCCGCTCACAAGAGAAAACAGTGTCCAGCGAGATCTAGCTGAGCTGAGCTACCTCACGCATGTCAGAGAATGCGCTCTGGGATCAGTCTTGTCATTCCTTGAACCCAACCAAAGGCTTGTCACACTCGATGTCTCTATACGTATTGCTGGTCTGCTGCAGAATACAGTTGACTTTCTAGACACCTTGCCAGCAAAGGTAAAGGACGAAGATCCTTCATCAAGGATTGTTCCTGCACTGCACTTTTCTGACCTTGTCGTCATGCTCCGTCGCAGAGTCCTCCAGTGCTACACGCGATTGATCAACTTCGGTCCTATATCCAGCACTGATGCACTGGGCGAGTCCAAATTACTTAGTCTTGCAGTCACATTATTTGCGGACCCGTCTTATTCGCCTGGCTCTCTAGAGTCATCGATAGCCAATTCTGCCGCGAGCTTTGACAGCATCTGGGACGTTGCAGATAACCGTGGGTTTGGCGTGTCTGGTATGGTCCAGGGCCAGACTATAAAACCTCTGCCTGGCGAAGGAATATCACCCGAACGTGTTCGCTGGCAGGACAAGACCGACGATCATGTCGATATTGACGACGCAGTGGGTTCCAACTCTCTGTCGTAAATATTACAGGCAACTAATGTTCTCAGCTCGTCACACCTATATGCGGAGCAAGAGAACACGACTCTGTTTATATTCATATCCGGAACAGCTCGGAGGTACATGAGGTACCAGACCCTCCCGCGACGGAGGTAACCAATTCTGCAATTGCTCTTTTTGCGGTAGTATTGCCCACCCAGAGCCCTAAGGTACAAGAATTCGCACTGGAGCAGCTCATGACACTTGTCTCTGGTGGGACGTTACAAAGGTCGCCGGGGCGAAAAGCTGCGGTCGTTATCAACACAGCGTTGGCACTTCTGGGGGCTACCAAAGTAGCAGTTGGCGAGGTGTCTGCAGAAGCCGGGGATATAAAGCATCCCGCCGTAGAGAAGGCTTTGCAAGCACTGCTCAGGGTATGTCTCTCGTACTCCAGACAGCATCAGTCGTGTTGCTCATCCGTGGTGCTTCTAGGGCTTCATCATTGACCCCGATCGGCATTTACGACATCTTGGATATGAAGCCCTGGGAAGACTCTGCAATAGCTCTGGGAATACTTTCACAACCAATGAAGTCAACACTCTTATAGATCTTATTGTGTCCAACCGAGATCCCAACGCTCGCGCGGGCTATGCAATGGCTTTGGGCTCGATACATTCCAATGTTGGAGGGATGGCAGCCGGTTTACACCTGAAGAAAATACATGGTGTTCTAATGTCGCTATGCAGTGATCCGCATCCTGTCGTTCACTTCGGCGCGATCGAGGCGCTTGCTCAAGTTGCTGACTCTGCAGGGCTTGCATTTTCTGCTTACGTCTCGAGTACGTTGGGATTGCTAGCTCAAGCCTGGTCTTTTGATACGCACAATGAAGAGTGTGCTGCGCTGGCAACGTCGAACTCAATATGCGAAGTACCTACACCGACTGCAGTGGCCCGAGCTATCGATTCCGTGATAAATGTCCTTGGACCTGATTTACAAGACATGAGCAAGGTACGAGAGCTCGTGGTCTCTCTCTTGACCCAATTTGAACGCGACAGTTCACCAGATGTTCGAGCAGAGGGTTTACGATGTTGGGAACACATGTATCTCTATGATCCAGGACATGTTGACCTTTCAAGCTATGTAAAGCGTCTACAGCAAGACATACAGTCTTCCGACAGGTCAATTTGCGCACTTGCAACGGATGGTCTGTACAATTTAATCCGGCGGGACGCTCGACTAGTATTCCAGCTTGCGAGCGAAGGATTCGAGGAACAAATCTGGCTAACATTGAATGACCGTCCCAATCTCGATGGAATCACAACTCTCATTGAAGCTTGGCTAGGACAGACGAGTCTTACAGAAGCCGCCGTATGGATTGTGCGTATCCAGCAAGTGCTCACGAAGAGCGCAGCAACACAAAAGGAAGAAGCTCCACAGAGTGCCAAACCAGTTGCTGAACCTGATCTCCAGGATGAAGAGGTGGCCGGCTTTGCCACGGGCGAGACTAAGGATCAAGGTGCAGCCGCTGTTTCAGAGCCTTCTCAGGAGCTATTGCGATGGCAGGTAAGGGTATTCGCCCTGCAATGCTTAAGCAAGCTTGTCGCTGCTATTGGCAAAGATCTGGATCTTGATAGCAACTCAACTGCAGGCAACATACTGCAAACCAAAGTTGGAGACGTGATCCGTATGGCCTTTCACGCGTCAACATCCTCAGTGGTCGAGCTTCAAGTCGGCGGTCTGAAGCTGATCAATCAGATTCTGATGGTAAATGGACATGGTTCTTCCCCTTTAGTATTAAGCTGATTGGGTGTAGATATTTGGATCAACCCCTGATCCTGATTTCTCGGAAGCACTTCTGCTCGAGCAGTATCAGGCCCAGGTCAGCTCTGCACTGACGCCGGCCTTCAATGCAGACTCGTCTCCCGAGTTAGCCTCAGCTGCTGTCAATGTCTGCGCTACATTCATCGCGACTGGCATGGTTACGGACGTGGAGCGGATGGGTAGAATACTGAAGCTACTTGTCGGTGCTTTGGACAGTTTCACTGGTAAGGCATCAACTTGTTCCTTACTATGTCGTCGCTAACAAGCCCTTACAGCTAACGACTCGCAAGAGGCAGCTGTCGGCGATCTTCGTGGGCTGAGCTCCAATGCGCAGACTATGGTTCGAATGGCCGTTCTGTCAGCTTGGGCTGAGCTGCAAGTGGCGCGCACAGAGCAACGATATCTAGACAAAGTCGTGGATCCTCACGTTGGCAAGCTGTTGCCTTTATGGCTATCCTCGCTCCAAGAGTTCGCACGATTAAGATTCGAGCCTGATATTTCAAGCCACACTGGACCTCCGCGTCCTGATGAGAGCCTTGAAACCGTCTACGCTGCCTTGAATCGTAAGACATTGCTAAAGGTATTTGCCGTCTCTCAACTTGCTACCACAGTAGCTGATAGCGTCTTCTAGTTCTATCAAGACTCGTGGCTTGAGCTCGTCGATGCTATTGCGAGTCTCATCGAGCAAGACCCTAATTTCGTCTTTGCCGCTCTTGAAGGCAGGTCCAGCACAACCCAAATGAACGGTGATACCCCCAAGACGAACATTGCCTATCGCGATGAGCCTGTCGCCTTCTTCTTTGTTCTCTTCGGCATTGCTGTCGAAGCGCTGGTGACTCGTTCGAATCACGAGTCACCTGGTGACGTCCTGAAGATTCTCTCAGCATTGAAGAAGATCCTGTCGCCGGCCGTAGCAGGCAATGCCATCTTCCAAGACGCTGTCTTCTCGGAGACCGTCGAAGTATTTGACCGCTTGGCTCTCACCGAAGGTCTCGCCGTGCAGACAATTTTGGTAGATATCGCAAAAACGCTCTGTCTGACTCATCCTTCTGCGGTTGAGGAAGGAGATACATGCAGCGATTTGAATGAGGATATCGAGCAGTTGTTTGAGCTGGCGAGAGTCAATGTGCTTATACTGACAAATGCTCTGCCCAACATCGCGGACTCCAAATTGGCGCCACGTGAACAGCTCTCTGATGAAGCTGTCTCATTGATTCGCAATGGCTTCGAGGCGCTCGTTGAAGCCTCGGGCATCTTCCCCTCGATCATCAAGACAGATCTGTACGCAAGCATCCTGCATATCTTCTCCGTCATCCTCAGCACGCCGGCATGTCAAGTTGCAGTCGTCCCACAAACTCTTCCAGGATTCAGACGCTTTATCCAGAAATTAGCGCTCGACGACGGTCAATCAAGCTCTTCACCAATCGCTCCCCAAGTCAAGACGTGTCTGCACCGGCTTCTTGCCATACTTGGTGTCGCACAGCGACGGGAACACGAGTCTTCGCTGGCTTGCGCAAAGAATACCCTTTTGACCACATCTATCCTCTTAACCACCGCATCGAGTGTCATCGCCGCAGACGAGCCTCTAGTATTTGCGGCACTAGAAGCTACACTCGACTGCCTGCAAGATCTAGGCTTAGCCAAGGTCGCCGCGGGATGTTTACGCTCACTGTTACTCACGAACCCCAAGAACGAAACCGATGAAGCAATAGCACGGTATCTGTTCCCTCGCCTTGTGGCAACCGTCACCACCCCAGCCGCCGCCCCAGCAAATCCAGATTCGGAAAACGCAAAGACTATCATCGCACAGGCCCTAACGACTTTCGTAGCTCTGCACGCAAACGATGAAAACAAAGCGGCTGCAGCAATGGCGATTGTCCTACCAACTCTATTGTACAGAGCGAGAGTGGATGGCGAAGCGGCGTACAACGATACTGCGACTCGCCGGATCACTGAGCTCGCCTGGGGACCGCTTCTGCCTGTTTTCCGGGGCCTGGTGGCTGGAATGGACTCGGAGATGCGGTCGTTTATCGAACAGGTTATACGGGAAGGGGGCGGCGGTGGTGGTGGTGGTGGTGGGCGGAGTGGGAGGGGAGAGGCAGGGACCGGTGCTGAGGAAGGTGCGGAGCCGACGATTGCGTTGAAGTTCGATTTCGGTGGATGATGAGGGTAGTTCTGTGTCAATTGAGTAATGCAAGCTAGCGATATGAGTATCTTGAGTGATCATATGTATGATATGAGGTACTGTTGTTCTATCTGTAACGATGTCTATGAATAGGGGGTATCTTATTTCTATCGCACACAACCTCTACCTCAATTTCCTGTAGCATCTCGACCTTCGGATCACATCGAACCGATAGAGCGATGGCTGTCACCCCAAAGAAACATAAGCAGGGCTCCCATCCCTACCGACATTCGCCAACATGGCTTCCGTGTCTGCACCACTCGTCTGCGTGCTCATTTCCCTGGATGGGACGGTGAAATTGTTGCCTCCGCTTCCAGTGCTGGTCGAGGAAGAATTGTTGGCTTTCGCTTTGTCGGCCGCGATGCGGCGTTCCTGGTCGCGGACGTGTATTTTGTAGGTTATGAAGCGGAGGGAGCCGAGGATGAGGACTGTAGTTACGAAAAGTATCAGTTAGTTATCGTAATTTCTTCTCTCCCGCCCTCGCTTGCTTAAGCCCAGGCAAAGAACAGCCGAGAGGAGGTTTGCGAAAAGGGAAAGGAATATGAATTATTAAGCTTACCAGCCATACACCCAATCGCCATAGCCGCCCTCCTCGTCAACACCCACCTCAACCCCTCCACCTCACTCTTACTATCACTATTTAATGAGACCGTAATCTTATAATTCAGCTCCTGAATCCGCTGCTCCACAGCCTGCTGTTCCATCCTGACCGCCATGCGCCGATCATCCAGCATGCCCCTCAAATCGTCCTTGAGCGCACTGCTCTCCTGCGTCAAGCGCTGACTCAGAATCTCGACTTCGTGCGTCAAATGGGAAAGTTGGGTGGATGACGTGCGCTGGGAGGTGCGGCGGGCGTTGCTGATTTCGGTGCGCAGTTCGGAGCAGGCGGCGCGGAAGAGGTAGGTTTCGTTTTCGACGTCGGATTTGGAGATGAGGCCGGCGCGGGCTACGTCGAGGTTTGTGGCTAGGAGGCCGCGGACGGCTTTCATGAGGGTGACGGATTGGGGTTGGGTGAAGCCGCCGGTTTGGAGGGCGGTGGTCATGGTGAAGGTGTCGAAGTGGTGGATGTAGGGGGGTGCTTGGAGGTGCGGGGGTTTTTGCTCCGAAGGGATGGATTGGTCGGGGGTTTGGCGGTGGAGGACGGTGTCGAGGGGTTTGGTGGCGGCTTCTTGGGGGGTGGTCAGGGTTTCTTTGGGGTGGGCTTCGCTGGCGTCGAGGGTTTTGGCGGTTCGTTGGCCTATGGGTGGTTTTGCTGTTGGAGAGGCTTCCTTTTTGTCTTTCGTTGGTGTATTTTCTTTGGGCGGGGCTTCACTGGCTTTCTTATCTTCCTGTTTCGGCGCTGGAGGTTTCACTTCTTTCTCGATCGCGCCGGCCAGGGACTTATCACGTCCAAGGTCGTTGGGTACTGGGGGCTGTGATGGCGGTGGTAATTGAGCTTCGGCTGCCGGACCATAGCGTTGAGGATACGCTTCTTGCTTTCTCCGGGCTGTGGTGGAGATTCCTGCTCTTGGAGGTTGGTGCTCGGATTCATTGAATGGTCGAGACACGACGATCGGCTCGCCAAACCTGCGCGGCTTGAAGAGGTGGGGATACAAAAATATCAGCCGTGGCACTGACATAGTGTAATGAAAAGATAGAACCGGTGCTGCTTGGCTTTAGATGTATTCAGAATGCAGTCTGGTCGTTCAAGCAGAAGAATTGAGGTTTGTCTCGGTGTTCAGACGACAAGACGCTAGCCGTATTGGTAGACTGTTCTGAGGTGGCCGAGCTGAGCTCGGCGAGCTCACGGTGAGGGTAATAGGTCTACCTTAGTGTTTGGACTTTTCTGCTCACCGCGATCCGAGCTGTCCAGATGGAATTATTGGATACGAAGTTCACCTTCTCCGTATTTATAGCGCAAGGTTTTTATTATATCAGTTGCATTAGATTGGATATCTCGCAGAACGTTGACTGCAGATGAGTACTATGCAAAGCCTTTTGGCCGGGTATCTCGGATATATACAATAATCCAACAGCCCCTATACACAGGTCTCAAGCCCATCCAAACACCTGACTCACGCTGATGATATTCCATCGAAACCCACCAATGGCCACCAATATGCCTATCAGATCAACGACCAATAGTGCAGCGGCCCCAGTCATGAATCTAGGGTTGAAGATTCTGTACAGCATCAGATGCCTCCTGAGCCATCCCGCCCACATTGTGGTGGCGAGATTGATCATGGCAAAATAGAGAAGGAAGGTCGCCACTGCCATCGCCACCTCTCCCAGAAGACCTTTCTTTTTCGGTGGCTGCTTCCAAAGCACGATCAGTGGGACTGCGACTGCTGTGATTATTTGAGCCCCGTACGTATTGAGAATGACCAGTAGTGGCGTCCAAGGATACCGGACGGTTTTGAGTGCTATGAATGCCGTTTCCCATTGTATACTTGACAGTGTCGCTTGATGTCCGGTCTTAAAGAAGTGAAAGTTACCGAGCATAGCCAACATTACTGGACCAATCGCACTCCTGGCCAAATCGTTGCTGTCGATAATCTCAAGGAGTGCCAGAATTTGGAGGGCTAACAGTCCAATGGATCCTCCTCCCATGGGCTTCTGAAGCAGTATCACTGCTATGAGCCAGTTCGTGACCAGAAGAAAATAGCGAGATCCGTGCATATTGCTGTAGCCAAACACTGCCATGTTCTTTGGCTTTCTTCCTTGTGTAGCGGTTGCATCGCCATCTTCCTGGTCCTCTGGGGATTCAATGCTGATACAAGGAGTCGCCCATCCATAGTATGTAGTCCCAGCCACCAAGGAAACGCCGAGTACCAGCTGAGCGATCGTCGTCTTGACCAAACGAACAGTTTTCTCGCTTACATTCAGCCAGTCATTGTCATCTGCGGCGTCCAAGATCCAGTAGATGGCGCTTGCCAACAGGCTCATCCTCAAGCCAACGCCAATCCACAAGACGGCGGAGCCTGCGTAGGACAGGGTACCCTTATAATACCCTTTGATGAAACTTGGTAGCAGGATGGCTAAAGCGAAAGGGATCAGGAGTTGCCAAGAAGCAGACGTCGAAGAAGTTGCAGAAGAATAATACGTCGATCGGCAGTACGGCATCTGCTCTTCTCGGCAAAGACGAGAAAGCGAGGCTATCCGTGTACAAATCAGGAAGAATGATGACTGTGTTATGCCCAATACTCGGTCCTTGGCTGTGTGCTGGCGGATTGACGTCGCAAGGCTCATGCAGGCGAACGTGGAAAGAAACAGTAGCAAGATCTCGTCCTCCCAGATAGTGAAAGAGTTCGAAGCAAAGCCAATGGCCTGCAATACGGTAAGTACGAGCGATAGCCATCCCCATGTCGAGTTTGGAAATGGAAGCGGGTATCCGGAAGGAATCTCAAGGATGGTGTAGGCGAACCCCACGATGCTCCCGCCGGCAGTACCGAGCAGAGACGAATCCAATAGACCCGGAGAAGAGCCTGTCATTCCGATAGAAAGTCCAAGTGCTGAACCAAAAGCTGCGTATATGAAGATTTGACGGACAAACAAAGGGCTGTCCTCGGCTCGAAACGGCGTCGTTGCACGAGCATAGAACGAGAGTATTGCGAACGCACACCCAAGCACAAGGATACCATAAGCCATGCTAGGGACGTCAAACCTGGCCCAAAGACTTCTGCAAACGCGAAGATTCTCCATCTGATAGCGGACAAATGCTGCGAAACCCTCTGCATTAGGGGCGGTTTTTGTTTGAGCTCCCTGCCACATGTCAACCCCAATGGTCCATAAGGCGTTTGCAGCCGAGAAGACGTCTTTGTCAAGGCCTCTAGCAGCTGAGTATGCCTGTTGATAGCGTTGGATCTGACCAGCAGATAAGGCATTGACAGAAGCAAGCTTCTGCCAATCAGGCTTCTTCGGACCAACAAAGGCCTCACTGATTGGAGATCCGAGGTTATTGAATGGTATAGGTATGCCCAGCAGAAGTGCCAGGGTGGGAACAAGATCAATCTGGCCTACTGGACGCTCCTTTGCGTTTCGCGGGGGTTTCTTCAACTCGTTGTGACCGTGGCCAAATATAGCCTTTTTCGAGTACATCCACAGCGCAGCCTCCACCTCATCGTCCGATTCCCCTCCATGATCACCCTTGGTGTCCATCCCATGGTCGCCCATCACGACGAGCAACGTTTCATCATCTAGCGCAGCAATGATTTCTCGAAGGATGCGATCCATTTGTTTGAGCTTTTCATTCATAGCAACATGGTCGGGACCATAGCGATGCCCGGCATGATCGACACCAAGATAATGGCCGAAGATGACATCCCAATTTTTAGCTCCCGATAGCAGAAGTGGCAGCAAGTGTTCTGTCACTCCGTTATCAACAGTGTGAAGATCCCAGACATTGAACGAATCGTAGGCATGGGTGAGATTTGGTTCAAAATGACCAGGGAACAGCGAGTGCCAGGTGTCGTCCCCAAGATGAACAAGTGTCTTGCCTGCATCGCGCAACTGCGCTACAAGATTGTCCTCTTCAATTGCTGTGCCTGCAAAGTTGGAGCCGGCATCGATGAAGGAGGGTAGAGTTCCGGTTGTCAAGCCCTTCAATCGTTGTAAAGTCGCTGTTGGGGGATCGGCGATGAAAGGTAACAAGAAGGCGATCTCGGGTTGTTGCACCGCGGTCTCGTGCAGCACTTCCAGTGCGTTATGGAAGTGATGAGTGGTATCGTTGGTAGGAATGGTAAAGTCATATCTCAAGGCATCGATGATGATGACGACGGCCTTGTCGAAAGTCTTCGGAAACCAGCAGCCAGCACTGTAGGAGCCCGGGCTTGGGTTTTGAAGCTCAATTGGCGGTGAGGCGCATTCTGATTTATGATCCAAGACCAGTCGGGTAAGAAGAAAGCCTTTGGTGAAGAAATAGATACCAAGGGCATGAAGAGCACTGATGTCGGTGAGTATCTAAGCAAGGACGAATAAAGATCACTTACAAGATCCACAAGAAGAAAGCGACTAGCAACGCATGCGAAGCCTTGAATTGAACCGCTTTTCGTCTGTTGTTTCGCCCTATCAGGTCATCGGTAGGGACATGCCTAGGGGCTTCAGGTCGGGGTGCGATCTCTTGAACGAGAGAGCTTGAAGCCGCTGTAGTCTCCATCCATATGCCGGAAGGGGGGGATCAGCAACTCGCAGGCAAAGATAATATCATGGCGAGGCGAGGCGCAGAGACGGTGGATGGGTAGCAATGTCATAATTGAAGACTAATGTGACCTGGAAAGATGCTCAGCTTGAATACTTCGTTAATTCGGTTGCGTGTGACAGCGGTGATGTCGACCGTAGAGATCAACCGTCGGTATCACGTGACTCTTCAAGCCCTAAGGTGAGGCGCCCTTTGGGAGCCTCTAGCATGTGCCGTCTTCTCCACTCCAGTATCCCATTTTGGTCTCATGCTTCTGTTGACGGCACCGGTCACTTCTTGTCTGACCCTGGAATAACGACTAAGGTGACCTGCCACGAATGGATCTGTCCAACGGGCATTGACCATGAGCTGCAGCTCGGTCGCAGTCAAGGCCCACCTTTTATCCTCGTTGGTCTGTCTGGAGAGGTTGACGAGGTTGATACCTACCTATTCAGAACATGGCGATACCGTTGGCACATTTCACTACTGACCATGACCAAACACGGAAGCGACCTCGGTCGTCCAGGTCAAGTCCTGCGAGCTCCTTCAGCAGAACAGTCTGGATCGAATGTAGAACACTACTGGCACCCTGAGCGCCACGAAACATCTTTCTTAGGAGCATGAACCTCCCACGACGGAACGTGAGGCTGCAGTGCTGTGGTGCACTCCTATTTGCTGTTCTGGCTTGGAGATTATGCAGGCAGGTGTTACACAGCATAAGTGAACCCACTGCCATGGTCTCGTCGTGCTGTCATGTTCGATACAATCATGAAACGTTCCATTCGTGCTATATTCGAAATGCTTTCTCCCTCTTCGTCTTAGTCTATTCATAATCCGTCCCAAATTTCTTCCCACTGTCTCAATAAACATTCGTCGCCGTGAATTAATTTTGATACATTGTGATTCATACTTCTTGATCTTGCGTGTTACGCTTCCAATGTCCACCTTGCACAACTCTCCAGCCAATGATCCCTTGAGGAAAGCGAGGCTTAACAAATTTTTCTCCAACGTCAATCATGGCGAACGCGGCTTGAAGATAACACAGGACGGCAGTCGATACATTGAGGCTCTATGCTGTCAGCCCGACCCAGCAGCATGCGTTCAAGCTGTGGTGTCAACTCCAGCAGGGCTTCAAGCTCTACAGACATCCCTCCATTTTGATATCTCTGATGCCTTTCTCAATGGAGCCGCTTCGGATCTTTTGACCTACCTCCAGCATCCGGACCTGGAGAGCTTGCTGGGTGGGGTGCTACTTCGCCAGGTGCTTGAGAGCATCACCACAACGCCAATCTTCTGGAATGCTCTGGTACAATCCTACCGCAGAGGAAGCTTACAGGTACCGACACAGGTCGCTTTTGCATGGCTACTATTGCAGTTGATGTATCTCCCTACTCCGGCATGTGCACCTTACCATCAACTGGCGCAGGATCCCAAACTGCAGGATTCCTTCCTCAAATCAAGCGAGCTGGGGCTCCGGACCATCGGATCGAAGATCAAACACGTTCTATCCATATCCGAAACGCCTGCCATCGGTACTGGCGGTGGTTGTGCTGGTGGACGCCATGACAACGATTTCGCTGACTTCAGGGAGGTTGCCATACTCCCAACTGCAGATGAGTTGGCAGCGAAGGAGCCACCTTTCCTTCGGCTTGCTGAGTCCCTCGATGATCCTGAAGCGGCGGAGCACCGACTAGCCATGCACCTCGATAATCAATTCCGCCTATACCGGGAAGACATGCTTGGTGAACTTCGCGAAGAGATACAGATTGCTTTGGGCCAAAAGAAAGGGCGCCATCGAGGTATCGTTATCAATGGCCTCGTTGTCTTGGGTGTCGACTGTGGAACTGAATCCAAGCGCCAGAGCTGGGGGTTACGACTTCAATGTCATCAAGATCTCCCACAATTGCGGGATATCAAACCAACAGCTCGCAAGACGTTTCTAGAATCGAGCCACAACTTGTTGAGGCACCAGTCACTCACATGCCTGATCATTGACGGTGAGATCACGGCCTTCCCCTCAATTCACAGAGACATCGAGCTCCTCGCAGCGATACCGCCAGTGATCAGTATAAAATTCATCAACGCAGCGAATGCAAGTATAGCAAAGACCTTGCTGAAGCTGAAGAAGACATGTCAGATCATCAGGCTGGTCCAGATCGACACTGCGGTATTCGCGTACGAACCAGTCCTTCAGAGTCTGCAACGAATGAAGACTCTCCCCCTTGCCGACGAACTCCTCTTCTGGACTTCTGAATCAAGCATTGAACGACCACCAAAGGCACCTAGTGCTGTCATCGACAGATTGGTGCGGCACCCTTCGGATGATCTTCAAAATTTGATACAAAGCTCAAAACCTGTGGTGCTCGATAGATCACAGAACGCATCACTCATAGCTTCCCTGGGACAGACAGTCTCTTTGATCCAAGGACCACCAGGTTAGGCCACCTCTCCTAGGTGACTTTGAGTTGGACTGACATTATCCCAGGCACAGGTAAATCCTTCATTGGGGCTCTCGCAGCAAAAACCATCTATCGATTCACCAAGAAGACGATCCTGGTTGTCTGTTTTACGAACCATGCTCTGGACCAATTTCTAGAAGATCTCCTTGACGTGGGCATACCCGAGTCTACCATGCTTCGTCTTGGCAATATTGGAAGAGCGACATCGAGATTGAGATCCCTCGGGCTCCGTGAACAAGCTCTAGCTTCCAAGCTTACGCCGGCCGCTTGGTCGGCAATCGATCAGCTCAAGGCATTGACGAACCATCTTTCCGAAAGACTTTCCCAAAGTTTCGACCGGTACATGAAGACCAATGTATCCAAATCCGATCTCATGGAGTATCTCGAGTTTCTGGACGATGACATAAACTATTTTGAAGCCTTCACTATTCTTAGGTCACAAGATGGTTCAAGCATAGTCGGAAAGCGTGGCAAGGCCATCAATGATCTGTACCTCATCGATCAGTGGTGTTCTGGGCGGAATCGAGGGGTGTTTTCTTCTTCGAAGATGACAGCCGACGCTGTGAAGATCTGGGCAATGCCGGGGCGCACAAGGCAAACCATAATTGCTAAATGGCACACTGCTATACTTGAAGATCGCGTCTCAGAGCTTTCAAAGATCGCAGCTGAGTATGATAAAGCTCAGCGTGAGCTCGACGAGACCTTCAAGACCAAGAACATAGATGTCATCAAGAGCAAGCGAGTTATTGGATGCACGACGACAGCCGCAGCGAAGTATGCACATGAGCTCCGAGCTGCATCTCGAGATGTTTTACTCGTCGAGGAGGCTGGCGAGATTCTCGAAAGCCATGTCATTACAGCCCTCGGAGAGAAGACCACTCAGCTCATCCTTATTGGCGATCACAAACAGCTACGGCCTAAAGTTGCTAATCATGAACTCACTGTCGAAAGAGGCGAAGGATACGACTTAAATCGCTCAATGTTCGAACGACTCGTCTTAAAGGGATTCCCGCACCAAGTCCTTACACAACAGCATCGAATGCGCCCCGAGATATCGACTTTAGTACGATCGATCACCTACCCTGACCTGCTTGACGCTCCGAAAACAAAAGGAAGACCAAGCCTTCGAGGCTTTCAAGACAACTTGATCTTCGTTGACCATCGTCAGCTGGAGCGTGATATTCGAGAGACAGCGAATTGGAGGGACATGACCTCCTTGTCCTCCAAACAAAATCAATTTGAGGCGGAGATGGTGTTGAAGTGTGTCAAATATCTTGCTCAACAAGGATACGGCAGTGAAGACATTGTGGTCTTGACACCATACCTTGGGCAACTGCGCTTGTTGCAGGAGGTACTTAGTACAGAGAATGATCCTGTGCTTAATGATCTCGACACCGCAGATCTTATACGAGCTGGACTCGTTCCACCTTCCAACAACAAGCAGTCTCGAAGGAAGCTTCGGCTAGCCTGTATCGATAATTACCAGGGAGAGGAAAGCGACATTGTCATTGTAACATTGACGAGATCGAACACCAACTGCGATATTGGGTTCATGAGCGCTCCCGAAAGAATAAACGTCCTTCTGTCGCGAGCGCGAGATGCTCTGCTGATCATTGGGAATTCAGAGACATTCTTAGGGTTTCGCAAGGGAAAGCCTGTGTGGGAGCAGCTTTTCAAGATGTTAGAAGAGGGCAAGCATATGTATACAGGTTTTCCTGTCGAATGTATGAGACATCCAGGAAGAAAAACATTTCTTTCCACTCCGGCTGAGTTTGACGCTGAATGCCCTGATGGAGGCTGTAAAGAACCATGGTGAGTTGACACTTTATCAAATTCCTTGCCAGGGCACTCGGATTGGGCACCAGTCGAGGTAGCAGTTGCTATGCTCAGCTCAGCAACTACAAGTATTTTAGTAATGGATACTGACTACCTAGTAGCAAAGCTGCGCTGAATTGCAATGTCCATCGATGTCCGTCTTATTGTCACCAGCTGTCCGATCACTCGAAGCTCGAATGCCAGGTTCTGTTAGATGATAAATGCAGTAAAGGCCATGTGTTGACGTGGAAATGTTTCCAACGCCGGCCGAAAGGTTGTCCAATCTGTGTCAAGGCTGCCGCCGCCGAGGAGAGGAAACGCGCGAAGGATCTTAAGTTGAAGCAAAAGCGAGACGAGGAAGCTGAAGCTCATGCTCGACGCCTGGCAGAGATCGAGTCAAAACTTGAGGCACAACGTCAAGAGGGACTGGATCTTAGGCTGGCCGAAGAACGTGCTCTAACGATCCGGCAGAAAGAAAAAGATCTTGCGTCTGCTACATCTCAAGCTATTCGAACCAAGCCAGCGGCTCCTACGCAACAAAAAATCCAGTCCCAAAACGAGTCCTCTCTCCCAGAAGATAAAGGGAAAACACCAACATCAACATTGGCCAACGACCAAAGCATGGCAACGGGTGAAACAGCCCATCCGATCACTATGCGAATAGATTTCACATCGGAATCTCGGAACGACTGGCAACACCAAAAACAGGTCGAGAATGCTGCTAACGAAGCAATCGATGAAATCATGGACCTGGTTGGTCTAGAAGATATCAAGTCGCAAGTACTCAGGATCAAAGCAAAGATCGACACATCGAAACGGCAGCAATCTGATGTGAAGAAGGAGCGTTTCAATGCCGCGTTTCTTGGAAATCCCGGGACTGGTGAGCCGAGGTGCAATCCCGAACGTTTGTCCATACTGACTAAGGATAGGGAAAACAACCGTTGCTCGTCTGTACGCTCGTGTCCTTACTTCACTCGAGGTCCTCCCTGGTGTGGCTTTTGTCGAAACAACAGGCTCTCGACTCGCACATGGCGGTGTTGGAGAGGCCAAAAAGCATATTGAAGACCTACAGAAAGCTGGCGGTGGTGCGATGTTCCTTGACGAAGCCTATCAGCTCGCACAAAAACATACGCCGGGTGGGCGTCAAGTCCTCGACTTCTTGCTAGCTGAAATGGAAAATAATGTGGGAAAGATTGTATTCATCGTCGCAGGCTACAGCCGAGAGATGGAGAATTTTTTTGAGCACAATCCGGGTCTGCCAAGTCGAATACCCTATCGTCTAAGATTCGAGGATTACAAAGACTTTGAGCTGTTGTGGTTCTTGCAACAGCAAATCCATAAGAAATGGGATGGCAAGATGAAGATCGAGGGCGGACACGATGGGTTGTACATGCGGGTAGCGGTCAGACGGGTCGGTAGAGGCAGAGGTCTTCCTGGGTTTGGCAATGCCAGAGCCTTGGAGATCGTTTTCTCCAAGATCACTGAGCGTCAAGCAGATCGTCTAAAACATGAAAGGAAGCAGGGGCAAATGCCTAACGATTTCTGGCTTTCTAAGGAGGATCTCATTGGCCCGGAGCCCTCCTTGGAGGCCATTCATACAAGCACTGCATGGCAGAAGGTCCAAGGTCTTACAGGTCTGCAAGCGGTAAAGGATTCGCTGCATGTCATGGTTCAGCGTATTGTGACGAACTACCAGCGCGAATTGAAAGAAAAGGAGCCCATCGAAGTCTCGCTCAATCGAGTCTTTCTGGGCAATCCAGGAACAGGGAAGACTTCCGTGGCTAAGCTATATGGGCAGATCCTCGCAGACTTAGGACTTCTGAGCAATGGCGAAGGTGAGATATATTGCAGTGGTGCTTGAAACACGGCTAATTAGGACTCCCAGTCGTGGCAAAAAATCCTTCTGATTTTGTTGGTCAGTATCTTGGTCAATCTGAAAGCAACACAAAAGCAATTCTTGCATCAGCAGTCGGTAAAGTCCTAATAATCGACGAAGCCTACATGCTTTACACCGGGAATGACGGCGGTGGCAATCGGAGCGATTCCTTTAAGACCGGTGTTATTGATACAATAGTCGCCGAGGTCCAAAGCGTACCTGGGGAAGACCGGTGTGTCTTACTGCTTGGGTATAGGGATAAGATGGAGACAATGTTCCGCAACGTCAACCCAGGTTTATCTCGAAGGTGACTAGAATGTTTTGCTGATTGAAGATCCTTCGTTTTGCTGATGCATTGCTCCAGATTCCGGATCGAAGACGCCTTTCAGTTCGATGACTTCTCCGAGCCCGAGCTTCGCGCTATCCTGGAAAGCAAAATGAAACAGCAGGACGTTGATGCAACTGATGATGCAATGATAGTTGCTATGGAAGTCCTCAATCGTTCCAAGATCCGACCACATTTCGGTAACGCTGGTGAGGTCGAGAACCTCCTGGGTTCAGCCAAGGATCGCTTTCAGAAACGACAGAATGCAAAACCGGTCGCCGAGCGCTCGTTCGATTTTGTATTCGAGCAGCAAGACTTCGATCCCGAGTTTGACCGGGTTAAACATGCCAACGACAATCTCAAAGTACTGTTCGGAGATACCGTAGGGTGCGAAGATATCATAGCCAAATTAGCTGGGTACCAGCAGATCGTTCAGGGTATGAAAGCCCGTGATATCGACCCGCGAGGCCAGATACCCATGAACTTCCTTTTCAAAGGGCCCCCAGGTACGTGACATGTCATTCACCAACTAAAGCATTCGGTTTTGATGTCCTCTTTGTTGCTGACATCTTCACAGGGACTGGGAAAACGACTACCGCACGCAAAATGGGCCAGGTGTACTACGACATGGGTTTCCTCTCGAGTGCTGAGGTTTTCGAATGCTCTGCGTCAGATCTTGTTGGTCAATACGTCGGTCACACAGGCCCAAAAACAGTGGCTCAACTTGAGAAAGCGCTAGGGAAAATACTTTTCATCGATGAAGCTTACAGGTTATCCGAAGGTCATTTTGCTGCTGAGGCTACCAACGAGCTCGTAGATCAGCTTACGAAACCTCAATATCTCAACAAGATTGTTGTCATCTTAGCCGGATATGACAAAGACATCAATAAGCTCATCTCCACCAATCCAGGCCTTACGAGTCGATTCCCGGAGGAGATCATTTTCCAGAACATGTCGCCAGAACACTGCATCGAACTCCTTGCGAAAAAGCTTGGACAAAAGCATGTCGCCATTCCCACTTTGGATGATATCGGCAGCAGCACCTACCGAAGCATGTGCGACCTCTTCAAGCAACTGGCAGCACTACCGTCGTTTGGCAACGGCAGAGAGGTGGAGACACTCGCCAAAACGATGCTTGGATTTGTCTATCGCCAACCAGTCTCAGGGGGAACGCTAACGCTGACGCTTGCTGGGGAGGATGCCCTACGCTTGACGAAAACAATGCTCCATGAAAGGCAGGTTCGATCTGCCAACATGCCCAACACAAGCATCGAGATCCTACCTCGTGCTAAAACCGCAACGGCCGACCCACGACCTCCATGGGCGTCGGGTGCTCCGCCATCCACAGCCAAGAACCCCAATACGAACGACGCGAGCACAGAAGACCCGAGCACTGACCCACAGGCATCAGCTCAAACCGATCAACCCCCCTCCTCTGCTGACTTCCCATCGCGAGACCCGGGAGTCTCCGACGAAATCTGGAACCAACTCCAACTCGACGCGCAAACCCAAGACGCAAGACAGCGCCAAGAAACCGCCGACCTCCAGGCCCGAGAAAAAGCCTTCGCCAAAGCCAAAGCCCTCGAAGCCGAAAGGAAATCCGCTCTCAATCGTCTAGCGAAGCAGCAAGCTAAAGATGCCGCCGAAAGAGAGGAGCTCAAACGGCGACACGAAGCGGCAAGGCTGGCGGAACATCGAGCGCGAATGGAGAGGGAGAGGGTTTTTGCGGAATTGGAGAAAGTAAGGAATAGGAAAGAGCAGGAAGTCAAGGCGCAGAGGAAATTGAGGGAGATGGGTGTTTGTGTTGCGGGGTTTCGCTGGATCAAGCAAGCTTCGGGATATCGATGTGCGGGTGGGAGTCATTTTGTTTCGGATCGGCAGTTGGGGATGTGATGTGATGTAGAGGCTTTTGATCTTGGGGTTGGGACGTGGGATTTAAGATATCTTGGTTTGATACTTAGAGCAAGGGCCCTGAGGAAGTATGTTGTATGGCGTAGGGACAACCACATTCAAAGGGAATTTTCAGGGGTACAAGGTCATCAACTACCAAAAATAATTTCGATTACGGTTTTCGTAGAGGCTCCAGTTCCTTCTCAAATTATATTATATTCCAACAACCACAAAACAAATCGTCTATGCGAACATGATCTGAACATCATTTCAACATCCCATCAACATTCCATCAACATCCTAACAACATCCTAACAACATCCTATTAACATCCTATCAATATCCCATCAACATCCCATCAACATCACATCAACATCCAATCAACATGCCATCAACATCGAGTGGACATCAGAAACCTACCAGCCCTGTAGCCCCAATTTACCAAAACGCCCATTAAAAGCAAGAAGCCCTTCCGTCAACCGAAGATCCTCCGACACTAACCCAACGAGTCCCTCCCCTTTTTTACGACGGCGTCAAGTAACTGTACATTCGTCGATGTCATAACGGATGGCATTGGTATCTTGTTGTCAGGAGATTCAATTCAAGTGTATATAAACATCATGGTGCAGTTTCTTAGGTAGCGAATCGAGTGGATCCTACAGATACTAGGGCTCTTCAACTGTATGTATGTCCTGAAGTGCCAGCAGCTATAGCCGACGCTGATCTCTTTCTATTGGGGTTCATGAGGTGAGTAGGGGGAATGA
Source organism: Rusavskia elegans (assembly GCA_011316305.1). Lineage (NCBI taxonomy): Eukaryota > Fungi > Ascomycota > Lecanoromycetes > Teloschistales > Teloschistaceae > Rusavskia > Rusavskia elegans. Next base: position 528,104 of record SAUG01000009.1, on the reverse strand, counting down.
TATTACAAAAGCATGGCGTATGGTCTGCACGACAAACAGACACACGGATTAGACAGTCTTGGAAATATTGTCCTTTGCGAAGTGAGGATGACACCAAGATCGCGATCTGGAGTTCGGAAGAATGGAGCTCGGAGTATCTATGGTATACAAGTATTGAGAAGAGCACGCCTGACGTACGTCGCTGTTACGATGTCATGGAGGTGGTTTTATTAAGGGAGGGGGGGAAAGGTTATAGGACGCCACAGCCCTTTCTCAATAGGGGATGCTTGGTTACCCGACCACATGTACTGGATGGCAAGATAGGCATCGCACACCTTGAACCGTAAGACACATGCGCGGAGCGATCGGAAGAAGAAGAAGAAGAAGAAGAAAGGTGCTCGGCCCGTTTCATCAATTGCTACACATAGGAAAGAAGTTACTCCGCCGATCAAAGGGACAATTTCATGCCGCCGCAGCTGCTATCGATGCCGGACTCCCAATCCCCGTCGTCACCCAGTAATCAATCATATGCTCACCGACCAAACGTTGGAAACTGGCGGTGTAGAAGCCCACGAACCCTCCGAGATCTATCATCCTTTCCATTATTCTGGCCCACTCCTTTACTAGCGCCCACGGCACCGTCATCGATGAGTCCGCGGCCACAAAAAGGAGATACATGTCTCCTGCTCGAAGGAGGACGCGCGACTGGGGGGGAAGATTGTACCATCGGCCGTAGGGCGTCAGGCTGAAATTGATGTCGAAATAGATGGCTCCTAGGGCAAGTGTAGCCGTCTTGATCGGCAGGGTTTGGGTGTACCCTGAGAAGCGAAGGCCGTAAGCTAGGGAGTCGAAATGTACGATTGTGGCCACGGTTCGCCAATTAGCACGCGACTTCAATCGCGGGCTGGGGTGAATTGGTTGGGAAGTGTGCGGAGGAAGGTGCGTGGTCGAGCGCAGCGTAAGGGCCGAGATGGATTTTGCTGCGACTTCTGAAGAGGCATCTTTGAACGGGACTGCAAGGAGGGGCTTTGATACGAAGAGGAGGCAGGTGATGACTGTGAGAAGATGTGAGCAATTCATCTCCACTGACTTCTGTGTAAGGTGGAATCCATTCTTAAAAGTGAAGATCGATAATGCCCGGTTTTTGCGTCTCTATAAAAAGGATTATCTCCCTGAGCGGACCAGCGTGCGGCATGCGTGCTACAGCCGGTTTGCAGCATTTCCGAGGGAGATCTCCGGTCAGCCTGCTAAAGCGTGTAAGCTTCGCTATTAGCTACCGTATTTGCAGTCCAGGCTTGAGGGAATATACAAGCGCTTGCTGTCATACTGAACGAGCCGAGCCTATATTTGTACGGAAGGTTTCTCATCCTTTGCGGGGTGTGGGGGTTTGGGGGAAATCACTCTCGACCGCTCCTCTGAGGTGATCATGATCCGGGCAATTTGCGAATCTTGGGGTAACTTGTGGGGTAGAGTTGCGGCTTCTAATGCAGCGCTGAACCCGGACCCGCAAGACTGGTGTGGGGAGCGGATGTCGCGTGCACATGCGGCCTCAAGGTAGAATTCGAGAGGAGCGGCAACGAGAAGCGAAAGATGCCGCCTCACTATGTCGGTCGAGAAGGTCTTGTGATCTATGAATATCAGCAACGGCCACGAAGGCTGAGATGCCACGTCGATAGACTGGACCCGGAGATTGAAGCCGAAAAGCGATTTCGAAGCCTGAGCTAGATTCGTCGCGATGGTCAATCGAGTTTCATCATTTCCCGACGCAGAACCTGAAAAAGCGGTCAGTATTGATGAATGTGAGAAGTCAATGAATGGTTGTGAGAACTTTTCAAAGACAACACCCAAGACTTCTTCGACATTAGCCGCTTCCCCTGATCCTGTCATACGTGACAGAGCATTGGCAGCAGATCGCAAGCTTTCAGCTGCAAGGACAAGATCTACACTCTCGGTTTCGAGTTCTTCGTCGATTGGATCACGATGGGCTTGATCGAGAAATGTCTGAACATCATTCAAGCACTGCTCCAAGAGCAGTCTTTGGCGTTCCGTTGCACCCAGAGAACTTTCCCAGGCTCCAGAATCCACACCTGGGGTTGCGGTTAAGTCTCTAAATAGCACACTCAAGCTTTTCAGCAGGTGTTGCACACCATCAGAACTTCGACGCCGATGCTGATCCGTTATGCATGCGATGGCAGAGATTGGCAGTGGAGATGGCGGCAGGTCTCCATCGGATATTTTCTTCTCGAGCAAACCATGCAGGGTCTGCATGTCTTCATTGGGTTTCAGCAGATCAATCTTGTTGATGACATATACGACAGCCTGCTTCTCGGTATCGCAGAGCCGCAGGGTTGCTGCAACTTCAGGGTCAACATTGACTGTGGATATGCCAGGACCATCCTCGTTGCACGGTGGTTCGATTGAGAGGACAGCAACAACAACGTCAGCAATTAAAGCTCGCTCCCTGGCTCTTCGCATTCCTTCCTGCTCAATACTCCCGATCGTAACCTCCTGGTTGGGAAACTGTTCTCTGAGACCGGCAAGGTCGGCGAATTTGCAGTAGAAACCTCCAATGTCAACAGCGACGTCGATGACATCACGGGTGGTTCCAGCTTCGTTACTAACGATCGCAGCTTCTCTTCCAACGATGCAATTAAGCAGCGAGCTTTTGCCAGCATTAGGCGCTCCAATAAGAGCAATCGCAATGCCATTTCTTAAAAGCTCGCCTCGCGATGCATTCTCGATACTGGCCTGTAGTTTGGCTTTGAGGTCAACGATATGCTTCGTGACTGATTCAATTAGTCTGCTTGGTGACTCATCGAAGTGTTGGTCCTCCGAGAAGTCGATCAGAGCTTCGAGCTCCCCACGGGCGTACAGGAGCTGTTGTCTCCATGACTCGTATTGCCGTGCAAGTACATTCGAAGAGCCTTTTACAGCTATCCGCCGCTGTTGTTCGGTTTCGGCCGTTAGAATATCTCCAAGAGCCTCCACCTGTGTCAGATCAAGACGATTGTTGTAGAAAGCGCGACGGGTAAATTCTCCCGGCTCGGCATAACGAATGTTCAACGCGTCCGACCTGATACTATTGCTTTCAGCAGCCAGCGGGATTGCACTGAGGACACTTTTCACCACCGCGTTGCCCCCGTGAGTGTGTAATTCTAGAATGTCTTCTCCAGTTGCTGTGTGAGGGGCTGGAAAAGACAAGACCAATGCTCCGGAGTCCAGCACTTCAGCTGCACTGCGAGGGTGGTACAAGGTTCGAAGCGTGGCATAGCGAGGCTTTGGAATTGGCTGACCAGGGCATAGACGCTGATAGATCTAAGAGTCGTTACCGGGATGTGTATGGTTACGAGATATAGAAGCGTACTTTTAGACAAGCCGGCCCAGAAATCCTTATGATAGCAATAGCTGATTTACCTGGGGCGGTCGAAAGAGCAAAAATAGTCGGTTCATCGTGAACATAGGCAGTATTGCTTGTACTTAGCTTTTTCGTATTAGGCGGAAACGACGGACGTTGAGGACGTTTTATCTGGTTCAAGCCTGCTGGCAAAACGGTGGTCGAAGTTTGTGACAAGGATACCCCGCATCTTCTGGACAGTAGTCTCGTGCTTGCATTAACTTTTTGTAGATACTGCGAGACATTACAGTACCTACGAATACTCATAACCCGAGTTGATGTTATCGATGATTGTGTTCGGCTACAAGGCAGCAAGGCTGAGATGTGCGCTGATCCACTAAGAGTCTGCCGTAATTAGTATTTACCAGTACGGCAGTCCACAACTCTGAGCGTGAAGCTAACCTCAACTTCTAAGACGCACCAGGTGTGTTGAATGATCGTTGCCACCAGAGGGCCTGTGTGGTACGTGACGACTCATATCACTACGCGTGATGTCAACAGTGTCACATGTCTCGCTATTTATTAGCTTTACGAGACCTCGACATCCGCCACTCTGGTACTTTATTTCCTCTTCTACACGTCCCTTCTGTTCATAAAGCCTATGGCCCACAGCAACGGCAAAAGCTTGGAATCTATGTGAAGAGTGGAATAGGTGCAAGGTTTAAGGCTTCGCACTCTCGACCATCGTCAATATCTCGGACAACCAACATGGTGGCAGGTGTGGATCATAACGCTCTCCGCGCTCAAGCTGTGGAAATAGGAGAAGACCGAGCTGTGACCGTCAACAAACGGAGTCTCATCGACAAGCAGCTCTCTCGATACTCGCGTCCATGGTCTACGTTGAGGGAGCTGATCCAGAACGCCGCCGATGCTGCCGCCTCGCGAGTCGTCATCAAGATCGAAACGAATCCGTCCACACGCGTGCCAACTCCGCAGTCCGATGACCCTTCGACCCGTTTGAAACATGTTCTGCGCAATCATACCGTCAGTCAGTGGGTGATAGAGAACAACGGCCATGTCTTCGGACCTGACGATTGGGCGCGGCTGCAAGAGATTTCATCGGGTAACCCGGACGAGGATAAAATTGGGGCTTTTGGGGTCGGCTTCTACAGCGTCTTCAGTATATCAGAGAGACCTTACATATCATCAGGTTCAGAAGCTCTGGAATTCTATTGGAAGGATAACGATCTTCGCACCAAGCGCTTCAGGTCTCCCCAGACCACTGAAACTGTTTTCCAACTCCCTGCCCGTGATGCTGGATCCTCCATCCCTTACGGCCACGAGTTATCCTCCCTCTGTGAATTTCTTGCCGGTAGCATGACTTTTGTAAAGCTACAGTCAATAGAACTGTTCATTGACGATTGGCGGATGTTGCGCCTCACCAAATCCATAGCAGATCCCGTTGATCTCCGGGTTCCGGCCGATTTCAACAAGTCGACCTCTGACAAGCTCATGCGTGTCAGCCAGGTAGCTCGGCAGGCCGTTCAACTTGAAGCGGAATGGATGAAAGCTCTAGAATCGACATCGAGTTTGCGAAGTGGTCTTGACATCAATGCAACGTTGGAAACTACGACAAAATCCGTGTTCTCCTTCTTCAAGAGAAAGCTTGACACTCCAAGCCAGAACAGCACCAAACGGGAGCAGGATGAAAAGTCGGCGGCGAATGCGATAGTGCAGGATATGACAGCTACATCGAGGCACAAGGCCTTTTTCCACATTAACAAGGCTTCCATCTCTACCAATGTCAACCGGGAACTGGGAGCTGAATTCTTGCGTTTGAGGAAGAAGTCGCCGCCAAAGGCTACTACGGTGTCGTTCTTGGCCCAATCGTACGAAGAACAAGCTGCTTCTAGCTCGAATGAGCCTACTGTAGCATCGAAGTTGTTCAAGTCTGTGGTACCGGGAAACAAGGGTCACATCTACATTGGGTTCACAACCTCTCAAAGTAAGTTCAGAGCTATTATCAATAACATGCAATGCTCGCCCTGCCACATGATTGCACCTCTGTGCTACACTAACGTCCGTTAGCGACTGGACTCGCAGCGCATTTGGAGATCCCGGCCCTTGTACCAACGGTTGAACGAGAGCAGCTTGATCTTAATAGCAAGCATATAAAGGAATGGAACACTGAGCTCCTTCGAGCCGCCGGCATCGTGTCTAGGATTAGTTGGTCGTCTGCGACCACGGACCTGCAAGAACAATTGTCCAAGTATCCCGGAATGACCGAGAGGAAAGTTCTTGCACCCCATGAGCTTCAAGACGTCTTACCAGCTGTCAAATGGCTATAGTACGTATGATTTCTTCCGGTTGCCAAGCAGTCGATACTACGAATGCTGCCGATTTACACTTCAACCATCTGCTATTGTATGTTGAACAACGAGTGTTGTTCTCCTTGCACGAGAAGCGTTCGATACCGCAACTGCGATGTCTTCAATTGCTCATCACATGTATTCAATATTTTGCCCTGGTAGAACGACTTTGCCACCGTTTTATTGCGCAAGCTGATATGAGAGCCTCTCTAACTTACAACAGTGCAAGCTTCGATTGGAGCTCCACAACGCCATTGTCTGATGTGGGAAGCTATATCCAAAATGCTTTTTGGAACTGCGGGAAAGACTTCAGTCTTATTTCAAGCAGAGGCTTCGTACCCCTCGACAATGTCCGCGTTTCTCCGGATGATATGAGCTTTGTCGAAGAGCTACCGATTGTGCCGGAACCCCTTCTTCAATTTGGTCTGATCAAGAGACTGAGAGCGGGTGACGTCCTGAGCGACGTTCAGATTATGGATATTGTAACGATACTGGAGAAGAGCAAGAAGACACGGACCCCCGTCCAGCTGGTAAGTCAAAAGCACCCACCGCCTTGGCTCGGCACTGATGGGCAACCCAGCAACAACTCCTTACATACCTTGCCACGAAAGCTCGAGCAAACACGATCGATCAGCGAGAGATCCGGTCGGTTCTTAACGCAACGGTCGCTAGTGATGAAGAAGTAGTGCCGACTCAAATTATTGCTTTGAATGAGGTGAAAGAACACATCAATCCTGATAAGATACCGCCCGACATGCCCGTACCACCATCCACCATTCCCTTCAAGTATACGAAGAAGCTCAGCAAGTTCGATACTGATGCATTAGGCTTTCGAGAGTTGGATCCTCTGAAGTGGCTGCAATGGTTGGTGGACTCTAAAGCTAATGGACAACTTACCTCAGAGCAGAATATTGAGACCAATCCTACTTTTGCAGGCAACGTCCTCAAAGCTCTCTCGAAAAACTGGTCTGGCATGAGTCAAGATTCGAAGACAAGTATGACGGCGCTATTAGAGAATCAAAGAATCATACCCACAAAGCAGGGCATGAAGAAACCATCCGAAACTTACTTCTCGTCGGTCACGCTCTTTGCAGACTTGCCCGTCATCATCCCCCTACCCAACGTCAAGGAGGGTTTCCTGACCACTTTAGGAGTGAGTGAACATCGATAGGTCAATGAACCATAGTCGATATTGCAAGAGACTAATAGTCTATAGGTGCGCAAAACGCTGGAGATTGGTGTTGTCTTTGATAGACTTATGAGTGGATCGTCACAGCAATGGAGCCATGTGGATTTGATCAAGTACCTTGCTTCAGTTTGGGATGATGTCCCGACTCAGGATCGGGAACGCCTGAAAAGTACGCCCGTGTGTCCAGCAGAGCTTTTGGAAGGCAAGCCTTCGGAACAGAGGTACCGTATCTCGGAATTATATGAGCCAGGCGACTCGCTGCGTCGCCTCGGTCTCCCAATACTACAATGGCCATCTAATTACAATGCCCAGAGTAAAGAGGCAAAGCTACTACGTATCTTAGGCCTTCGAGATGCGCCACCCTACGCCGACTTGGTCAATATCATTGCTACTGCTGGCCAATCCGCGAATTCTTCTCTTCGTGAATTTGCATTGAAATATTTCATCGAGAACAGTCAGTCGAAGGGATACATCACTGCGCCAATCGCTAGTGTCAAGATCCCATTCCTCCCTGTACAAGGATCGGAAGGCAAACTCTCAATCCCGGCAAATTGCTTCACCAACGAACGTGTTGCAGTATTGGGATTTAAACTACTTCGACCGGACCTCCATAAATACGCTGTGCTATTTGGAGTCCAGGCCGACCCCCCGATCGACCGATGTATCCAAAGGCTGATGAAGAAGCCTCCAAGGACCAAACGCCAGGCCCGGGAGATGTTTGGGTACATGACTTCACGGATTGGTGTCATCACGAATCAACATGTCGAAGTACTTGGAAGTGCCAACATCGTACCCATTACTACCCTCAAGAGTAAGTAATTGCTGATCGAGGTATCGAATGCCTGGACTACCCCAGGGCTTATCTTAACCGTTCACTAGTCCTTGATCAGGAAATGCTGACCCGAAGTTTACTCCAGATGCTCAGGAGGATGAAGGTAGCCACGTCCGACATCTACCTCCCCGCATGTGCTTCCTTGGCGATGGAGGTGATTTGGCCAGCTTGTGCGACTTTGTGGACTTCGGTAAAGAAGCCGAATTGTTCTTGCTTCGATGCGGGTCAAAGCATGAGCCGACCTTGTCTGACCTTGCACTTCTCTTAACGCAGCAGCCTGCGAAGATGTTGAACAAGCTGGGTATCGACAAGTACTTGGAAGTGCTAATTAAGTTGGCACACGAATGGGGCAGCTTAAAGAAGGACAAGTCTCTTATTGAGAAGATGCAGCAAGCTCCGTTCCTTCTTGCCACGAAGATCGAGGCTCCCAATGAGGTCAGCGGTCATGAGGAGAACGATGAAAAGGGCGGGTCGAAGAAGTGGCACCTTGCAAAAGCGAGCGACGTTGTCATAGTTGACGAAATCGGCAACTACAATCTTTTCAAGACCAACGTACTTGCAGCACCGCAACAAGACGAGATGTTGGAAGATATGTATGCACAGTAAGTAGTTGTTAGATCTACTTTACCCCCATCTCGCCTGACTTCGGAGCTATCCCCGGCAAGCTGGACATGCAATACCTCGACTGACACAGTCGAGGTTTCGGATGCACTGCCATGCCATCGGAAGAGACATACTATCCCATTGTACCCCTAAGACGAAGGTATTGGTCATATGTTGAGCATGCTGACTCTGATCTACTGCAGGCTCGGGGTCCCGGGATTGAGCAGCTTGGTTGAGGAGCGACAACAGATCTCGGGTCTTGGGCCGGATAATCGGCCTGATCAAAGGACGGCTCTGCATCTGCAGTCAGTCATCTGTGAACGAGCCCGCTTATTCTTGTATGACTATTCGAAAGAATCCCTTCATCCCAACCGCGACAGCAAGTGGTTGGAGAAGAGTCTGACCATGCAAACCGTGCGATCAATCGTCATCAAGACATCCATGAGAGGCACTGAAATCAAGCATATCCAAGAGAAGACGGCTACGCTGCGTCAAGAAAGCAATCGCAATTGGGTCATATGCATCACCGAGAAGTACAACATGGCCCAGGTTAGCAGAGCGCTCGCTCGGTTACTACTTGTTCGACCCAAGCCACGAGATTGGATGGTGCTTACCGAGTTTCTGCGGTCCGAACTCAGCGGCCTACAAGAAGCAGGTATCAATGTGGACAGGATCTTACGTCAGAAGGAGAAAGAAGCCAAGGTTGCAGAGGAAAGGCATCAACATCAGCTCGAGCAAGAACAGCGTGCACGGGACGAACGAGAAGCGCTTCGACGAGAGATGAACATCCAAGGGGCTCAAGATACGAATAAGGACATCGGTGACCAGACTCAAGATTCCATGCCAGGTAATTTTCCTGGATCCAGCGATGGTAAGGAACATGAAACGCAAGATAAGCAGGAGCCGGAAAGCCTGTTCGGCGGCTTCAAAAAGATGTTCGGCCTTGAATCTGCACGCAAACCGCAACCTACACTGTCTAACGGCGAGCGCATTGCTCATGACGACGATGCCCACGCAATAGAGCATGAGCTTCCATACTCCGACTCTGAGCCTAACGACAAGCCTTCGTCGACCAAACCGCCAGCGTCGCCAATGACACCGCAACAGCTACATGATCTGTAAGTCAGATCCACATTTTACTGACTGATCGTATGCCTTTCCTACCAGTAAATTCTACTGACCACCCGTCAGGACGCGAACAGCCCTGCAAACAACCCGCCCCCATACATCCTCAACACTCCAGAGCGAGCCAACCGTGCACAAAGTGGAAGAAATGCACACAACCTGCGACGCAAAACCAGGCATGAACATCACATACACGGGCACCGCATCCAACCACCGCGTCTTCCTCGATGAGGAAGTCCTCCAAACCGGCACCACAGCTTCCGACTTCATGACCGCCAACCGCACCGGCCTCACCCACTTCGCCTCCGTCCTCCAAGACTGCGCAACCATCTACAACCTCCCCGCTTCATCGCTGCAAATCTTCTACGACGCCTCCGGCACCGCCATGGCCTTCAACCGAAACAAATCCCTTTTCTTCAACTACCGCTACTTCAAACAAAATCACCTCCCCATGCTGGAAGCCGGCGATAAAGATCTCCCCGTCCGCCATTGGGCGACGACTACCGCGCATGAGTTGGCGCATAATATCGAAGGAGATCATAATGTAAGGTTTCAGAATGTTTGGCAGGCGCTTATTGAGACGCATATTCCGAATATTGCCGAGGTGGCGAGGACGGTGAGGCCTGCGGCTGCTGCTGCACCATCGGCAGGACCTCCAAGTCAGGCGACGCCACCAGCACCGTCTCCGAGGCAGGGCCCACCCAGAGCTCCTCCTCCTTCTGGCACGGCGGCATTCAAGGGGGCGTTCAAACGGTAATACATGTAGAACAATTTGAAGCATATAGAAGCGAGCATGGTCGGTCGGTCCACCAGACAGAATCGGTAAGAAAGGGAAACGACACTCACGAATGATACGGACATAGACTTGGGAAGATAGACATGCATGCATAGCGTGGTGGGTATGCGATGTTTGGCTGGTGGGCCATACACTATGTAACCATTAATGACATCTCCATCCCTTGAACGAACCTGCCACATACATGCAAAACCCCAAGCACAACAACCGTACAAACAAACTCCTACCACGCTTGTACATCGAGATACCTACCGACCGTTATACACCCCTTATTGCGATATATATTAAATATCGTAACAAGCCCCTGGCTTGATACCACGAGGTAGCCCATACTCCAAACTGACAAACCTAGCCAGAACCAAAGGTCAGTGAAGCCCAAGTAGCGGAGAAGAAAAGGTACAGCAGGTACATAGTGTACGAGAACATCATCGTCTCGGTTAATGGGAGGAAGTCCTTACCCACATCACCTACCAACATCGAGCAATCACACCATCTCACCCTTCCTCCCCCGCGCCCTCACCCAAACTCGAAACCCCAATAACCTTCTCTCATCAAAGCCAAACGCTGTCCAAAAGGCATAAACACCCCTATCACCAAAACATCCTCACTATACCTCCCTCCCTCCACTCCCCACCTCCCATCATGTCTTCCTCTTCCAGAAGATAAAAAAAAGAAAAGCACGATCAAGATCCCCACATCCAATGAAACATGCATAACCATGGAAATAACAGTCCCATTTTTGAGAGAAAAGGATAACACAGTCAGAAATGCTACAAGAACTATGACGATCGGAATGGTGAGATGATATAGATAGCGTTACGCGATACCGATAGGGCTTAAGGTGGAAGGTGGGGGATGGGTGATAGGCAACCGGTGGGGAGAGAAAAGGGTGGTGGTGATGTTGGTGAGGTGAGGAAAGGTGATGAGGTCCAAATGAAAGGGGCAAAGGGGAAGAAGGTATTGAGACAGTGAGGTAGGGAGGTAGAGAGATAGCTCTCGGTAAGAAGATAACGAACTATCGAGCTATCGAACTAGTCGCTGGCAATTTTTCGATAAATCGAGATGTCGAGGTAGCTGTTATCGAGATACCGGATGCCACAGTCGAGTCCACGAAGATGAGTATTCGAGATATTCATATGTAGTGGTCGGTGGTGTCTGTCTGATAATACAACTCAGGTATCCTTGCCCTGGCCAGGATTGCGAGTTTCGATGGTCCGCCGGATATATCGGACATATGCGACAACACTTCACAGCCAATGGATAAGCGGGTAGATATCTTAGCGTGCCTGAATAGGGGTAAGGAAATGCCAAAAATCGACGGTAGAAAGACAGCAAGCTGTCTAAAAATTCAAGTCAATTACACTCATGCGGGCAAGGTAGCCGGCTACGTTTATCGAAACATGGAGAGGTGCAGAAACTAGGCAGACAAGGAACGGGAATGAAGAAACGACTAAGAGCCTCGTTATTAATCCAGTTCTCATTATCTTCGTTTATCATCCCCAATGTCTATACCGGTTAAAGTTAAGGAGCGTAACAAACAGGGAGCATTCCTCCTCAAACCCAGATCGTGTCTAGCCCCACCGGCCACAAATGACGACGAGAACGCCCCAGATCGGCCTCTTAATGCAGATTCCTGAACCTTCTCCACGAAAGCCCCAACCGCCTCGGCACCTTCGCCATTCGCCAAGTCCCTGGGTGATCATCCGGCAACTGCATCTTCCCTCCAACACTCCCGCTCCCTGGGCCTGCACCCCTAAACAGTCCTACAACTGGCTGCGGAACTCCTGTCAGCAAAACCGCACTGACAGCCTCATAATTCGTCGTATAGTTCCTCAACACAATCTGCGACTTCAGGTTACAATGGATACCATCGCCAAACTTTAGCCACGTCACACCGTAGCATCGGATGGCGCTAAAGCCAGCGTTGACGAGCGAGCATTGTTCCATGCATTCTCGGAAGTGAGGCTGGTCAAGGCCTATGGAGATGGGACCGCCGTAGAAGCGGTAGCATTGCAGCTGATATTGTTGACCGTAGCTGTTGGTCCAGATGGTATTGTTGATGCCAGGGCAGCCCTCTGGGTCGATGGATTCGCCGATAAACGTGTCGACCGGGAGCTGGGATGAGGTGGTGCTGGTGGGAATGACAGACGGTATGTAAGATGGTAAAGTGGTTTCTGGGAGCGTGGCTGTATAGGGTGTGGACGCCGTTGAGACACCACCCCTGGGACCAGAGCCGTTACCAGTGGAGTAGCTATTGGTGAAATTTATCGGCGCCGTAGAAAGGCTTGGGACTGTGCCTGATAGGACGGAAGAAGCTATGCCTGATGGGATGGAAGAAGCTGACAAGGGGACTCCGACGCTACTAGAGCTGGCCAAGCTTGAGGAATCACCGTAGACTTGATATGGGTAGTAATTTCCTTGAGCAGGGATGGTTTCTGTAACGGTCGACGTAGATGTACCGCTGGTGATAGTTGCTGCAGCTTGGGTTTCTTCGATCGACCCAGTGATAGTCCTTGTCTAGAGAAGCTTAGCTGATATCAAGGGCGTTTAGGAATGACATGCTCCGTACTGCTTGGATGGTAGATTGAGTGCTGACGGTCTTGGGCGTGATGCTCAAGCAGGAGCATGCGCTATACACGCTCGAAGCGATCGAAGCATTGGTATCTGCACCAGAACACATAGACTGCACATAGTTCAATGGGGATGGCTGCGGTTGCACGTCGAGGATGCTGGTGATGGTCGCCGCATTTTCTCGTCTCTGTTTATCTCCAGCCGTAATGCTGATGGTAGTGAACGCTGTTACCTGCGCGACTGTGGTTGTTGTGGGCAGCGTCCTCACGCTCGAGGATACGGTCGTTGTGGTTCTTCGTCTGTCAGAATTTCCTTAATGTCAAGTCAAAGGATCGCTCACGTTCTCGAAGTTGCTGGCCCCAGAGTGCTGGTAACATCTTTGATGTTTAAAAGCTTACTGCAATACGGCTCGGCGTCGACCCGCCAGTACTTGAAAGATAGGAAGATATCATCATAATAACATATTGCCCGTTCCTGGAGAAATGTGTCTGCCTCCTCACGAGGGGAAAATTCGGGATGTGCAAGTGCTGAGCCCAGCAGGGCAACAACAAAGAGCGCTGCACTCGATCGCCGAACAAAAGCCATGTTGATGGCGAAAACGCAGGGAAGATTGCACTGTGATATATATGCAAAGCAAGTAGGAATGCAAGACAGGAATAGTTGCCCACATTCCGATCATATCTTAGACCCATCTAGATCAATGTCTTAAACCTTCCAACAAGGGGCGAGCCACCGGACCGGTGTCGGCGAATGATGTCGTCAATAATCAAGCTCACCTCGTGGTGCCTGCATGCCACATTCTCCAGAGATGGAGTTTTATACATAGAAGGAATGCTCGGAGACTGGCTCCGGACAACCTCGGTGGGAATGTGGCCCCTTATGCGTTCGCGGCTTTCTCATCTCGCTTTGCGGGAAGTGAGAATTTCAACGGCATCCTTGGTGTAGATGTAGCTGGCTCCTGACCATACGGTTGTGGTTCCGACGAGATACCTAGAAGATTCCAAGGAGTCAGACCAAGCCAAAGCACTTGGAAAGAAACACACCAGATGGCTTTCAGTGCTCCTTCGGGTCCCCACCAGCCCAAGTCCCCACCCACGGCCATTGTACCCATTGTCCATCCGATCAGGCCCAACTGCAATGCCGTATTGACCTTACTGATTCCCGTGGGGTGCACTTCGGCGCTTGGAAGGCTAAAGTCCCAATATCGGGCCAGAGTTTTGGGTGGTGGTAGAGAGATGTAGCGGTAATATACTGCGGCAAGGCTGAGGAGAAAATCCCTTCCTAGTATGAGAATTGCAAGAGGTACTGATAGACGTCAGTCAATTGCCTCCACATGATGGAAACCTCGCGTATGCTCACAGGGCATTGCTCCTTGCATTGCCAACGACACGGTTAGTACGGTCATCAGGGTTTTGTCGGCCATGGGATCGATGACGGTGCCGACGACAGTCTGAAGATTCCATTTCCTTGCAACCCAACCGTCAATCAAATCCGTGGCTCCAGCGTAGATGAAAAGACTTAGGGCGGCAACATGCTGTTCGTGCAGGATTAGGTATCCAATGACGGGAGCAACAACGAGTCGAGAGAATGTCAAGATATTAGGAATGGTGTAGATGTTCTCGTGCGCAGGCAGGGAGGCTAAGATACGCTTAGGTAGAAGTACCCTGGGGTCGGGATGTCAGCATGAAGCAGACTTCTGGGGCCGGCTTAATGTTCCGTCTATCAACAGGACCAAAAGGTCGCTCGGGCTTGGTACCCAGTTGAGTTGGAATGTAGTATACGCACTTGCTCTTGTCCTTCGAACCACTTTTGGTCTCATTCTCTGTTCTAGTGCTGTATGGCCGCAGGGAGATAGTGGAGGTAGATTGGCTGCAGATGACTTTTAGCTCGGAATCGATAGCGCTTTGTCAGAAATTCAGCACCTCAATTGATTCGACCTGGGAGTCTCGGATATTCCTTTGTTGTTGGCCCATAGTCCAAGGCCGTGGTAGGCCTCAATCATTCGGGGTCTGCAAGCTGCTGACAAGCGGGCGGTAAAACTGGGGCGGATGCATTGCAGGAAGGGGCGGCGGGAGCAGCGTCGCACAGGCTGCATCGCAGATATCATAGTCAATGTCACATTCTGTAGCTCGTCATAACCACTGCCGTAACAGATGAAGTTGAAGTTGAAGTTGAGCTTCGGATGTCATAGGGCTGACACGGGAGCTTAATTTGGTTATGTAAGCCATACTCCGTACATCGTGCCTGACTCCCCTGAATATCATCAACTAGGACGACCAACATAATGTGATCCGACTTCAGACTGGGAGATATCGGAAACATGTGTATAAGCAGTGTCGCTCATCCTCTTTCACCGCGCAGCATTCCCCCAGACGGTCCACCGAAATGTTCTCGTCTGCAGGTAGAGTCTCAACAGCAACATTGACAAACCCCTGAAGCCAAACGGTGGTTTCAAAAGGTGCCTCCGAGTGACGTTCTTAGCTGGACAACCTGCCAAATCGTCTGTAGGTACTACTACCGGTGTTACGACGGTGAAACAGTCATGAAGGGCTGGGTGCCAACAGCTCCATGAATAAGAATCCCGCTTGTCTATTTTTGCGGAGAAGGCACAGGGTCCACGTTGTGGATTGTGGATCACGGGAGCGACTACCGAGCTGCCAAGGCCGAGGGACGACCTCCTTGGGACTTCTCACACTTCATGCGAACCCCATACAACAAAAGAGATCGCGGCTCTGCCTCGACTCGTCAATCACCGAAAGCTCATGGGGCTACCAAAGATAAGTTTCGAGGAATGCATTCAGCATCGAAGCCGATGCAATGTAGATAGTCATCTTTCTTGCGCCGTTCGATTGCCGGGCGATCAGTACGGCAGTATGAAGTGGATCCCCCGATGATCGACAAATGAAGGCAAGCAGGATGTCCTACGCTAGCAACGCAATAATGCGTCTCTTTTTCGCCTTTGTCAAACCCTAGCCGCACTCGGCTCCGATATCGGCCACCGCTTTCCCACACCATGCTCAATTGAATCCATCGCACGACTATGGGCCTGATTGCGACCGCATCGGTGCTGTGACGAGGGCAACCTGCATGACCAATTCCTTGTTTTGGGCGTCCAACGCTGGGCAGACTGGGCTAGGCTGCAGGTGGAATACATCATATCGTCCTTGGGTTAGACTCGATGGATGCCGTCTGCACAGCATGCGAGGTAACGGCTGCACGTCGAGAACCGGTAATCCAGACAACTGGCCCAAGGTGGAGTCATGCAGGCCAGTCACATGTGTACCCGTTTTCATCATCTCGTGATTTCTGGCCACTCGCTTGCCACCAGCGTCAAGTTCCAGATTCGACAGATTAACGACGTCAGAGGTGTTGGATACGCAGGTTGATTCGAGTCGAGTCCGCTCGACATTCCTATTGGGTGTAGCCGACCCAATCCTAATTTAGCAGATAATAGGATTCTAATCCCCGTTAAGCCTATACCTTTTCAAGTCAATTAGCGGTTCGAAAAGTTTTGTCGAGGTGTATGCTTACTTGTGCAAACCTCCCGTGATCCGGTTCGGGAGGCTTAAGATGGGCTGAACTGACCGATGGACGTGAATGGTGATGCGGTACAATTTATTCGATAGTGGTATATGAGGACGACGCCGTGGTAGATTGACAACAACTGCCCCTGAAAGGAGCTGCCAACGTCGGGCATCGCTTGGAAGGCTGTCATCGTTGCCGGAGTAGTTCCCTCAGTACGCACGGTACGGTTGTGGGGTTCCTTCGGATTTGACGGCATAGCTTTGCACCGCATTCACATAACCGGCAGGCAACTGGTGTGCCCCTGGGTACGTCATCGTTGAGTTCATGGGCGTAGTGGTAGAGTGGTAGGTCTCGTACGTCGAGTGGTGCGGTCCGTGGCTATTGTGTGAGACGGGCCCATTACCCATGGTTCCAATCGGTCTGGGCAGAGTGGCGTTTGAGGGATACTGTGGATAATTTGCTGTCTGCATCTGCTGACTGCGTGGGGACATGACATGACGTTGCTGGTTTTGAGGAACATGGTGCGGCTGTAACTGTAATGGAGGGTGAAGATGGTTCTGAGAAATCTGTGGGCTGTACTGCGTGCCCATGATATGACCGGGGCCACTCTGATACAGCGACGCCGATGCTGTGGCAGTATGCGCTGATGATGCGGTTGGCAGGGTACCATAAGTGATTCCGTTATGAGTGTGCGGTGGGAAATTCCATGCCTGAGGTACTAAAGGTGGGTAATAGTATTGTTGCGATCCCTCCAGAAAAGCACTGTGACCGTGATGCGGGATCGAATAAGACCTGGAAGCATCGATGCCAGGTGGGAGGTACGAGAACGTCTGGCTTGGAGGATCGGATTGGTCGTATGTGCCGTCCCCGGCGTCGTCCAGGTTCTGCGACTTGAACTTGGGCTGGTTGAGCAGTTCTGGGCGCAGATTCAGGTGTCTTATTTGGTCGTCGTCCCGTGGTGTTTTGAGTTTGTGCTTCGCATCCTCGAGAGAATAGTAGGAAACGAGATGATGTTGGACACCTTTGATCGTCACGGTCATCGTCTTCTTCAACAGCCCCTTCTCCTTGAACTCATAGGAATCCACCAAAGACCCTACCAATCCTCGATCTCCGTCCTTGTCTGCGCCTTCATCTGATTTCAACCCTGGCGACTCGGGTGAAAAAGAACTTGAATATTCGTCTTTGGCGACGGTGCTTGGAGCAGGTGTTGGATACGGTTCGCCTGGCTTGTGGACCCTTTGGCTTCTCTTTGTCGCTCGCTTCTTCTCACCCGGTGGGAAAGGGCTGTTCAACTGCCGGTAAATGAGGAAGTTGGTAAGGATGCGGCTAGGACTCCATGGTATGCCGTCCGTCCAGCGCTTTATTCCCGAAGTTGCTTCCTCATAGACAAAGACGTTGCCGCTCACGATGAGGTCTGCACGCTCTCGGTCGTGAGGCCTGCGAAAACAGTGTGCCAGGGTTCCCTGGAAGCATCCTTCGAAGATGAGCAGAGCATCTTTCGTAGTCTCGACGTGGCCCCGCCATGTTGGCACACATGGCGGTGCTTTGCCTACGCTCATTACGACAAGGTAAAAGTTGCGTGGAGGAACTAAGATGAATGCTCGAAAACAGTTGAGGGAATGACAGGCGTCAGGATGACAGCCAACGGGGCAGGGAAGTCGAAAATAGCTGCGGACAGAGTACTTTAATAAAGAAGGTTGCAGACGGACTGATCGACGGATGTCAAAGGAAACTTGAAGCTTGATAGGACTGCCGAGCAATTGACTTTCGGTAAAGGCGGATGCCGTTTGGAAACGAAAGTCTCTTTCTTAAGGACTCTCGAAGCGGAAAGTCGGTCGATCTTAAGAAAGTCATGATTAAGACCAGGGGACGAAAGAACAGCCTGAGTCGATGCGGGCCTCTGCCCCTGCTCAAGCTGCTGCTTGTTCCGATGGGGTCCCAATGTGGGAAGACAGGGTAGCAGCTGCCAAATTGGCGTCGCATAATGGACCAACAAATTTCGGCAAGATCTCTGGAACATGGGCCACAGAAGCCCTGCCAAATAATAACGACGAAGGGGTAAATTCTCAGTGCTGTTGAGCATCGGCATTCTGATAGGAGCATCTACCGTGTTGGAGCGTTAGGATAGGTACAGTATGAAAGCCATCGAGCCCCCTGGCACCTACGTTTACCAGATCCGGGACAGCAAAAAGGGCACGAGTACCTGACTCGGAGCAGATCTCACCTGATGATCTACCAGACTAGGTAGCACCAGCACTGGTGGCTCCCATATGGCCCCACATGCCGATTTGGCTCCGTTGGACCAGAGGCTATCTCTTGGTCGTTGAAGCCTCCGCGGGGAGGGGGCGCCTGTGCGTGCGGCTAACGTGACCTAAACCTCACTGATGATCATATTGATGCCCTGTCCTTTGGCTAGAGAGGTAGTTACAGGCTTCTCGTGGTGAATCGGGAGAGAGTTTGGACGAAGGTAGAACGATCAGACGGCATCCAGCGAATCATGCATAATTCGGTTCAACAACCAGCGGATTGGCTCTTTTGGCAGTTCCCAGACCAGTGGTGTTGCGGATGATTGGGAGTGAAAGTTGCAGGAGCATCTGCACGCTGCTGCACAGACCTGAGCTCGTTCGAGGTCAAGCAGGATCCCGCAAACACCGAGTCGTGCCAAGCGGTTGACAACCGTTTTCATCGCTTTGTCCCCCCCTCGTTGCTGGAGGCGATGAGATCTGTGCGGATGAGGAGGCTTTGGCGCTGCTGAAAGGCTAGTCGGATCCCCTAAAGGTAGCTCAGTCCTTGCCGTCGCGCGATGCAAGGGAGAATTGACAACTGGGATGATTGCCTAGTCCGGACGGGTTTGATCCCAATTCAGCTCCGCATTTGTTCCGTCTGGTCGTATCGAGACATCCATGTTCTCGAGAGCAGAAGAGCCGTGGATAGTCTTGACTTCAGCTGGCTTCGACGGTGGATGATCTGCCGTGGCGCTTCCAACGGCCGGCTGCAATACCCTTGTCAACCGGCTGAGGAATGTTGTGGCGATGAATCGTACCCGCTGTCGTTGAAGACGGCCACCACGCCTTCGCTTCGAGACAGAATAGGACGATGGGGGTGCCGTGCGGAGTTTCTGCAGAAGGCGATCGGAGCTTGTCAGATTAGATCGGACGGTGGCACCTCTCCCTACAACAAAAATAGATCGCAATATAGGGCCCGTACACCCCTGATTTCTCGCAACCCTCTGGTCGTCTACCACCTCCTATTCTACTGCTATAGCCCGTACAAAGGCGAGACGCAAGGAGAAGAAGCAGTAGCAGTAGTAGAAGCGTGGATATAAGCTTTCTAATATACGAAAAATCTTAAAATCCAAAGGGCCGTCGAAATCTACAGTACTTTATAAAAGGTCTTTCAATTAACGCTCGGGAAATCTTCGTGAATTCTTCGATATTAGCGAACGATAAAGCTATAAAACTATCTAGCCTAGAGTTTCAACTCGTATTTATTATTTTTTCGAAGATAAAAAAAGATCGAAATTTTCGAAAATTTAATTTTCGATTTCGAAAAAAAAAAGTTAAAGATATCGTTGAATGAATTTAAACTTTAGTAATTTTCTAAAAATAATTCAAAAAGTACTATTTAATAATTTTTATTAAAAACTACGATTATAAATTAATTAAAATATTTTAAATAAAGTGTATATATATCTATATTTTAAAAAAGTAAAATATTTAACTATTAAATTAATACGTTATTCGTTTTAATATAAAAGATTATCTATAATTAAAACGAAATAATAGATTTTTTATCAATTATAAATTAGAAATATATATTTTATATATTTTTCGATAATTTGTTATTACGAAATAAATATATAATATTATTTTAATAATATATTAAATTGAATTTCGTCGTTAAAAAAGATACGATATAAAGTTTATAGCTAGATTACTATCGACTTTATTTTTAAAATAACGTTAATTTACTAAAATTGCATTTATATTAGTAATTAAAAATGATTATAATAATTAGACTGGCTATTTCAAATTGGATTTCTATCGATATTTCGGGAATTCGATTTGAATTTTAGTAAATCGGTTCGACCCGATCTATTAAACGGTACAGGTCGATTTTTAAAATTAAAACCGAAAATCGAATCGGATTATAAAATGGAAACCGATAGAAATTCGATTCGATCTATTAAATTTTCTATAAATAATATAATATTATAATTAATTAAATTTTTATTAAAATAATATATTTAAATAATATATGGCCTGGGTGGCGCAGTGGCAACGCTGCGTGATTTGGAGGCCCAACGGATCCGCGTTCCATTTCGGAATTAGCGGAATTAATCCAGCGGGTCGGGAGTTCGAATCCTTCGAAGGCCAACCCAATACTTGAGTTTTTTCTATCGACTAAGTCGATTTTTATAGAGTTTTAAAAATATAGAAGGCCTAATTAATAGATCGTCTCGGTCTAGCCCGATCGATCGAATTTAATTAAATTAATTAATAAAATTAAATAGATTACGGTTTTCCTTTGGATTTTAGTCCAGATCTAGCTTTTTCGGGAGTTTTTAATTCGAGTTTTCGGTAAAATACTTGAATACTAAATAATTACGTAATCTGATCGGTTTAGCGCCTCTAACGTTAGAATCGTAAAAGACTAAAATCAAAAATCCGAATGATTAATCGTATATATAAATAATATATTTAATATAATTAGAAATCTTTTAATAAATAAAATTAATTAATTAAAACTTTTTTAAATAGATAAATATAAATTTTATACTAAAATTATATTTTTATATTAGAATTTAACGGTTTCAACGATTTTAGCAAATCGAATTCGAGAACTCGAATTTAATCCGGAATCGAATCGATTCGGTATAGATTGGCCGTTTTGTCGGGTTTCGAACTCGAGTTCGTATCTCGGATTCGAATTTCTAACCGTATTAGGAAGGAAACTAATTTAAACTAGTAATTTAGACGTAATAGCCACGTTTATCGCGAAGTCGAGTCGTCACTTTGATTCGAAGTGGCCAGTCTAGTTCGGTATTTAGAAAAATCGAAATCGATTCGAATCGGATCGGTTTTTTTTAATTCGGATTCGAAATCCGATCCGACGATCAATTTAATAATAATCATTTATTTCAAAAAATATCCAAACGATTAAAATAAAAAAATAAATTGATATAAATAAAAATATTTATTTTAAAATAGAAAATAATAATATAATATAAAAAAACTAAAAATAAAATTATAAATAAAAAGAAAAATCATCTATTAATTTTAGAAAATTACCATCTATTATCTTTTTTACTTCGATTCGTTCGATTTAATTTCTATCGAATACGATTAGCGAAATCTATAACAATATATTGATAAAAAATTCTATTATAATAATAATTAATAAAAATATCTAATCAATAAAGAAAAAGATAAAATTTTTTGAAAATCTTTTAATAATTAAATAGATTCGATATCGTAAAAGCTGTAAAACTGTTACATTTTCGAGAAAAAAATAACTGGATAGTAGAACGAAAAAGAAAAGTCTTTATATACTATTGCAACTGCTAAAATCAGATTCTGTAACAAAACATTCCTTAGCCAATCTGGTGGTAATGAGATTTGGTTGGAGCCCCACATGCGTGTTATGACGAGGCACCCAATATGCTGGAACCTCCATCTTCCAGACTGCGCGTGTAACCACCCAGGCCGGTTTGACAGCAGAGCCATAGTAGGAATAGAGAGAGTCGCCGCTCACGGTCCAGCATATTGCCCGCCACTGCACCAAGCAACGGGTTTTCCTGCACGATGATCGCATCCACAGCGCATATGGAAGTCCTTGACTTCATCCGGCGCAAAGCAACGTTTTCCTCAACATGTCTTACAATGAACCAGTTCCACTATCCATCAATATGGACTTTGACAACAAGTCGCTATGGGTGATGTTATCTGGACTCCTGCTCAGATCGACACATAGATCTCGATTAGTAAGACCGAGTCAATATTAAGATGCTTCCATACGGAGTGACTGCCGATGTCATACAAAGCATATAAAGTATGGAGGTATGTCTGATCTTACTAGAATCCATTACCCTGGAAAACAACCCCCACAGGCTTGAAAGATCACCTCAACCTTAAGCCGGCCCATCTCCTAAAGGATGCAGGCGATCACCATGGCGCCAAGCTCAATCATGACTTCAGCCGCCTCTTTCTCCTCGGACATAGCTAGCCAGGTAGGTTGAGGAGAACAGCTTGATATCGTATCCTCGCATCGTTGCATCTTCTTTCGCTTTATTCTCCAGTTTCCGCATTCACCATAGAGCAATAAGCAGCTTCACCAAACGACCCCTTGATAGCTTACTTATCTCTTCGACTGGCGGGCGTGGCCATCCGGTACCTCGAGTGACACCCTCGACACCTCAACTGCCAGGGATAGAACTACTGGTATTAATATCTGCTGCTCATGGTGTAACCACAGAAGCTCTTACCTTACAGAAAAATCGTATCCCTGTTTTAGGTTTGGTAGCTGATGAGATTCCGGAAGTGGCTGGATGGGGTAATCGAACAATATTAGGCTACACCTGTCTAATGCTCTACGACTCTATTATTATTATTATTGTCCGCACCTTCTTTGATTTAGACTCCAGCAAAATCCTTGTGAACACACAGGAATGTTTGCCACCGACTCCCCAGTCACTTCGTACCTCCTGGTGAGAACGCAGTCCCCGATCGCTATACCACGCCGATGAAAACACGATGATTGACTTCGTCAAGCTCGCCAAATATGAGCTGTAGAACCACCAGACCCACGAACTTAAACTTCAGCACGAGGGTCAACCCCCCCGTCTAGCGCAAAGTCCACTTTTCCTCGAAGAGTCGGAAAATTCGAAGGTTTGAGTGGACTAACCTCGCGGCAGCATCTTTGGTTTACCTTATTTCATTCCTCGATCTTGTTCCTTCTCTGGGGCGTCATCGGACGGGCAATCGTGCCAGTCTATGTCTTGATCATTTTGGCGCGCAGGTGCCTTCTCAACCACGGGGTGGTTTTAGTCGGAATGGTCATGGTAATGGGAACCATCTCGATTTGTCAGTGAGATTATCAATCAGCTCATGCTATCCAGTACCTGCAGATTATACGAGCCTTGAGCCCATCCTCGTTGAGGGGCAAAGGCCGATTGCAAACTTGAGTTGCCACCCTCGCAATGTCAGTCCGGCAAACAAGGTCTGCTCGCGTAGCCGTGGGATCCTGCAAGGAGCTTGCCGCCGGGTGTGTGGGCCGTTGATTTCTGGAGGCAACAACAGATTTAATTGTTAAGCCATCCGGGACTTTCCAGCAATGATCGTCCTCAGCCATGTGGACTCAAAGAAAAAGCCTAAGTCAACAGGGGCTTTGCGGCATGTATGCCGGGTTGGATGCCAATCATCTTGGAGATGGCCCAGGGCCAGGACGCCCTCGGAGCTTTACCCTAACCAAGTACACCTGGTTCATTCGGAAGGATCTGGATCCAATCCCGCCCGGATGCCGTTACCGACTACAGCAGGTGAGTATGCCCTTGACGCTCAGCAGGTGCAGCACCAACGAGGCGAGTAATCAAAGCGGCCTATCAAAGGGAGGCAACCTGCATACTCACCGCATGACCTTCGCGCCTCCCTGAGCCGTTGGGCTTTCTTGATATCCGGTAGGTTGACAGGGGCAGCTAGTGTGTTGCAATTCGATATCAATGCTGCTGCCCGGCAGGAATTAGTATCCTTTCGTTCGAACTTTGCCTGCATATCAGTACCGTGACCGGTCCCTGTCTGAATCCCGGACTTCATCACCTTAGCGGCTGCATCTGTAGAAAGCATGGCTTGTTTTCGACAACAGGGATTCAAGTATATGGCTTGGTAGCCTTGAGAAACAGCAAGGAAGGGATCGTGATGCGCTTTTCCAGCGAGATAGGATTCTCGTCCAACACAGCCTTTGAGACGGACACTTTACTACGTCGCTCAGAGAAGTCCCAAGGTCTTGAAAAAAACGAGAATGGGTCCTGGAATACAGCCGCTTCATTTTGTACACACAAGATCTGTTAGTAAGCATCCCCACCTGCTCAAATATACTCGGTGAGATCTATAGTGATGATCCGATGCACTCACCGATGTTCGGACGAGCACATGAGAAGTCCGATCTCAACCCGTGAGTGATAAGATACTTGCGTCTAAAGCTTGGTCCATCAGCATTGATTACTGGTGATGCGAAGCCGACCGCAAGGGGGCTTTTGACGTGAAAGTCTGTACCACAGCTTCCCTATGCTGCCGATACAGAATTCACATCGAGGACTCTCAAACGGCTTGTCAGGGGCTTGTTGGCCGCCGGACGCATCAAGTTCTGAGCTCCAGTCAACGTGATACCAGCTTCCAGCAGAATGATGGCTCGCGAGTGGTATGCACAATTCCCCTCGACTAGAAGCGCGCAAGCTTCCAAACCGTGCACACTCGCTTTTTGCTTAATTGAGTCAAGCGGACTGATACGAGCTTCAAGCAGACCCGAAAACCCATCATCTCGCTTTCGACGCAACACCCGAGTCAGCGGCGTGCCATGTTACCAGACGAACGTACTTACCGCAGATGTTCAGGACGGGGAACTCTGCAGATCATCCTGCAAAACTGTTTCCTTGACATACCAACTGGCACCGACCCCAGAACATATTATGCAGTATGACTGGCAAGAGTTACCTTACATCATTATTGACCTCCCAACACCAATAGGCGAGTCGGAATCCTCCCTCTGTGCCTTATCGAAAGCCATATATATCAGGGCAGAAAGAAAGACCATCACATGTCCGCAATGGACTATACAAACATGGGGGCCTAGCTTGTGACGATTGAGGCTCTGAACAGATGCTGAATTGAACAAAGTCAGTACGTGATCTCTATCTAGTCCGACGGCATTCCAAGGCTTATCGCTTCTTCCAGTCTCATAAGAGAGTGTCCAGCTCTGGCCCCCTCAAGAGGAGCAACACCACCTTAAGAAGACTTTTCCAGCTACGCACGCTGAAGAAAATGATGTCAAACACTACCTGCAAGAATTACGCCAGAATACGAACACCGTTCAAGATGAGGAATGGTCTCGAGAGATAGTACCTTTTCGTTATGTCGAAGAGCTCGATGACACTATTAACACCTCGGTCAACACTACGTAAGTACCCGACAACGTCCGTCGATGGAGACTGTGAAATGTTAAGCCCGAGAGATGGAAGATTGGAAAACCAAATCGGCTTTGATTTTGTTTCGAGGTCAATTGTTCCCTACAAGTTACATGGAGACAGTGAATTGGGTGCTGTCTAGACCCTCCACTGGTGAATTGCTGGACATGTTAAAGACACGCGCCTTCTAAATTCGGTGATTGCGCCGTGAGATTGAGAATGTAGGGGGTAAGACGGGTAGTGAAATATTGTAGTTGGTCCTGAGTCGAGATGGATCAGATACTTAATCGTTGATTAGATTAGGGCTGACCATCTTGAGCCCTATGTATAAAGAATATCGGATTCTCTCACTGACCAGGACTACGTGTTCTTGTAGATCCCTCTCAATCAAGACGCTCTCCATTGCCTTTCTCTAGCCAAATGAAGTGGCCTGCTTTACCATATCAAATGTGCTGATATCTTTACAGTCTAAACTTTGCTCTCCGGCATGCAGTCGCTCGTTCCCACAGTTTTTACTGACATTTCCGAAAATTGTATAATTTGATCGTACCGCTTTTCGACCACATAGCACACCATGGCCTCGACGTCAAACCGGAGAACCGCCTACATCGTCCGCAATACCAACGAAACCAAGATACAGCTCTCACTCAGTCTTGACGGCGGACCTCTCGATCTCCTGCCTGCGACCGCAGAGTTCCAAAACGACCGCCCAAAAGACCATGATCCTGAAACTCCCCCGGAATATCAGGACACCAAAACACATGCTTCCCAGATTTCGGATTTGCAGCACATCTGGATATGGACGGGCATTGGGTTTCTGGACCATATGCTGCATGCGTGGGCCAAACATGCGGGCTGGAGTCTGAGGATCAGGTGCAGAGGAGATCTCGCCAGTATGTACCATCATATACACACTCGATGCTTTGATTCGACGCAATCTTCACCATTTCGTATGAAATGAAATTTGCTAATATTCGTTTTCTATCAAAGTCGACGACCACCACACCACCGAAGACACCTTCCTCGCCCTCGGCACTGCATTCACCACCGCTCTCGGCCCACGTACCGGCCTCGCTCGCTTTGGCTACGCCTATGCCCCCCTCGATGAAGCCCTCTCCCGTGCCGTGCTAGACATTTCCTCACGACCCTTTTTCGTGGGCGATTTTGGCTTTCAAGGGCCCATGATGGGGAATTTGAATACACAAATGATCCATCATGGGTTGGGAAGCTGGGCCCAGAATGCAGGAGTGACTTTGCATGTTGATGTGCTGAAGGGGGAGAACGATCACCATAGAGCGGAGAGTGCGTTCAAGGCGTTGGCCGTCGCTTGCAAGGGGGCGTGTGAAAGAGTGGTGGGGAGGGAGGGGGAGGTCGTTAGTACCAAGGGGGTGCTTTGATGGCACAGCGCTAGGATATGCCCTGTTGAAAGCCGGGTCATCATACGGAAAGCCAGATCCGGGGGCAGTGTTCCATTCACCACGACCTCCGGGTATCATCGACTACAACGACAATAACACTCGAGACCCAGCAGCCGCATGTTGTCACTGAACACGGGTTCCTGCCGGCAAAAGAAGCGGTCGATGTTACGCCAGAGGACACGAAGACCTTAATCCTATCCAGCACTCTCGCCACCCTGAGCCGTCCGTCTTGTGGCGCGGGAAGTGCACATATAACGAAAGATGCTGTATGGGCTAGCCCCTGGATCGGATGCTACAACCATTGGGGAGGTGATAGCTCAATCGATACTTGGATGGAGAAATGCGCTGCTCAAAAATGGAAGGAATCCAGATGATATACGGGTTTCTATCGCCTACTCGCACCTAAACGAACCTAGCTCTGTAAACAAATGTGTTGCCAGTATTATCCGTCTATTACTCAAACCAACGATTCACGGAAGATCGGCAGCCGACTGACAACCAACTCCTCGCTGTCTAACGTCCTCACCCACAGACACCATGCCCTGCACGACATCAGGTAGCGAGCCTAAAAACTGCTCCAGAAGAAGTACCCATTTACTCAGAACAACCTCAACCTCCTTGCGACCGCCAAGCTGAAGAGCACAATCGCAGCTATAAACCCCAGGATGCCGAAGAACCATCCCAAGCCATCCGAATTCTTCCCTGGCACAGGAACGTTCATGCCAAAAAGACCACAGATCAAATTCAATGGCACCAGAATCGTCGCCAGCAGCGTGATCTTGCTCAAGACCTCATTAGCCCTGTTCCCCTGTACGATGGTATCGACGCTCAACTGCGCTAGATGGTTGGTATGGCTGCGATTTAACATCTGGTCGAAATGACCCAAGGTGCTCATCATAGTCACAACGTGATCCTGAATATCAGACAGGTAGAGTCCGATTTCTGAGCGGGGCGTGATGCTGTATTGGTCGTTGCAGCGCTTGGAGAAGCCTTTGATGACGTCGGCTTTTCCGCCGAGGAGACGCATGAGGGAGTTGACTTTCTTGCGGCATTCGGCGATTTGGCGGAGGAGCGAGGAGAAGTCGTCGGAGCGGGCGACGAAGACTTGATCTTCAATCGTGTCTGTCTCGTGTTCAATTGCGGTGATCACCGGTCCGAAGCCGTCGACGATGTTGTCACTGTAACGGATTAGTCAGTGGCTAGGCTTTGCTTATGCCATCGGTAAGGGGGAGCAAACATTATGGCGTAGCAAATCCAGTCCGAGGTCAATGCCATGTAGTCCCTCAGCTTTCCGATCCTTTTCCTTACGTTTGCTGCATGTGGACTTTGGGAGTATGTAAAGGTTAAGATTCCTTGACGGAACACAACCATATAGACGTTGAGAGGATCCATATAATTTTCGCTTGTTTTGTCCATCTGATCGAAAGAACGGAAGCAAACGAAGTAGTACTGCTTGAAGAGTTCAACTTTCTCGCGAGCTTCTTGAGTCAGTATGTCTTCGGCCGTCAAGCGATGTATGCCAAAAGCGCCCTGGAATGCATGAAGTTCGTCTTCCGTGGGGTTCAGAACATCGAGCCACCATACACCAGCCCTCTGCGGCAATTCGAAAAGGTCCCGAAAGGTTTCTCCAGATGTGAGAAGATCGCCCAACTCAGCCGCGTGGATGGTTTGCTCAAGCTCGGAAGAGAAGAAGCTGTAACGGGTTGGTTCGGTGAAGCTTAGACGACGGTCTCGAAGGCCACGTTCGCCGGTCTTCTCGTCGATGATCGACTTCGAATCGATAGCCGTGTCAGAATCTAGCCGTTCGGGAGTGGCAGATTGGGTTACGATCTTGGGAACCGTGTGGCCACTGTCTCGTCGCTGATCGTCGAATATGCGTGGTCTATGGCCATGAGAGGTGAAGCTCAACTTCTGCCGAAGGCGGTGCTCAAGCGGTGCCGTGTCTCGGTTACGCTCCGCCACATATTCATCCAATTCTTCGAAATCGATTTTGTGGTATTCTTCCTCCGGCTCTGGAAAACAGACATCACTCGCAGCGGAAGGAGAGTGTTCGGGACGTGGCTCGGTGCGGTGGACGCTTCCATTGCTGAAGGTCGGCCTTCGATGATGAGTGCCTCCTGATACGGTCCGGTGTACACCGATTTCTAGTTCGGAGGGACCTTTGCTTTCAGCAGTGTTTGCTCGATCACGGCGTCGAGACTCTGCAAAGGCATCGACAGAATTAGCCGGAGAAGTGGAGCGTGACGAGGGTGATGATTCTCGTGATCGATTCGGCTGAGCGGTGCTGCGACGACGAACAGCACCAGGTCGGTGAATAGCAGGACTTGTAGAGCCTCGTCGTTGAACAAGATTGTCACCATTGATACTTCTATCATCGTCAACGACAGCGTGCTCGAAGTCTCTCGAGATTGGACCATCGTCAGGGGTGAGGTGAAGGAAATCCGGTCTGCTACCCCTGGTGGTGCTTTGAATAGTATTGCCTCGGCTTCGTGGGAAGGAGGAGCTGGTATTGTCAGCACGTGGCATTGAGGTGGGTTGGTTGCGGTGATCGTCCAGATTGGGGGACGAGCTGTCAGGCCGAGACTGGGACCATGGAGAATCCATGGCGCTGGATGTCGTCGTGACTAGGAGTGATATACAATGGCGGTTCTTCTTAACGAGCTTGAGGGTCGTTCAAGCGCAGTCAAAGAAGGCTCTGTGCAGGGTATAGAACCCTACACGATCTGTGTACGCCTTAATCCAGCTTCGTTGCAGAGGACCCTGTCCTCTTTGAGCTCCTTCGTTGCCCTTCCCTGGGTGACTTTGATTGAATTGTGTCGGTCAGATGTGGTTGTTTGCTTTCGGGGGTCAAGTTATGGAGGCTTGAGGTCGCCCCCACCGAAGACCCGGAATTTCGGACCCAGGAGAGGACGAACGAAGGAGAAATGGACGAAGTGAGGCCCCGCCAATTTGAACGAATGCGAGAAGGGACGAGGAGTCGCCAGAATGGTTGGACGGGAAGAGTGTATGGAGAACGAAAGACCAGCTCAGCCTTCCGTACTTCGTTGGAGAAGATGTTTTCGGGGACAATGGGATCAGTCTCTGCGGATCTCGCAGTCAGCGTAGATGCAAATGGAAGAAGAGCTGATCAGAGATGTAGTGATGATTTCTAGGAGCTCATGAGGTAAGGCTTATTGATACTGAAGAGCACGACAACTGTTTGCGAAGTGTTTGTCATAGGGTGATGAGGGATTATTATCACCACGCTTAAAAGTTTGAAGTCGTTCAGTAGACAGCCGCTAGACCCGTCTCGGGTCATGCATGACTCCGTCAGCCAATCAACGAACGTCTGACTGCCGTTCTAATAAACACACCAGGATACCAATCTGAGTCCTACAAAGGCTATTGGTCAATCACGTCGAGCATATTGAGTCTTTGCTTCATCACTACAATGACAACCAGATCGAGAGATGTGACTAGATCTCCAGATGAGGCTCATCAGGCTTCTCAATACAAAGCTTTTGTATTCGTTGTGTGAAGACCTGCATGAACATGGCATTTAGGGTCGATGCGGAGATGACTCCGGGACACGCGATGGAGAACGACCTCTGAGGTCACGTGCATTTCCTATTACGACTAGCGTTGCCTATATAGGCCTAGCGCTCACTCATTACGCGCACTATTTAGCAACTCATACGGAGGATGGCACCAAAAGTCCAGAATATACGCTAGAAGCCGACCGTAGCCTACGGTCGCCTGGGTTACCGGGAGCGCACCCCTAAGAGCTTTAGCGTGTATTCTGAACTTTTGGTGCCATCCTCCGTAGATTTCCTCTTCTCCTGCTTCCCAGATTATACAATACACACTCATTTTCATGCAAATTCTCGCTCCTGCACTGGAGCCCACATTGTGTTTATTCGTCCGCTCAAATGGCTAGGATATCTGGAGAAGTGTCTGGAAAGTCCTTAGATACCTTGAAAGCTCATATTGTCGTATTATGTCGGGCTTCGGTCTTTCCAACTTCCCAACCATTTCCACCCTTTAGTCTTTGTATCCAGTTCCTTGAATGCTTGGTTCATGACACCATCATCGGCTTCTTCTCGCCTGCCTTGGACCTCGATCAGGAAGACATAGTGCCATGTGTGCTCGAGGCTTGGTCTGCTGTTGATGCTGGTAAGGTTCAGCCCATGATTTTTGAATATCTGTAGTACTTCCGCTAACGTTCCACTAGGTTGTTGCGGGAGTGTGAAAGAAATCAATGTCTTCCATGAGTCGCCATTCGCATCGAAAGGTCGGTGGGGCGATGGGGCTAGACCTTGTCGATTTGACTTTCCGTTCTTCAACACGAAGAATCGTGTAGAGTTATCGTCCTGATCCTGGATACTCTCTGCCAGCAGCTTGAGGCCATGGATGTCAGCAGCAAGGCTGCTGCTGATAGCCGCAGACCGACTGCTGGGACCTTCCTCAGCTACGATCTCTGCAGCTCTGCTCGTAGATGAGACTTCCTGCTTCTCCACCCCTTTCAGATAGAGTGACAGGAACTGCTCACATTGTCCAAAGGCTGCCGGGTGACTGTAGATCGTAGAGACGTGCTGCAGAGCCTTCATCAACGTCGACGAACGCTTCGGGTTGCAGTTCGCCTGCATCTGATTGTCATCGTCCCAGGCATGCTCATGAGCTAGGTTCGCCGATCGTCTCTTAGACGGATGGCCGGCGAGACAATGATGCACAGGAAGGTACAGTTCTCCACAGACGAGTAGATCGGGATACTTGGCTTCGCGATCGACAAGGAGATCCAATGTGAAGACTACGGTCCCATAGGTGCTGTTCTCGAAAGGGATGACAGCGAAGTCGTCGCTGTTGGTTGCTTGCACCGCGGCAAAGGCATCTTTGATCTGCAGTAGATTTCGGGAATCAGCACGCCTGCAATAAAACTGATTCGGCAGTATAGATGAGATTGGCTGCAGTATATCTTATCCATGGCTTGGCAGGGCATCCGATTGACGTGTCAATCGAGGTGAATGCCTAGCTTGCCTGGGATAACTCCAAAGTCAAGCGGGGCTGGGGTCATTACCTGGCTTTGGGGTTCTAGAAGGTATTCCTCATTGCCGAAGCAAGCTAGAGCTGCCTGGTGACTGTAGGATGCTACGGGGCCAAGATAAGCTACCTTCGGCTTCTTGGGTTCTGTGCCATCCATTTCGGATCTGCTCTAAACATCCACAGCACGTTATGCCACAAAAGTGGCGTCGTGGTGCACACGGTAAGCCAGAAGAAGTTTACTGAGGATCAGAACGTGGGATTCTTGAGAATACGGTAGCCCGATAGAGGAGAATCTGTGGCAGTCAAGTCGTCAACTGGCTTATACGTACTCGCGCTAGGCCTAAATTAGGACAGAATCTCATGGGACCGACCTGTACCACGAAACATTATTACTATTCGCCTCTCCTGACGGCAACCAAATCTGGACTCAACGAACGCGTCTGGTCTTCTGTCTGTTCTCACAGCCGTCAGGCGCAAGAAACAGGGTTCCCTCAGCGACTCCGGATGTATCCAACAAGCTTAATTGGCAAACCACAAGGTTAAGGCCTTGCAGGGCTGGCGACGAGGATTTCAGAACACACCGAACAACACTTTGTCCTTCACCGAGATACAAGAGGCCAAAGAAGCCCTTAAGGCGCTGGTGAAAGGTGTTTCCTCCCACCATCCAGGGTGCATGTGAACATCTTCTGGACTTCAGTGCCATCTGCAGGAGAAGGCGTCCTCGATCTCCCGGATCATTGCCTTGAGCTGTTTGACATACCATTACACTGGGCAACTCGCACGCGTATTGTAGAACTGGCTCGAGATGGGTGGGGTCTAGGAGCAAACGTCAACGCTCGCTGGAAACCGAGTCTTCCCTATATGGCGACATTACTTAGGGCAACCCTTCCGCCTCTCAGCGCTCTGGACGTGGCGGTACAATACCATCTGTTCGATGCTGTGGAGACTTTGCTTGATCTTGGCGGAGTTCTTCCCTCGAATCCCATTGTCTACTTCATTGCATAGGACAGACCTGTGTGGGAAGTGTATATGCTCGAAGCAGCGGGCGTGAAGCTTTGAGTATGTTGTCACATGTCCAATTCGGTTGGACGCATCATCTGGCGCCGGTCATGCTCGCTGGTAAACAGACCCATACCGTCCCTACTATGCCCAGTATCGTAGCCACCACTATCATGAACCAGTCAAGTATTTTTTCCTTCCACCCAATCTCGTCGCGGAATATCTTCAAATAGAACGCCAGCGGTAGAATGATGCAGATGCTGAAACACAGGACAGAGCCCATCAATGACATGACCGTGTCAAAAGAAGGCACCAAGATCGCTATGATGAGAATCATGATCGTGATTGTTAATCGGATCACGCCTCGAAGTAGCCCACGGACATATCCTGGCATCCCAGCGAGACCGGGCAAGGATGCGACGTGTCGAGCATCCAAGCCAAGCAGCTTATCGGCAGAGCTGACGATCGGACGTGTACTGGTGCCCAAGTAAGCTAGAGAAGCTTTTGGCAGGCTCGGACCTTACTTCAGTGGGATTTTCGTAATTGGTATAATGCCGATGAAGACTACCATGGCAATAGAGATAGCCCGCGGATAGCCTACCGTGAGAAGGATACTGGAGGTAATCTCGTCCCGTACAGAGTTGCCAAACATAAGTAGACCTACAGCAGCCATTGAGGCATCGATGAGATACTGCGGGCATCAGTTGCAGTCCGGTACTTTAAGTGCTTCTCACTTACTGTGAAGCTAAAGGTGATGTTAAGTCCTTTTCGAAACTTGCGGGGGTGTCGCATGTCACGATATATACTCGGAAACACAGTGTGGCCTCCCCATGGAGCTCCTAGGATTCAGCCGCCATCTTGCTTCTTAGAGAACCGCGCCGCTTACCCATGAAAAGGCCGAAACTTAAGGGCAGGGTCGACCAGTGATGAGGAAAAGGATACGTTGGCGCGGGCTTTAAAAGAGAGCCTGGGGAATGGCCTTTCGTCACGCCATCGGTGAAGACGAGGACCAAAACTAATACAAGTTAGCACGGCATACATGGTATCCGAATGTGGGATGACAAACTTCCCAGTGAGCACAATACCCCCAAAACCGATGTGATGGAGAGATACCGCAACGGCACGAAATTCAGAGGGAGGATGATGATCCCGCAAACGATCTTCCATTCTACAATACCCCAGGCCGGTATCAGCGCGTTGAGACTGTCAGCGAAGAGTACAACAAGGGCGACGTTAGCGGCTCCGAGCTCTAGGGTGATAAGTATTTCCATTGCAATCCACATATTGATCCCGAAAGCAGCGTGTCCCAGTTCAGAAAAGTGCGTCATCTTGGGAAATTGATTCAGGCACTTCGCAAGGAGCACTGCCGTATACCTTGTCGCGAGCGCTGCCGATAGCAAGAATGGGACACCAACGACCCAACCCGAATAACTCAGTGCCAGGGGCAAACTCAGTATGCCGACACCCACCAACACGTTGACCGAGTTCAGGACGGTCTGCGGTAAAGTCGAGCGACCCACGACCTCTTGGATGATGGTGCCATCTTCCTGTTCGACATGTCGGATGAGGAGTGGCTCAGTTTCCTTGTCTGGCTCTCCAGCACCTACACGTTGTTGCTCCTCGAATAATCTCCCAGCATGTTGCAGTGATGATTCGTTCACCCGCGAAGACAAAGATCCATACAGCCCACCGTTGCTTGATGCGTATGGGGAAGCCAAGTAGGGGGCACGGTCAAGGACGTCGGGGGCTCCTGCGTCGAGAGATCGCGCAGGAGCTGGTTTGATTGTCGGTGTATCGCTGGCCGATGACGGAGTCTCGCTGAGTACTGCCTGGGAAGCGGACTCCTGTCGCTCAAACTGTTGGCGAAGGAGAGAACGTCGTTCCGTTGGCGAAGGTTCGGAGCGGCGAGCACCTATCCGTTCCTCATCGTCTCCTGCGGCAGGAACGAGGATAGCCGGTCGCGGCGGTAGCTCGTTGAAGCCGGCAGCGCGTTGCCACGAGCGGGCAAAGTTCTCGAGACTGTTCACGCCGCCGACCTGAACGAGAGAGTTGATCCTCATAGAAATGGACGATCTGTGTAGGACGACACCTGTCAGGAGATTGTACGAAGATTGATTATGGCTGCGTCGAGGTACCTTCGTCGGCGGAGGCGGCCACCAGACGAGCCATTGTCACCACTGCCTTGCGGGATCTCTACATGACCAGACTCGGCAGGGTCTGATGGCTCATCAAAGTGAACACGACTTGAGACCGAACCAATTGAACCCTGTCTTGGGGAGCTGCGGCCATGTTCGTAATCTTGCCATGTGTATGGTCTTTTCGAGCCAGGAGCTGTCATGTCGGCCCGTCGGATATATGTTGGACTTTCATGATGGAGTCTCGAGCTGAAGATAAGGCTGGAAAAGTCCGAGGAGACGATTGGGATGATAAACTAGGGTATGCATCACGACAAGAGCGATAACCGGCACAATAATCGGACAGGGTACCATATTGTATAAGGAAGTGGGGTAAAGGTGCTATCACGTGGGATGCAATATGCACAACGGACGGATCTGCAGACGATCCAGTGGCTGACAGGACAACGTCGAAGAGGGTAGATGATTGCAAAAAGATGAAGCAGCAACAAATTGTGAGAGCCTGTGAAGTGTCTAGACCGTGTCTAAGATTTCGAATACCTGACCGGATTGCTTCGGTGCGGGGTCTAGCGCCCGATAAGAAAGAGCGTGGAGGAAAATTCAGATCTGAAGTAGATCTGGTGGCGTTCTGCCCGTTTTACTGAGCTTCCCTCGGCAAAATGTATCGCAGGCAGTCGGGACGCAGCTGTTCTTAAAAGGTAAGGTACTCTGGAGGGAGAAGGTTGAGGCCGGTGAGACTGCGTGGAAGAGCCGAGGGCTGGCGCAGCCTACTCGTAATTGCCACTTTGCCTGCTTGCCATTGCATTGATACCTTGAGGAGCAACAGCACACTGCGGTACGGCACAGCGGACGATTGAACAGATGGTCAGTGTCGGAAGTATCAGAATGCGATACAAAGTGCGCAGACAATTGTGTACTCTGGATTACCTAATCAATGGCTTGTCCGCGCCAAGTCGGTTAAATCCGGCTAATCACTTAAACTGACAGCCTCTTCGTATCCCACCACGAAGTCAAGTGCCTAAAAATCCCTTTCCCCAGCGACTGCTTCTTTTCTTCCATCAAAGTCTAGAAGAAGGATCTTTTAAGACCCGCCGGCGCCTGGCCAGTCACTCGGACGTCGTTTGCTCACCATGAGCGCCCCTCAGGCCAACGAGGCGGAGAAGAACATTGAGATCTGGAAGGTGAAGAAATTAATCAAGCGCCTCGAGGCTGCCAGAGGAAACGGTACCTCTATGATATCGCTCATTATACCCCCCAAGGATCAGGTATCCCGCGCCGCCAAGATGTTGGCTGAAGAATACGGGACCGCCTCCAACATCAAATCACGAGTCAACCGGCTCTCCGTGCTTTCGGCCATTACCTCGACCCAGCAGCGTCTCAAGCTCTACAACAAGGTCCCTACAAACGGATTGGTCGTTTACTGTGGTGAAATCATCACATCAGAGGGCAAGGAAAGAAAGATCAGTGAGTGAAAAGTCCACTGTTCCAAGGCTTTGGGTCGTTAATCAGACAAAACCAAAGACATCGACTTCGAGCCCTTCAAGCCCATCAATACTTCTCTTTATCTCTGCGACAACAAATTCCATACCGAAGCCCTGAGTGAGCTGCTCGAGTCGGATCAGAAGTTCGGTTTCATCATCATGGACGTATGTTATTCTACGCCCGTCCGGCCTCAAGTGAACTGACAGAACTTCAGGGCAACGGAGCTTTGTTTGGAACTCTGAGCGGCAACACTCGCGACGTCGTTCACAAATTCTCCGTCGACCTTCCCAAGAAGCATGGCCGCGGTGGTCAATCGGCCTTGCGCTTCGCTCGTTTGCGAGAAGAGAAACGACACAACTACGTCCGGAAGGTTTCGGAGTTGGCGGTCCAGAATTTCATCACCGCCGACAAAGTCAACGTCTCGGGCCTTATACTTGCTGGATCTGCGGATTTCAAGAACGACCTGAACCAGTCGGATATGTTCGACAATCGTTTACAAACCAAGGTCATCAAGGTTGTTGATGTTTCGTACGGTGGCGAAAACGGCT
The DNA here is from genome assembly GCA_011316305.1 of Rusavskia elegans. Lineage (NCBI taxonomy): Eukaryota > Fungi > Ascomycota > Lecanoromycetes > Teloschistales > Teloschistaceae > Rusavskia > Rusavskia elegans. Next base: position 491,002 of record SAUG01000009.1, on the reverse strand, counting down.
TCAATCAGGCTATCGAATTGTCGTCGGAAACACTTGGCAATGTCAAATTCATCCAAGAAAAGAAGCTGATTGGCAAGTACTTCGAAGAGATCAGCCAGGACACTGGCAAGGTCTGCTATGGGGTGGAAGATACTCTCAAAGCTCTTGAACTTGGCGCTGCCGAAACCCTCATCGTCTACGAAAACTTGGAGTACACGCGGTGGGTCCTCAAGACATCGACCGGTAGTGAGATCATCCTACACACCAACAAGACTTCGGAGCTTGACCGTGAGATGTTCATGGATAAAGAAACTGGCCAAGAGATGGAAGTCGCCGAGCAGGGATCGTTCCTTGAGTGGCTTGCTGAAAAGTACAAAGACTTTGGCGCCAACCTCGAGTTCGTGTCAGATCGCTCTAGCGAAGGAAACCAGTTCGTCAAGGGCTTTGGTGGTATTGGGGCCATGCTTCGATACAAGGTCAATTTTGAGCAACTTGCTGATTTCGAAGAAGAGGATGAGTTTTACGATGGTGAGTTTCCAGGCGTTTGCAGGTCAGAAAGGCTTCAGCTAATCTCAAATGCAGATTGACGGTTTGGTAACCTCGCAACAAGCGAGGAAGCGCACCCAGATATCCCGTCGAGGGATGATCTGACGGCTCTCCGCCGTGACGCTCTGAGCGATCTAATCGCAGCTCAGAGCAGGGTACGCCCTGCCCGCTTGTAAATGTTGATCCCGCGGTTTCTCGACGGAGAAGGTACGAGAATCCCTCGACGTTGGTATGCCTCGCTGACTTCCAAGAATTGAATAGGTCTGAGGTAGAACAGGGTAGAGTTGAATCAGAGGGGGAGAACCTGGATACTAGAAAACCACACGGGCAGCGAGCTCCTTGGCGCTGTGTAAAACATCATTAAGGTAGGTTTGAATTGCCTGTTAATTGAGTAAACCTAGGTTGCTTGCCACTGCTTAGTTGCTTCTCCGTCGGATTTGAATAGATTGCAGTAGGGGGTGTATAGCAACCAAAAGACATGTTGCACAATCAAGTCACTACAATGCTATTGCTCTATCGATCTAACCTTTACGATCATATTAATGTGGTCTCCAAGCAATCGTTGAGACGATATGCGTTATCGAGATATCGGCTGTTGTACGCCCTCATTGCGATTGATTTTCGACATGACGAGGTCCTCATGGGGTATCTCAATCACCACTGCAAAACTATGGAGAAATTGTTCCTGCTGGCTCCAGGTCGAATCTCTTGCTTCTTGAAGCTCACGATCTGCACCTCTTTCGTGCCGATTCCTTCGTACCGCCACAGATAGTAGACCAGCTTCTTGCCGAGTTTCCTCCTTGTCTTCACATAGCCCAAGGATATCATGATGCCCTCCAGTCTATCTTCATCCAAATATCTCGAGTTCGTGACACATGGAGCAGGGAGTACAAGGAAAAGCGCTGGGAATGAACTCCTCGCTTCTTCCTTCGAAGACTCTCTACTAGACCTCAAGAAGCTGCTGACCCTCTTCAACATCTCCCCTCTTGAGAAAGCGTGTCCAACAAAGTTGACTACCAAACTCAGACTTACGACGTCAAAGCCATCCTCCTCTAGCATTTCCGGCGAGGGAACCGGCATTTGCATGAAATCTTGCGTTTGTATATTTGGATGCTGCGAATGCAAATCGATGCGTGTGACATCAAAGATGCCGCTTCGAGAACAGGCATTGTCGACTTTCAATGCTCCCACTTCCAGCATACGGAGTCTTCCAAGCTCGGCGGGATCATGGCGCTTATCTTCCAATATGAATTCACTGAGCCACTCCACCAGCACCTTGCTTGAGTCCCCACCTCGCTCGGAAGATTGGCCTTGGATGCTTGCTTCTTGGTACTTCTGCAAGCCACCGGAGGCTTCAAGCTGTGCCTGTACTCTCTCCGTTGATACAATGTCGCCATTAGAAGCTGCCGAGTGGAGCTGCTTTTTTAAGGTATGATGCTTGCGAATCAGCGAGCGAGTTGCTTGCGATGAGAGTGAGGGGGTTTTGGTTGTCGAAGGAGGTCTTGTGTGCGACAGGAGTAGGGGCTTTCTACGCTTCTTTTTCGCTGCCATGGCCGAATAGGCAGAGTTGGACGGCTCCAGGAGCCCGATCCCTAGTTTCAGTTCATAGTGAAGTTGGATTCCAAGGTCGTGAAAGCTGAACGATTCGGCGAAAGCTCGGTTAAGGATATGCGCTAGTGGAACCCACACAGCAGCGTTGACGTTAAGCGAGTATCAAAAGTTTACATACTAGATCCATGTTTGAACCTCGACGTCAACGATAACATCCCGCAACGATGGCGCCAAAAGACAAGAAAGATGTAAAGAAGGGTAGGTCAACGTTCTATACAGTTGGAGTTGCACAAGTACGGCCGACATCGTCAGCCCAACGTCGATATCTGGAGCACGGGCTTGTACTCCAAGCTACCAATTCTAGAATGCCCCAGGATGACAGCTTTGGATAGAGCGCAGCACCCTCCATCACGAGCATCAGCTAATTGAACAACTTTTCAGGTCCCAAACCAGGGAAACCCAACGCCAAAGCCTCCGCCGCCGCAAAGGCCACACTCCGCGGTGTACATACCCCCAATCCACCCTTCTCTTCATCAAGCAGCCTCCTCTAACAAAGGTCCTCAACAGGTCCACAGCAAAAAAATCCGCAAAGTCCGCCTCAGCACAACCTTCCACCGACCCAAGACCCTCCAACTTTCACGCTCACCCAAATACCCCCGCAAATCCATCCCTCATGAACCCCGTCTCGATGCCCACAAAATCATCATCCACCCGCTGAATACGGAGAGCGCGATGAAGAAGATCGAGGAGAATAATACTTTGGTATTCATCTGCGACGTCAAGGCGAATAAGAGGCAGATCAAGGAGGCGCTGAAGAAGCTGTATGATGTCGATTGTGTGAAGGTGAACACGTTGATCAGGTATGTTGCATCAAGACGGAGGGTATATCGGCTTGGAACGGCCTACGATCCGACCATTGGCAGTCGGGAAGGAGGAATATTGGGCTAATACTGAGCATTAGGCCAGACGGAACGAAAAAGGCATACGCCAGGTTGACACCGGACGTGGATGCGCTGGACATTGCGGCGACAAAGCTATCAATAGTCTAGAGTTGAGTGGAAGAGTGGGGATCAGGGGCTTCGAGCATAGTGCAGATAGGTTCGCTGCAATCAAGATCGAAGTTTCCATTGGTATCCCTTGCAAGTGCCCAATGTCATCTATCGTTCGCCGCAAATTTGTAGGCCCTTCAGCGGCTGTGCAAAAGTGGAGTTGTACCTGTACCCGTACCTCCCTTCGAACTGTGTCCTCAGCACATCACCTCCGTATATGCAGAATCCAGAAGCCGTAGGGCACCCCTTGTCCCTTTCCTATTTATATGCTCACAACCCATCCACCTTCTCACACTCCGACTCCCTCTCCCGCTCCCTCTCCTTCTCTCACTCCTGCTCCTACACCCTCAGCCCACGCCCTCCCCCACCCCTACCCCCTATCCAATCTTCCTTTCTCAACCCCACTCCCTACATTTCCCCCCTCATCTGCTCCAAATGCTTCAAAACCGCCGTATTCGCCTCCAAAAACCTCTCCACACAATTCGTCGTGCAGCTCTCCTCCTTCCCGCTCAATTTCCCGTTCGAGATACCGCCCGTGATGCATTTTGTCCAGCAGATATCTGTTAGGTTGTGGATTGCTGCGATGATGCCCGCTGTTGTTAGTATATCTTCTTGTCTTGGAAGAAAGAAATGGGCGCGGGGAGGGGGAGATGGATTCGAGAGGATGTAGGTAGGGGTGGGTTGGGGGGTTATGGAGGAAGGAGGGAACGATTACATTCTTGGATTTTGGCTTTCTGCATTTCGTTGCCGATTTGTTGCTGTAGGTCACGTTTGTCGTAGTCGGAGAGCTTGGAGAGGTCGAGGTTTGGTTGGGAGAGGGAGGAGGTATCCATGTTTGTGTGGTTTGGTTTTTGTATGAGGGTGGGTTTAGATTGCCGTCGGGAGTGGACCGGAGGAAACTGACGGTAGGATCGAGCTGCAAGGACTTGATAAAGTCTAAGTCTCTGGGATACGACGATTGGACTTGGATGATCTCGAATTTTGGGCGCGCGCGGTAGGCGGTTATCGATCTTGGCTCGCGTGGCGTTCATTGGGCTCATCCAATGAATCATTCCATTTGTTTGATTTTGTACAATTGTACAGTAACTACTATATAGCAGGAATAGATCTTTGAAGTATACATAGTATGAAGAGCTTCGCGCTACCTGGAAAACATGTGGCCTTCCACTACTATACCTTTGATGGGGAAGCGACGCGTTCGGTACTTCGGCTAGCGATAAGGTCGAATGTTGTGCTCGGTCATCTCTGTTCTATTGTGGGCGTTTGAGGAGCCCGAGATTTGCAGTTCAAAAGGAGTATAAGTATTTTCCAAGTAAGTACGGTGCGTCAGCAGGTGGAGCCAGTCCTAAGTATTTATCGCGTCTGTCTCCTCTTCGTTTCCTTTGCAATGTCCTCATATCGACAGAATTGAACCTCATCGCCCCAACTCTTCAGCCATATCATCATCCTCTCAATCATGCCAATCACATGGGCCATCCCACTCGTGTCCGGGTGCAGGCAGATTGGAAAGATGAAGTCATTAACTCCCTCGTCGCTTCCATCATCATCAGCGTTCTCCCAGAGCCACAGGAACCTGTCTTTCCACATCTGTTCGATCACTCTTGTATCAACATAGCCGTGGCTGTTGTTCACACGGGGTAGATATGACAATGGGGTTTCATCCTCGCCGTACCAGTTGCAAGGGATCTCGACCAGGGAAGTGAGGGAAGAAGAGATGAGGGGGGTGGGATGCATCCAGGTCGAGGCCGCTTTGGAGAAATCAGGTGGCTCTATAGGAGGGTGACGAGGCAGGAAAAATGGTTGGGAGTCGTGGTGAGTCAGCGAACTATCGTATTCGAACCCATGTTTCTCGAGAAGTGGTATGCTTGTCTCCCGAATCTGGTACAGGGGTGCTCTCCATCCGACAGGCTTTTTGCCGGTAAGCTTTACCGCGAGACCGATGCATTTCTCTAGAACATCAGACTCTTGCTCTTCGCTCATTTGGTACGAGCCCTGGGTTAAGTCATTCAGCTTGAATCTGTTCAGGATTGAGGAAGGTAGGGAAAAGATACCTCGTGCGAATAACCGTGCAAGCCTATCTCACAGCCCGAATCTACGATCTGCTTCACTTCCGCAGGAAATGTCTCCATCGAGTGGCCGGGAATGAACCAGGTCATCTTTTCCGACAAGCCCAATTTGTTAAACAATTTAAGGAGCCGCGGTACTCCAACCTTTCCTGCAAAAATGCCCTGGGAATAATCGGCCATGTTGTTGTCTGGATGTTTACCCGTACCCAGATGTGCGGAGATGGCGTCAAAGTCGACAGACAGAGCAACCTTCACACGATGTTTGGAGTATTTGGTGGGAGGCTTAGGAATGGAGGAGTTCGAGTCGGAGAATTCATTGCCGGTGGCAAGCTCTTGGCTTGTGATAGAAGACATGATTCACCTGACCAGGGGAGTGTATGTTGTAGAGTCTGACTTCACGACGAGTAGAGACAGTGATTAGTGGCAGCAATGAATTTACAAACTATTCTTCTGGTTCAAGCACGGCAAAATCTTGCAAAAATTTGATCTATTTGGGAAGCAGGCACCAGATACTTACAATGCTTCCAATGGTCTCGAAGTCCAATTATACAACGATCATACCAGTCTTGGATTGATAATATGTACGTTACCGTGTGGATTTCCCCGCATCCTCAAATGGCCTTGAGAAGCTTGTCAATCTGAAACGAACGGTGACGAAAGGTGGAAAAGCTTGGCGGGGTGATGTCATGCGGACACTGCGCTCTTTTTCAAGCACACTGAACCTGAACTGTGTGAGCAAGACTAATCCCTCACCAAAGTCAACTTCAGTAACTAAAGCTCTATCGGACAACCGTTGACATATTCCTGCAATCTTTGGAAAAGCCCAAGATGCCTCGCGGAGCCGAATACTCGGATGGCCACCCAGCTTCAGACAATCCAATAGAAGCTGGCGAAAACAAGGTAGCCGGAGCACCTAAGGAAGGAAATGTTTGGCCCCTCTACGTTGCCCGAGCGATATCGAGACATGCTGACCTTGGTTAGGACACTGTGTCGGACTCTGTCGACCGCTCTGGCAAGGCCGCCCCTCTACCTGAAGGCTTGGATGAGATGAAGGACAGCAGCAAGAGCGGAGCTGGCAGCCAGAACTTGCCTGGAGGCGGCAAGGGCTTGTACGGAAAGTACGATGCGGAGCCAACCGTCTAGATTGGATGATGCGGGTTCATGGGTGCTTTTCCAAGGGTGCCAGCACCGGGTTTTTTCTATTTAAATCAAAAATAACTCCGGAGTCTGGGGGGCAAGTCCTCAATGCTGCAATTGCCACGAGGAAATTTACGCGTGGTCATTGGGCCAGCGCACCCAGCCATGTTTCATGATGACCGAAAAGACAAGAATAGGAGGATTGTCGAGATCATCATTCATCTTCAAGCAATTCTTTCACCGTGCGGTACAACCACTACTATGGATGAAAATAGAGATGCATATTCTTGGCGTGTCGATCTATCGCGCAGAGTAGCTTATCTCTGCACCCTTTCGTTCATCGCCGGGACAACAAGCGTTTACCATCATGGCCCTTTCACGGACATGAGTCTGTGTTATTGTGGCATTGCATGTCAGACTACTCGAGAGTGCGATTACTTCGATATCGAGGAATCGATGCGTTGGAAATAGCCGAGTACTTCCCATCATTGTTGGTGCCCGCCTTAAATTACGTCGCTCTGTGGCAGTCGCGTCTATCAACGACGACCCCTGCAGCCAGTCGGGTTTGATGATCCCTGCTCACGCGCAGAGCGAGGCCCCTTTCATCAACCGTTGGTAAAATGACGCCCACCGCCAATTGAAACAACGGACTTCGCATTCTCAATCCCATCATAAAATTCATCATTTGTTATTCACGACCACTGCCACCACCGACCGACATCGAATGCCTCTCCCTCTTCGCGCCGCTTCGGTCAACAGTAGCTACGCTTCACCGTTGCCATGGCTGCTTCGTAAGTCTCGTTGGATTAGCGCCGCCGAGTGCAATTGTCTGAGGCCATCATCTCACTAACATCAGTCCTGACAGGATTGGAAAAGCATTTCGCTCCTTCTGGCATTCCATGACCTCCAACGATCGTCATGCCTCTCACGACTCGCCCTATCGTACCGGACAGCACATGCCTCTGAACCAAAGCCGCCATGCTCCCCTCACATCAATTGCGACCAGTGCCGTCGACTCACGCGCCGACCTCTCCTCGCCATACGATGACGTAAGAAGTCCAACCCCGACGTTAGCCAATGGTCATGCCGGCTGGCCTGGCAGTCCTGGTGCTCTCCACTCGCCTACTGCACCCTACTCCCCCGGCATGAGATCCAACTTGGCCCAGCGAAAACAGTCGGGGGACGGCAACCCCTTCGATAACGTAGCTCCCGGCGAAATCCAGATGCAGAGCTTTCAAGAAGGACTGCCCCCTCCACCTCCTGTCTCACATTCATGGAAGAGAATCGAGCGGTGGACTGAGGATCATTACGAAGAACTTCATGATCAGTTGTCCGAAGGCTGTACGCAGAATGATGTCAACGAGCTAGAACATGAGCTTGACTGCTCTCTGCCTATGGAGGTTCGTGAATCCTTGCAAATTCACGACGGTCAAGAGCGAGGAGGTCGACCGACTGGTATCATCTTCGGATGTATGCTCCTAGACTGTGAAGAGATCGTACAAGAGTGGAAGAATTGGAGAGTTGTGAATGAAGAGTATTTGACCACTCCTGCTCCACACCGTCAACCGAGCTTCCCAAAAGCTTTCAATCTACCACAACAGCAGTCCACCACTCAAGGAACGAACCCGCTTTGGCGACAGGAGCTCTTCGATCGTCAAGACTCACAACCGTCACGAGCGATCCAAAAGGCCTATGCTCATTCAGGATGGATCCCACTTGCTCGCGATTGGGGTGGGAACAACATTGCCGTTGACCTCGCACCCGGACCTGTCGGGAAATGGGGACAGATCATCATATTCGGCCGAGACTATGACTGCAAATACGTCGTTGCTCGTTCATGGGCAGCATTTCTAGCCACCGTTGCCGACGACATCAGCAGCGAGAAAGTCTTCGTCGATGAAGACACCCAAGAGCTGAAACTTCGGGAATTCAGGGCAGCAGGAGTGGAGCCAGCTTACCTCGACGTCCTCCGTTGGAGGATGGACCAAAAATATGGCCGCAAAGGACCGCGGAGGAAGCCACCCACTAATAATGGCATGGCAGTCAACACGCAGAGCGGCAGCGACCGAGGCTCGCCGTACGGCTCTCCAACCGAAGATCGAGGTCGATCACCACATCGATTTCCTCGAAGTGGTGGCGCTACTGCCAGTCCACGAGGGCAGCACATACCGAAACCAAGTCCCCTGGCCAAGGTCTCTGAAGATGACATTGCATCACAGCCAATCCAGACGGGCGGCGATGCGAACAAAGACAGCCTAGCAACAGAGACTGCCGCAAGCGAAAGGAACGGGAGGCTAGTGGAAGTGGCAACGCCTGTAGCCTCAGACCGGGAGAAAGGGCTCAAGAGGCCCCAGGGTATGGCGCCGTTGACGGACCCGAGAACACATAACCATGACGAGGATAAGGAGAATACGACTGCCAAGGGTCTTGGTGTCGATGGCGTAGACGAGATGAAGAGTGTGGAGATATGATGCTTCTTTGTTACTCCCACTCGGACTACCCATCTGTCATGGCTCTCACACACACACTGTTGGCTTCTACGATACATTTTCCAATTCATCAACTATCAATACCCATTCCCCCTTGAATTGCAGATCAGACACAGCATCCAAGGCGTTTTTTCTCTCATCAACGAGAGTTGCTCATCTGGCCGTCCCAGTCTGTACTTTTACGCATACACATGAGCTTTGTCGGAGGCTTTTTCCTTGCTGAACTATTGAATAAAATGGGGTGTTCCAAGGGGAACAACATCCGTAGAGACGGCAGCAAAGCAAAGCAAAGCAAAGCAAATCAGATATCCTTTGAAACTTGTAACTTTTTGTTTTTGTCAAGAGGGAGATTATTATTACCCGTTGCTGAGTACAAGCAGTAGTAAGTAGTGAGAGTAGTTTTTGCCCTTGGAGAAGAGGGGTTAAGGAATTTGTTTATTCATTGACGTGTTTGTGCCTCTCTTTTTCTGGTTTCTGTCGACTGTGAGTGCGTTTTTGATGAGAATGTCAGAGGGTTTTGATATTTAGGAGTGAAAGTGTAAGTTCGACTGCGCTTTCTTGTATTCTCTTCTTCGCTCTCATCTTCTCCCGTTCAGATGACCCTATTTGCTTATCTCGTCGGATAAAATCGGTCGGTGAGAAAGAACAGGATTAAACTTGTTAGGCAAGTTCTCTACTAGAGCTGGAATTAAGGGCTACAGTGTTTTATATTTTTCATTTCGTTACAATTTCTAGGACCACCACCGGGTCTAATTCTTCCACGGGGTATGCCGCTCGTCTTGCACTCCTGTCTTCATATCCAGATTCCCCTGCTTGAAGCCAACCGCTCTACATACTACACAGATGCTTGCTACGCCAGACTTCTTATCCGCTAAAAAGAATAGTCATGTGCTTGCTTTATAGCGGCGCCGAGAATGGTTACATGCCTCCCCACAAGGGTTCCAACTGATCACCGAAATGCCGGAAACGTTTGAAGTACGGAAGTGTTTGAGCTTGAGTACTTCAATGCCCGGTGCCCATGAAGCCCCAGAGCCGATCTTGAGACGGCGCTGGAGCAGGCGTAATATATCGCCCGACGGGTTCGTCGGTAGTAAGGTTGCTCTTTCCGGATCGGATTGTCTCATACGAGCCGGGGGACTTAAACGCGGCCCAGCGCGCACAAGAGGTTATCGTGATCTGTAATTTAGGTAAACCCCATGCCTGGAAAGAACTGTGGATCGGAACGGCCGTGGGAAGACCCCTCAGCAATGCGGTCCCGCTTCTCTCTTTCCTTCTGCATTGGGGGCTCCTCGGCGGTACGGACGGATGCTTTAACAGCGAGACCACCGTCCGGCCCTTCGATCCATGTTTCCCACAGATGCTCTTCTTTCTGCCGGACGCACAGAGTCATCTCTTCTTCCGCGTACAGCGGCGCCAGATTTCTGTATGTCACGAATGTGATCACCTGGTCTTGAGATTTCCCATTACGACGGTGCCTACGGTGCATGTTTGCCGTGAGATATTGCAACATCAGTACTACGGTCAGTGGTCCGTGAACAAGTAGGTTTCGGTATCCTTCTACCTCTTGGCAGTACTTTTTGTCGAGATGGATGGCGTGGGCGTTGAAAGTCAAGGCAGAAAAGCGGAACAGGAGCGCGGGAGAGGGTATGAATGTATGCCTTGCCTGAGGCTCATGTGGGTGTTTTATGATATTAGTTGCAGACGCTGGAGTATCGAGCGGACGAGGACGCTCCCGCAAAAAGACTAGTTTCCTGTTCTCAAGGACAGGATCGACATCTGCGAAAGGGTGTCGTCCAGTCTTCGCGATATAGCCGATTCTTCGCTCGATGGTGACGAAGATCTTCTCGTCTCCTTCATTACCTTTGATCTCGACGTCTTTGATGGACTCTTTACAGCGAAGGAAGGCGGAGTCCTGGAACGGTAGGTGATCATCGAAGGTGATGTCCCCACCAGCCCACATACGACGGGTGAAGGGCATACCAGGAGAGTGTAGGGGATCTGTCCCATCGAGTAATAGCGAGGAAAGGCGAGTTGCAGAATGGAAGTATACCAGATGATAGGATTGCGGCATGAATTTTCGAGTCTTCCCAATACTGTACTCCTGATATGGAAGAACATCGTGAAGAGTTGCGTCTAGTAGATCTGACCGAATTTTGCTACAGTCATCGTGGAGCTCCGGGAGCTTGCGGGAGGTCATCTCCTTCTTGAGATGTGAAAGCGAGTCTGCATGACGGCCCACCAGGTTGGCGCATTCTGCAAGGCGCTTCCATTGCGTGTTGGTGATGCTCATTGCGATCAGTGATAGAGGACTTTGATACAAGTAACTTCATGTTCATGTCAGCCCTCTTCCTGATAGATCACTGTCAAAGTTGTCGGATTGGTTCAGGAACATCGAACTTGTCTCAAGAGAAGTCGGAGTCGGAGCTTCAAGAGCCCGAGTGGCCGACCTCAGCCACAGCAAGTGCACGCGATGGAGCCAAAAGACGGACGACGTTGCAACTCCATGTTCTGCAATCCACACACCAAATCCAATGGCTGATCAGCTGCTCCAGCAGGCGCAAGACCTGTTCGAAGGTCAAATTGTGAGCAATATACATTCTCTCAGCGCGTTCTATGACTGATGAAAACTCCTAGGATTTCGAGGGTCAAAAGCTCACTGAGCTGTTCTCCACCATCATCCTCGCTATCACCGGTGTACGTCTAGCTTCCAGAATCTTCCTACTTTGCCCTACAACTGATCACCTACTCCAGTTTCTCGCCTTCGGTCTCGGCTTTGCGCAAGGCAATATTTGGATGACCCTCTGGATTGGACTAGGCGGCACGGCGTTGACGTTCTTGGTGGTCGTTCCTCCTTATCCGATCTATAACGAGAACCCAGAGAAGTGGCTGCGGGCGAACAGTGGGATGTCGGGCTCTGGGATTGAGGTGGATGGGAAGAAAATCAATTAGCGGTCCCAAAGCATTTTGCGAAGGGGAAGACTCGGCATTGAGCAGATGGCAGGAACAATACGGAGCCCTGACGGCCTTGCTGAAGGAAGAATGATACCCTCTATGGCAGTCATTGGGTCCCGAAGGGACCATATCTAGCTATGACTTCTGGCCATGTCTATGTCTCCACTGGTTTCCTCGCCTCTCCCGCCAGCCGTCGCGATCACTGCATCATGCGCTCGTGGTAAATTCAGGCCCGACTTCGTTGGCTCCGTATCGCTGGTCCCCATTTCCTCAGGATTGTCCCATTACCTTCCGTATTTCTGGAACTCCCAGTCTCGGTTATCCAGTGGGCAAACTTGCCGAGTCTTCAGCCAGCGAGAGATGCAGTGGAAGTGAAAAGCGTGCTATGATGTCCATCAGTATACATCCTGAAAGAAGCTGCAGATTTAACGGCCGTACATTGCAAATCCCCCAAGCTACCGTACACTCTTCACTTGTGGCTGACTGTTGATTTGCCTGACACTCAATGCCTAAGTAAAAGTCAGCGACATGATCGTTCGCACGATCGGGGAACTCACAGAGGTCCATGATGTGGTTGCGGCAGATAGCACAGTTATCCACCACAATGTCCCACGCCCATAGAGCCACAGCGTTCCACTGGTAACAATAAGCTCCTGTCTGCACGGATTTCCGTCGACGATGAAGATGGTACCTTCTTGACCTCAAACCTCTTCTTTCCTTCGTCTGCGGCTCCTCCTGCCTTGGCTGTCTTCGACATAGCTTTTGATTTGGCGGGCACCGAAGGCCCAGCGTCTGGCATATCCACATCGTTCATCTTCGCGGATATACCTGGGTGAGAGGAAACTTCGATATTCCGACAGCTACTGTGGGGCTCGGTCACTTCTCTCCAAGGGCGGCTTTTGGCTGCTTGTTGTTGATACCCTGAGCAAGAGAGACAGTCTTTGAGGTTAGGAATGAGTCGGTAGACACTGTTGTGTCGTCAGTGGGATGTAGGTTAGATGCCTGTCGTGACTGTTAGAGCTTCAAAGGATATTCATCAAAAAGGCATCAACATCTTCGAGCTTGACAGCTTAAATCCGAGGTCCCGGTGATAAAACGGTGCTTTGATGACTCAGCCCTCACCTTGGATTGTGCCAAGTGCATACTCATGTTGAACTACCTTACGTATGGTATTTCCTAGCTTTGCTATAGGTAATGAAACACTGCTGCAACTCGTGGTTCACTAAGAAATACTGCCTGCCAACGCCTTGACCATCGTCTTCCCGAAGAGAGTAGTAGTATCCATAATAGCAAGCAGATAGAAGAGAAAAGGATGACCATATCAAAGCCAAATCACCAGCTTCATCCATAAGTTTTCAGGTGTGTCCAACTAGAGTAACTTCGCTTTACTTGCGCAAGATAGAAATTAGGCTGCCGCATTAGGGGGCTTTGCAGGGTTTGAAATACAGTTAAGATACGTTTTATGTACGGTTTATTACTAAAAACGTTCAAAAAGTTTGGAGCGCCTAAAGAGAATGACGAAAAGTAAACGTTTTCTATATAGGACGGTATAAATTTTCTGTACGGTCTAGGTCACGCTGTCACCGAGCATGTAATCTTTTACTTAGCGCCAAATACTAAACGTCAGGGTCCAGGAGCGAGCGACTCGTGGAAGAGCTTCATGCCTCTGTACAGCGACAACACCACCTCGGTTGCCGCCCCTGATACCCGCGGATGAAAATCTCGTGAATCGTTCGATTCTGGAGCCTGATTTCTTGCGACGTTAATGAGATTCCTACCAGCCCCTATCCGAAGTCAAGGCTTGGCGGGCTTGGCGAGATGCAGGGTTTCTTGTGCTCCCAGTGATAATACAGTTTTTGGTAGGGGAACGTTTAAAATAAATAAACGCTAAAGGTATTAGACTATATCGTAACCCTTCGAATCCTAGGACCGTTACTAATAGAAATCGGCTATCGTATATAACGGTGCTATATTCTAGATACAGTACTCCAATTGTTATCGCCTAAAGGCAGTATCTTTGTAAAACAACCAGATTTTGAAACCATAGAAGCCCACTAAGGCGGTACCCTCAACCGAAAGAGGCTAAGTCGAGAACGGTCCTGAACGGTCCTGATCACTCACCATGATTCCTGCAACACAGCCACTCATCTCATTAGTATCATCTCTACACCACAGTCACTACATACGACTTCCGAATTGTCTTCACAATACCTTCTTCGCATATCACCTACAATCCCCGTATTGATTATCACTATTCCTTTATCATTGCTACTCACCTCCCCGTCCCCAAACTGCCACCAAACATGTGCACATCTTTGATACGGCCATCGCCTTTAGAGCGCCTCCCGACCGAAATCCTTCAATTGATCTCTGACGTGCTGGACGATGTGTCGGCCGTCTGTCTTAAGAATACCAACTCAACCCTCAGAAGCCGGATCAACCGCGACTCCACGTCATTCAGTCGTTGCACAAAATGGCTTATCATGTGTCGCTTCGAATCGGACCTGCTGAAGAACATTCCATGGGAACGGCAGCCCGAAAAAGTCACCTGCGCTTTCTGCAAAGTCAAGCGCACGAAAGCACAGATCATTGGTCGAGGCAGTGGCCGCAAGGGAGTCAGTTTCTCGACTTTCAGCCTCGGCCGTTGGCATGTTCCTTCAACGAATAGATATTGCGCCAAACATCCAGTCTTCATCACATGGGTAAAGCCAGCTCCAGGTCATCATGTGCCGACCACATGGGTAATGACTAGACGATTAACCTGCTCGCATTGTGAGGCACGTGTGGACAGCTCGGATGCGAGAATCACTGGATGTGCTGAATGTCAATGTGATGTCTGTCCCCGGGTTTGCAGAGCTCTTTTTACGCGCTATGGTGCATTGCCCAAGGCTGCACGCGCTGGAAGACCATACATCGAGGGGCTGTGGTGGCAGACTCACAGCGGTAAGGTGTATATCAGCGAGTTCGGCAGTGAGTTCACTCAAGGCCCTTTTCCCTTGCACCTGCTGATGCTAGGATGTAGAGCTCTTTCCAATTTGCGGTAGCAAAAGGTATGCTCCAGAGGACGAAACTCCGTCTCCTGATGTCCCAGAATACGATGGAAATCTCTCAGATGTCTCCCCGTGGGAATGGCAATGCACCAACAGGTACCGAGCAAAACTCTACAGAGTCTTGAAGTCATTCATCGAGGATCACTACATCTCTGGGGGTTTGTTTGATGATTAGGCTGGCCATATATATTGTATCACTTGCCGTCGAAATTGCCGCTCCATTGGTTCTCGAAACACCAAGATCTCCCAGCCACGAAATCGGCAACCCAGCAGGAATGCACAAATGTACTAGGACTGACAGCAATGATCTTCTGTAATGCCATCTTGGGCGC
Source organism: Rusavskia elegans (assembly GCA_011316305.1). Classification (NCBI taxonomy): domain Eukaryota; kingdom Fungi; phylum Ascomycota; class Lecanoromycetes; order Teloschistales; family Teloschistaceae; genus Rusavskia; species Rusavskia elegans. Next base: position 475,851 of record SAUG01000009.1, on the reverse strand, counting down.
TCATGAGGCTAATCCAATCCAGATGTCATTGTTGAGCATGCTTTTTCAAGACGTCGCAGGTTATATCCAGGATCAATTTGTACTCTGTGCAATCCTATGTTTTGATCTGGCGGGCGTCTTCCGGCTCGAGCTCGCAAGCCAAGTGCAAAGGGCTCATTGCAGGTCTCATTAATGGCGCAAGTCTTCAGCACGGGGTCAAAGAGTGGCTCGACACCACTAATAATGTTATGTCAAGCATCAACATTGTTTTATTGTATAACGGAAGTGGAGCTACTCAACTATCCATCCAAATATGCCTTCGAAGCTTTGCCCGCTTCGTGTATGACAACGAGCAGGTGTCGGAGCTTCTCTACCCCAATTCTGTCTTGGTATGGCTTATCCCATGCCTTGGCAGGGCATTTGATTGATGTGTGACTCGATACAACGGATGCTGCGGTCGAGGTATCGGATGCCTGGACTCACAACTGAAGGGCTATGGTCTCAGGCATTCACTACCACTTATTGAAGACATGCTGACTCGAGATTTACAACGAAAACATTTTGCTAGCGTCTCTTCTCGTACTGTAAATATACTTGATAAGAGCCACGAAGACAAAGTGTAGGACTCCAGTATGCAGGCTATCATGCTGACAAAGTTCTGTAAGACCGGAAAGCCTTAGACAAGGAGGCGTGCTGGCTAAGGGCCAACTTGGGCGCAGTGAGACTCAATCGCTCAACACCAAGGGTATCAGGGATCAGCTAAGCCACCGCAGCTTGGAAAAATGGTACAAACGCTTGTTGTATCTTCCGCAAGATTACAAGAGCGAGAAATCTTATTTAATACCTTGGATGCCTTTTACCGACTGGTTCATCCGAGGTAGTAACGAGGTCCTGTCGAGCAGGAAGACGTGTCGTTCTCCCGGAGACTCGTCTTATACTATCGTAAACGAAGCACACTCAGGTGCCCGTTTGAGTCTTCTCCTGCGGACCAAATCCTCCTCTTGCCTCTCTTTCCTCCGGTCGCCAGCGAACTGTGCATTCAAAACCCGTGGCCCAGCTGTCGAGATGCGCGGACGGTTTTTCTTATAGCCCGTTTGACCTTGTCCAGAGGTAGCGAGTCAGAAGCCACTTTTCAGACGGGGAGCTTAGGAGCTTCGGGACGCAGTAGAGCTTTGATAGCAGGACCTCGCGTCTCGTAGTCTTAAGCAATCAACCCTACCGACTTACTACTTGTACTGCTCTTCGATATATTATTACATTTACCTATAGATTAAAATATCTATATAGTAGTATTCGTTAGTTCAGGAATCGCAGCTGAGATTGTACACCTTTAAGCAATTAAAAGCCCCCTGATCTACCTCCGGAGACAATTCATCTCTTGGAACAATCATTTACCGAGTTAGTGATATTTAGCAGGCATTTTGAGAGATTTTACCGGATATGGTTAGAACGCTCTGGCTCTCAGTCACAAGGCGACTTCACCTCAGCTTCCCACTTCACAACTGTTCTCTCCGTTGAATCCACATTACCTCGCAACATGAAGAGAAGTGCACACATGCATCTCATTCTCAGGATCGCCTCAAATAAGTCCACAAACCCAAGATCACATACTCAATTCAGATTATGTCCATGAATCAGCCATAATTCGGACTGCGCACAACAAACCACCCCTCCCTGGTCCGAACGACCTCTTCTTTCCTTCAGCCGTAATCTTCATACACCGTTGTGTCCTTATATTGCGCAGTATTGGGATAAGCAAAGGCTGCATATTCTACAAGCCTTGCAGAATCCAGCATGCCGCCAGCAGCGGCATCTCCAGACAAGCCTCTCAATCGGCGCCGCCGAAAGCATAGAAATACGGACACACCCCAAAATTACTCCAATGGCTTGACATATGAAGCAGCTTCCCGTCAAACAGAGTCAGACCTTGATTTGCCGGAGAACGAGGTGGAGACATCATCGACCCCATCCGCTGTACATGCCAGGCCTGTCGCCGACTGCTCTGTTCCAGGTCAGGTCAGCTGGTCAAATGGGGACGCTGGAGTTCCGAAGAATACTCCTAAGAAAAACCGCAACAGCCTTCCAAATGGATCACCCCAACCGCGCAAATCGAGTGGCACGCCTCGATCAAACCAGCGACCAATTTCCTTGACTCCTGGCAAAAGTAACACTACACCATCACAAGCATACGCGGGGCCTACTTTTCACGCCTCCCCCGCGGCCTCATCCCTACCTATGCCCAAATTCTACTCCAAGTCGGTACCTGATGTCAGCAAATCATCGAGCATGCAAGCAGCCATAAAAGAAGCCGCTGAGTTGTCGTCGGACCAGAGTGAGGATTCGCCAACTCTAGGCTTCGCGCAGCGTGTTGGCGAAGAGCAGGTGCGGGAAGAATCTCCCCTGGATATCTTCTTCAAGGCGGATAGAGAACAAAAGGAGCGACAACGGTTGGAGCAGCACGTATCCTCTGGCGGTCAGAAATCTACTCATGGATCACCCACTCTCATCCGACCTCGGCATCACTCTCGTCACTCCACCACCGGTTCTCAGGGTGGGCTATTTCCTATAGAGCTTGAAAATAGAGAGCCTGCAAAAGTATCACATGAAAAAGCCTTTTCAGACCCTACAACAGGGGGATCAATCAACAACGAGCCGGAGACCTTACAGTCTGGCGACCCAATGGAGACCCCGCAACAGGCAGAGCAACGGAGATCCAAAACAATAGCGCTCAAGAAATTGCTGATGTCTTCGGTGCCTACAATCACAAGCCCTGCATCATCAAGCCAAGGCACTGCGTCTCAGAGCACAAATGCCGGATTACAATCGGCCAGTCTACAGCCAAAGCGTGCATCGAACCCGCAAATCCAGAGACAAATCGCTGCTCAGACAGCAAGTCAAACTTCCCCATGTCCCCGTTCGTACTCGAATCTTCGCACAGAGGTCTCTGCGTCCAATCTGCCAGAGGATGACGGGCCGGTGCTTGAATTGCCCGCAACTCCTACGCCCTCCCGAATACGCAACACCCATAAGTCTACGCCACCGCACGCACAGCACCCTTCTTCATCCGTTACCCAGAGCTCCCCTGCACCCTCATCTACGGCTCCAGAGGCGACAGCGAACCCGTTCAAAGCTATGGAAGACGACCTACGACGCATCTTGAAGATGAACGATCTTCCCAGCGCCAGTCCAGCTGGCGTTGCTTCTTAATTCTATGTTCATCGGCAGAGCAACTGCCATTTGCCAAATCAGGCCCGCTTTGCCGTACTAGCTTCATCCGCTCCCTAGTCCCTAATAAATACGGTCAGCTTTGTGAAACAAGCATTTCTTCTTTATGAGCTACCAAACATTGCTGAATATGGCGCTGGCGCCACTTCCTGGACACCACGGTTTACTTTAATTCGATAATTCCATTCATGGCTTTGTGATAGCAACATTTTTGCTTTGCGATCTTGGACGTTGTCACCTTACAACAATTACATATGACTTTATGACTTACTCGTGGGAATCATTGGAATTTTGTCATGAGAGGGATCTGGACTTTGGAGATTCTACGGGATAGAGGGCACGGCGATTGGAGTTTCATTCCAGGTTGAAAAGCTTTTGACAAGCTTCTCATCAGGAACGGGACTGTTCATGACTGTTTTAGAGACCCCAGGAGTCTATCAGGCTTGAGCATTTGGGAAAGGGAGGACTTCGGCAGAGGGAGGATTATAGAAGAGGGAGTAGGCTACGGTGAGCGGAGAGATCGAGAAATTGAGACGCAACGAGCTTACGGCAATATCGATGGACCATTGGCGTTTTGACGTGGCACAATCCAAAAACGCTCTAAGCAGAGCCCTGACCACGATCACCACCACTATCAGAATCACTACACCCACTGCACATCTGCACGACATATTCCTTTACTTAGCTTTTTCACCAGGCCTTTTTGGAAGTAATGCTCCCTTCAGCCGGTCATTGCTCTTCAACATTGCCACCAAACCACAGCATCTCTGCAACCCATTTTCCTTTGTCAACAACAACCGAATTCCCCTGTAAGGCCATCGCCACATCACCAACCATTGGCCAACCCACCCTCATTTGCAGCAAGAGCTGATACCTTGGCGTAATATCCACAGTTCAGCCACTGAAATCTAGATAGTCGACTCAAATGAAAACCTTACACTCTTTTACTCCGCCTTCCCATCATTTGCCTTCGTCTGCTAGCGTGATCTCCCGGCCTTGAAGCGCTCATAGATTTCCCTACCCTCATGAGCTTTGTAATTCAAAGCAGTAGCTCCACACCGACAACCGCGTAATCGTTGAAACGATGATCCCATCGAGGTATCGACTGCCGCTATACGCCCTCATCGCATTTGGTCCATGACGTGACATAACAAGTCTAGCACGGCAGAGGAAAAACACGCACGTTCAACCCTCACACAAAGTTCAAAAGTTCTCAATGATTGTCAACTCGATAGTCTTGATTTCGCGACCCCGATACCTATCTGATTACCCCTAGTTGTACCCCTACTCCTCCCTTCCTTGCCGATGATTTCCCATGTACTGCTCTGCTCGGCGATCTTTCTGTCGTTGTCACCGACACATATACCACCGCCGCCACCACCGCCACCAGGTGGAATAATCTCCACACCCCAAAAACCCCTCCCGATCTCGGATCCTCGGCCTTGGTACCATCTTGCGTAGCGCTCGTTCATTTCTTCTTCTGAGAGGCGGTGGGGTTTGTGATTTGGGTGCTTTTTTGTGGGGGCCGAGGGGTTGCTGGAGGAGGGGTGGGTTGCTCGGTTGGATTTTGGTGGTGGTGGTGGTGGTTTTGTTGTTGATGTCGAAGATGGATACGGCTGTGAGGGAGGGAGGTTTGTTGAGAGCGGTTTAGCTGTTGTGGAGGGAGGCCCTTTTGATGTGGATGATGGTTTTAGTTTGGGGGGAGGTGGGTTCATTGAGATGGGTGGTGCTCTTCTTGATGTTGGGTTATTCTGGTCTCTGGATGATGGTTTTAGTTTGGGTGGAGGTGGGTTCATTGAAAGAGGCGGTGCTCTTCTTGACGTCGGGTTCGTGGATGATGGCCTTGAGTTGGGTGGAGGTGGATTCATTGAAAGGGGCGCTGCTGTTGTCGGGTAGGTTTTCCGCTTCGGATTGTGGAGAATCTGTGGTGGAGGATCCACTAGTGAAGATGTGAGTCTCTTCTCCGAAGCTAGTTCTGCTTTCGCCGTCGAAGACGGTTTCGACTGCTCATTCGTCACATAGTCGAGCATTTCAGGAGTATAACTTTCGATCCTGGATCGATGAGTTCGCACATCGCGATGACCATGCCCACGACTAGGCTTTGACGGGTGGATTTGACATTGGCTGATATGTCGGTACTTGTGCCCGGGGTGAGTTAAATCCGGACAGGCGCCATTGTAAGGCTTTTCGTTGCAGAGTTTGCCTAAAGAGGGTAGGCCACTGCTGTTCGCTTCTTCGTCGGTGAAGGGGGAAGCCGTCTGGCGGGATTTGCTGAAGGGAAGGTGATCGATGAGAGTGGATAGATCGAGCGAGGTGAGGGGCCGCATTAGGGGAAGGCAGACGCTCGCTATGCCGATGTTGCATTCTACGACAATCCAGACGCCTGCCGGGACGAGAGTCCCTAGTTGTGTCAGCCGGGGGCATTGTTTTGTGTCCGATGACTTGAATGCTTACATGAGGCATCTGTCTGTCGGAGCTCAGCAAGCAGTGGGATCCGAACAACACATGAAATGCATACACTGTGAATGTGGTTAGCTTCCAGCAATGATATTGAGGACTCAACTAACAAGCAGCCAAGCATAAAAAGGCCAATCAAAGCAAGTTTCTTTGTGCAGGCCAGACGAAGATCCCAAAGCCAGGGAATAGGCAATACCAGCATCATAACGTTAGTGGCCAACTCCGACCCTGTGACCCCCCACGAAAGCGTGTGCTCATTGACACAGTGATCGATGAGCGCCTTATTCCAGAAACTCTCGATCGGCCGACAGCTGAAGAGAATAGCGAATATGAAGCCAATCCACCAAGCTAATAAGATACATCCTGTAATGATCGCAACAATGGTAAAGCGCTTGACGGGGAATATACGATGATAAAACACAAGCAGCGAAAATCGGGTTACTGTAATCGCGCACGCAAAAATAATTTGAATCGTCCAGTCGTTTAGAAGGAATTTTGAGATGTGGTCCAAGCTCAGCATCAATTGGTGTCTGCCGAATCCAAAATGGACTGCGATGATCTCATTGACGTTCAGTCCGTATGTCAGAACCAAGGCAACAACGATCAGAAAGTCATCAACCCCATATTCAGCAACGGATACCCTTCGACCCAACAAGCGCAGAATCACGGCGACTGTCGATACGACGGTCATTACTGCGACAATGGCGACGATCTCTGTTTGTCGGCTGTCGTTCAGTGATGGGACGACGCTTTGGCATAGCTGTTGGGAGACCTCCAGAGCCTCTGTTGAATAGACTTTGTCAGCGCGGTTTCCAAGGTCAGGCGAGTAATTCGACATGTCGCGGCTCCAATGTTGTGCGTTTCAGGAACACGTTTACATACGGTTCTGATCGTGAGGCTCGCATTTCCGGAGCAAATCGTAGACAAGTACTTGAAGAAGATTGTCGTTCAGGCACATGCATTTGACGTCTCTGCAGCCGCTCTCTTCGATGTGCTGCAAGGTGGAGTTTTTCTAGATGAACTCCATTAGCTTATTCGGCCGTGCACCTCTATTCCTCAAGCAAACCCGTACCACACAATTGGGAATCTTTGTCAAAGAAACCAAGAGCTGGGCGTTTGGGTCCATGGTGCAGATTGGAGGACTGCCGCAGCGGTGGAGAGGTGATGGGGGTGAGACTTCGTCATCCCATCGTGATCTGACGAGGATGTGGGCCAGCTAAGGGCGACGACTCAAGGGCAAATGCATCGCACAAGGAAAAAGAGCTGCTCATGATAACAAGAGACCGAGAGAGGCAACAACGGAAGAGTCGGAAGCAACAGCAGTCAAAATAGTGTGGCAACCCATGGCAATACTATTACAAAGATGAGGTAGTATTCGGGCTTGCTGTCAACGGCCCGCGCAAGGTCGGCAGCCATCAGCGTGGTGGGGATATTCATAAGGTTGCCTTAATAGGAGATTGATGTCATGCGACATGGACGAAGCTGGAGTAAGAATAGTTACAGTACCACGGCAGGAGACTCTTTGCGTGCAGGTGTGAAGAGTGGATGGACTTGTGCAAAGGTGCTTGGGGCGCCTCTTGGATGGTGGCATGGACCAGGATCCTTGTTTCACCAGTCTTTGCCGGGCTGTCTCTTTGGGGCGAAGGATGGTGCGGAAGATTTAGTTGTCGCATGTTAACGGAGACAGCGAGCCAATCAGACGGGAAGACGACAGCGTGATGGGTGCGCTTCTTGCGTCTTGCCGTGCCGTCCCCAGCCTTGGGTGCATATGCAGGACATGTTCGAGAATCTTGCCGGTATGGATGCCGTGACTAGGCTTATCGTCACGGACGGACCCGAAGCGATTGAGCGATGGAAGTAGCAAGATGCCATTGCAGCCGTGATCGGATGTTTGATGCTTCGGGTATTAACAATTAGGAGTCGTCGTCGATATTCAGTGCCGGCGCTTGGCGTCAAAATTTGCCACGTGGATTAGATATGCCAAGTCATTGTGCCAAGGCGCCAGATAGCTTAATTCTCAATCTTAATCGGAGCTTCCTCTTGTGCTGCTTTCAAGGTGTCTTGAAAATCCTCGTCTTCGTAAGGTACCGAGCACTCGATAAGACGGTGCACCGCGGCTTGGCATACTCTTCATAGCGACACCAAAGTAGTGGAGGTCCCAACAAGGGTGTTACTCATTGCCTACGGTATCAAGCTTAACCACGTCGACATGATCAGATTTCACGGTAGTAAATAACATCAGAGAGCGGCTAGACGCACGACTACCGAAAACACTCCTGTGATATATGGTCAGATATCAGATAGCTACCATATACAAGAAGACAAGTCTCTAGGGACAGACCACCGAAACGATCCCCAGAAAAGAGATCCTTCCCTTGGCGAGGAAAGACTCGATGTGGGAGAAGAAGCCGAGCAACGTCCCTAGCAGCTGCAAGAAGTTCGTAGACAGCCCAGGTCATATGTATCAAATATGCCGCTCAATTGAACATTAATATCACATTTCCCCCAAACTCCAGAACTGCTGCTTGAGGTACAAGTATGCTCTAGTTAATTGACATAGAAGCAGCAATCAGACAGTCATTGAACTCTACGGTTAATCGCGAATCATCACTTCTGCTAGTCTGTTGTCTTTCTGGTCTTGTTGGAGACACCTTTCTCTGGATTTGGGTGATAGCTCACATGCCGGATGGATGCATACGGCTTCTGGCCGCTTTTGTCGGACCTTAGTGGATGATTCAGATCAACACATCATTGATTGCTAATTAGCTCGAAGTAGCGGTGTGATTCAGTCTCTTTCTATCAGTTCTGCTTTCATTTGTTCCTTTACGCGTCTAACATCCCCTACAACAGATCGCACCTTACCAATCTCTACTGTTATCAATTTGACCTTGTTTAATTCGATGTTCTGAGGGTCAAGCCCGTGAACTTAATCTTTCTTGCATCGAGTTCCTCATTCGTTACGCTCCCCCAACGTCCTTGGTACGCGCAGAATGGATGACCATCATTCCAGCCAGGGACTTGGCGACCCAAAGCTTCTGGAAGTCATTGATAGATTGGTGGAGCTAAATATTGGTGATTCCGTTGCACTGCCACAGGTACGCCTGTCCCGCTTCTGTGGGCCCTGACAGATGACTGAGTACATTGATAGCTTCTAGTGGTGGGAGATCAGTCAAGGTTTGTTCCAAGGCAGCGAAATGACAATTCGATTCTGACCTCCTGGTAGTGGAAAAAGCTCCGTCCTTGAGGGTATCACAGGGCTACCTTTTCCCAGAGACAGCACTCTTTGCACACGTTTTGCCACACAGATTACCTTCCGTCGCGCTGCGAATACCAGATTCAACCTGTCAATCATTCCTAGCCAAACCACCACCAAGGAAGATGCTGCACGTCTGAAAGAGTGGAAGTTGGATGGGATGAAATCTTTGAACCGTAAAGACTTTTCACGGATCCTGGATGAGGTACGATCTGATGTATCCTTAGCCTTTTCATGGCAGTGACCATCACCACTAATACAGGCTCAGGTCCACCATGTCATGGGTATCGGTAATGTAACCGCAGGAGCGAAAAAGTCGTTCTCCGACGATGTCTTGAAAATTGAAGTCATCGGACCCGATCAGCAACATTTAGGTGTTGTTGATGTACCAGGCATCTTCCGCAAGATCACAGAGGGTGTTACCACCCAAAGCGATATTGCGAGCGTCAGGGCCATGGTGGAGAGGTATATGGCCAATCCACGATCGATCATCATGGCTGTGGTGCCGGCCAATGTTGACATTGCTACCCAAGAGATCCTGGAAATGGCCAAGGTTCATGACCCAGCAGAGCAGCGAACCTTAGGGGTGCTCACAAAACCTGATCTGGTCGACAAAGGCGCCGAAGACAACGTGATTGACTTAATCCAAGGCACGACTCACACTCTGAGTCTTGGCTGGTGCATGGTTAAGAACCCTGGCCAGCAAGATCTAAAGCGCGGAGACGACTTCGATCGTCATGCTTCAGAGGAGGCATTCTTCCGAACTCATGAGATCTGGTCCAAGGTGGAGAATGACAAAGTTGGGGTTGACTCACTACGGCTTCGACTTGTCGAGTTGCTCACAGCAATCGTGCGAAAGGAATTCAATCATGTTCGTTCAATCGCTTTCTGTGTCCTTCCAAATTGACTGAACGTATATTGCAGGTGCGAACTGATGTAATGAAAAACCTCAAGGCTTCCGAGAAAAAGTTGAACGCGCTCGGCCCCAGCCGCGAGACGAGGGAGCAGCAACAGAAATACCTTCTCAAACTGGCGGATCGATTTCAATCTATGACAGCAAACGCCCTGGAAGCCCGTTATGCAGGCGATACCGCTTTTGAGTCAATGTCTCGCCTCAGACTAGCGACTGCTATAGTCACACGCAATGAGCTTTTCTCCAGCGACGTCTGGCGTAGGGGACTTACTATGAGATTCGTGTACGGCAAACCTAAGGACGAACATGCCGAAGACGAGGAGGAAAAACACCAGAGCTTAAGTGATCCTGACGAAGCGCCACCTTCATCCCACAATTCTCAGTCTGGGGAGGATATGGTCCCGACGCGGTACCATGTCGTTGATGATGATCTAGATGACATGCTTTACAACGAAAAAATCCCTGCTAGTCCCGACAAAGGCATCATGAAATGGATGGAGAAGGTGTACAACAGCTCCAGAGGCTATGAGATGGGAACTTTCGATGTGTCCCTCGTACCCTTCATGTGGAAGCAGCAAACCCTCAAGTGGGAAGACCTGGCACTCGGATACACCAGTGACATCATTTCCACGGTACATACCTACACCCGCGATCTGCTCAAGGAGATATGTGAGGAAGACCGGGTTAGGTCGACCCTTCTGTCTGTCATGATGGACCAGCTCATCGAGCGATACAAGCGCGCAATGGACCAGACACGTTCCATACTTGAGGTCGAACATAACCCAATGACCTATAACCACTATTTCGCTCAGAATCTCGAGAAATGGTGAGTGCAGCCACTTCCAGTTTAGCATGAGTAGTCTAACGGCGTCATAGTCATCAGGAACGTACGAAGGCACTGATCGAAGGCAAAACCTTCCACGATGGTGACAATCGCGAGCTTGTCGAGGTGTCTGCCCTTTTCCGAAACATGAACATCAGCAACCTCCAGAGCACCGTCCAGCATCTGCATGACATCCTGAAGTCGTACTACAAGGTCTCCCGAAAACGGTTTGTAGACAACGTCTGTATGCAAGCAGCAGACCGTCATCTGACTCGAGGTCCGGATACAGCCGTCAAAGTCTTCTCACCATCGTTCGTTAGCGGTCTAACTCCAGAGCAGTTGGAGCGGATCGCTGGAGAGGATGTGTCGACGAAGAAGAAACGTGTCGAGTTGACTCGTCATGTTGAGAATCTGAAGAAAGCCAGGAACCTGCTGGTGGTTGTCTGAGACGGTTACAGCCTCTTGGATCTCGGAATGGTTCAGTCAGGCAGCAATTTCCCTCCGCCTTCCTGCACTTGTAGCTGGGTAGGGTCTCTGCCTTGGTGCGGGCATCAAATGAACGGAAGTCATCGTGTATGGATGTAGCTAGGTCCGTTTAGCCAGGCATAAAGTAGCCATCATCTCATGACCGTCTCCAATGCTTTTCGTTCTTTACCATTTCGCATGCCTTGACCCCTGCATCGGACACCCTCGGAAGGCCAGATGTGAGTAGTTCTTAGTCCAGAAGAGACGACGCATCTGTCATGCCATTGTCACTTACGAAGTATCACTGCTTGACACCGCCGTATCCGCCAACAGGCCGCTCCTCTGCAAAAAGCTTCGACCATGCTGTGAGTGTGAAGGAATCTGCACAGCTCCCATTGGTCGATTTCGATGACTATTGTGAAAAGGAGGTGACTTGTGTCGTCCTTCGATCCTACCTAAGATGAATCTTATGTTTAACAGGATATCGTGGAAGTGCTCATGTGTCTTCATATGCGCCTAGTACAGCAACCTTTTCATCAATCAGTCAATCGTCAGTCACTCAAGTGACTTTCACCCCAGCATGTTCGGGCCCGAAAATTGATCGTGCTTATTCTCGTCTCTTCATTTCAGCAATTCTGGTTCGGGCTCTACAGTGTTCAAGCGGTTCAATGACTTTAACGTTCCCTGGTCCAAAGCGAGACTCGTATGAGTTTTCAGTCCGTAAGCTTTACGTCTCCTAGTCCTATGGACTTTCTCTTAAGCGGCATCTTCCCAAAAATGTCCCTTCAGGAGATTCATAGCTTGACGACAACCATGTTGGTCTAGACAGTGCTACTTCTGCTTAGCCTCCTCTTCTCTCTTGTTGTTACTGTCAGCGATTGGAGGGAATTCCCAAAACCAAGTTTACGTTCTCCAAAAGCTCATCAAAAAAGAAACCTTGGATATGGACCCCTCCAAAATATTACCTCCAAAAACAAAAAGAAAAAGAACAGCTGCGTCTCCCAAGTCCGCCTCGTAGTCAGGTATATAACCAAAGACAATAAAATGGACAATAGCGAGCTATGGAAATTCGATGCCTGTCGGTTTGCCATGGGCCTAACGAGAAAGGAGCCGTCGGAGCTGGATAATTCACCACATCATATTTACGGTGGGAGATGCATCAAAGATCCAACTATTGGACTTGCAGGGATAGCAATGTCTTCAGACTCAAGGTTGCGGTCGAATTCCCAAAATGCGAGGAAGTCAAATCCGTCGTAGACGACAAAGGTATGACTACAATTCTTAATGCATATTCTCCACGAATGTGCTTTGCTGACTTTTTTCGCAGCTGTAGCTAGCAACTTGATTGCAAAAAAAGATAATTACAATGTCTTGATGAATAATTGCGTGAGAAGCTTGCCAAGAGGATCAGAGCCCGGCCCGCGGCGAAACGGGGCGCCTATTAAGAGTGCAAATTCCAGAAAATCGACTTTACCAACGGGGACGCGAATGAAAAATTCGAAGGCTCTTCCTCACCATCTACGGCACCGTACTTCCAAGGCATAGAGGGATGAGGGGTACCGATGTCGTCGGTACGGGACATTGGGGTATCGTGGAGAAGTCTCCTGGTACGCCATACATGTATGGGTTGGATGTTGGGGAGGATTCTGATCTTCAGAACCCTTTTGTATTCGCTTGAGGACAGAACTCTCGTACGCAATGAACCCAAGCACCGACATAGACTTCCAATGTTTCTAGCCGCTCACCTTCGATTCTTCACGGCTTTTTATATAAGGTCTGTTGCTAAGCCTGTTTCCCGACACAATACGGAGTAGTTGATGGTGAATCGAAAAACCTCTGCATCCTGCCCGTTGGATCCTCATTGGCCAATGGACAGCGCTTCTTGGCGCTTGCGCTTAATTTGAACTTTGATGAAACCACGACCTCGACATGCTTGAAGTCGCACTGGCGATGCTATGCAATTGCAATGTGAGACTACATGATGTATGTATGTAGCTATGGGCTGTTCGTGGTCTCGAATGCTTGGGTGTTGTGGGTTTGGAGGTCCTCTTCTATGAATGTTCGATCCTGTCAACAATGTACTACAATGCTTCATCTGCAAATTGCAAACTGCCTGGTTGCCAAGAGCTTTATTCCCTCTTTTAGGACCTTCCAAATGCCCAAATTTCGTTAAATTCAGTAACTCTGTCAGTGAACAATTAGTTCCGGAAACTGTAGGTGATTCGGTAGTCTTTATCGCCCAGAGCCTAAATCCAATCGATCTTTTGTACGGCTTGTTACTTGTTCAATGCAAAAACGTGCGACAATATTCCAGTATGCGGATTTCGATATCGATGCTCTTTCCCAGCTAGCGAGCAATCTACGCGGTGGGCAAGAATGTTCTTGCGATCCTTGCCAAATTCCGAAGAGTGGGAGTTTCAATTGGGTAGTCAACGTATCGTTTGATGATGGGGTGGAATGGGTGCTACGGTCCCCACGCAAAGGCGATGAGATTGTTTCCGACGACACAAATCTCTCGCTACTTGCCAGTGAAGCCGCGACTTTGAAATACATCAAGGCTCACAGTGATATACCCGTTCCTGAGGTCTTCGCATACCAGTACGTTTCTCGGTAAGATAATCCCGTAGATGCTAATCCTAGTACAGAGACTCTAACGACAATGAGCTTGGCATCCCCTATATCCTCATGAGTAAGGCTAATGGTACCGCTCTGCAACCCGCATGGCTGTCTTCGGGAAGTACCGGAAGCTGTATGACTCAAGAACAGAAAGCAAAGATTCTATTCCAGCTTGGGGCAATTACATGGGAACTCTCCAGGCTTCGTTTCTGTCAAGCAGGGTCTCTCTTTGAAGAGAGCAATGAGATCAAAATCAAGACATGTCTATCTCGAGGCCTCCTTGTGGAGAAACGAGACATCCTGGAAGACGTACCCCGTGGACCCTTCGATACAGATACAGACTACTACGAAGCACACATTAGTGCATTCCTGGAGCATGTCAAATACCTTCCTCTGGCTCATCACTGTTTCTTTGCACCGATCCCTGCACGAAGCGAATATGATGATCAGACCGATCACTTAGCGTCAGTAGATCTTTGGAATAACTTTGTCGCGGTAAAGTCCAAGATCGATGGCTCGCACAACAAGACCGACTACGTTATCGCTGGCGAGGCTCTCCTGAGCCTGCTGGCAGAATGGACCCCCAGGCTTTCAGGCTACTTTGCCAAGGAGGACAAGTATCGATTCGTACTACATCACCCTGATCTCAGCGTCGACAACATCTACGTGGACGAAGAGTTCAATATCACCTGCGTCATCGATTGGGCATTCTGCTCCGCTGTTCCCTTACCCATGCTGCTCATTCCCCCAGGACTGCCGCAGGCACGGGATGGACTCGACGAGTCACTCTTACCAGCGTTCGAGGATGGCTTCCGACACGCGCTGGAAGAAAATTTGCCCGAGGAAGCCCTTGACGCGGAGTACAGGCTTTCCTGGGTGGTGAGTCGCAACCGGCCGATGTGGCTATTCACTCGTTTCATCAACCTGGACTCCGAAGCCGATTATTATCTTTTCAAAGCTCTTTGGGAAGCTGTCGCAACCTGCAACCAAGACATGCTGAGTTTCTTTCGCTCAATGCAGGCGTCGGACAAGTACCGGTCGTTACAGACGGAGCTCGTTGATGAGGACCCAACACCGGAGGAAATGGCAAGGAAGGAGCGGCGAAGTCATGGCAACGATGTGCGGGCGTTAGCGATTTCAAGGAAATTGACAATGATATCTGAATGGGCTTCACGATACACACCGGCATGCGATCGGGGGATCAGGAGGAATGGCAGCGTCTTCGTGGCAGACAAGAAGTTGTGGAAGTGGATTGATTGCTGTCTAAAAAGCTCGGTGGCAGATGGTGAAGCAAGTGATGTAGACAACCTTAAAACGTCCGACTCCTGACCTTAGGAAACAACCCCCACCCCCCTCTGACAAACAATCATTTGATCATCCGAATGTATTCCACCGAGATATCTTCAATCAACCCACTTTCATCGTCGATGATCTGTGCAACATCTCGTCAGATCGATGGCAGGCAGTCGAGGTAGCGATAGCAAGACAAGTGACATACTCTGTGCAAGATGGTGCTCTTCGTGGTGTCGCTCACAGTCCCCGTTCGCCAGATGATCACTACGACGGACACACATCAGCTCGATCCAAATACTGAACACAGAGGCACCCACCGCCTTCCTTCCCAATCTCATCCTTGCGAACAAACCACACGCGAGTAGGAGCCGTGTAGTACAACTTTTCCAACGACTCGACCGGCTCGTCGGGCAGGTTGGCTGGGCGGACGGGTTTCTTGTGCCCGTATTTCGGCATCGTGATGACTTGGACTTGAGGAAGAGAAAACTCACTTCATATGGGGGAGGAGGCTCATTAAATGCATTCTGGAGAGCCGGATACCGGAGGACTGGGGCCCAGGCACCCGCCTTCATTCACCTTCATGGCTTCTCAAATGGATGAAGATTACGTATCGAGATTGCATTCACTGTGGACGGGGGAGTTCTGCCTAATGGTGCCCTTTGTTCCATACCTTCATTGCTAACTTATGACTCCTTCTAATTGATCATGCGTACGTCGGCCGGACTTTATTGCCCATAGCCGATTGGGAAGCATCACCACGGCATGGAACAGTGTCACTCCGAAGGAACAAAGAGAAATTGGACTCGGAATTCGGAGTTGTGCGAGAGAAGTGAAGGTCGCAATAAGAAGAACAAGTAGAGAGCGGCTTCTAACGTAAGGAATACTGAGTTACAGACCCTCGACATTACATGGGCATAGCACCAGGCATCTCATACCCACCTCCCTCAGCTCTACTTCTCCACCTTAACCCTTCAGGATACCCACCGGCAGCTTCCCTTTCCCAGTGCTCCCGATCCTTCTTCCTCTCTTCTTCGACTTCCCTCCTTGCTTCTTCCCGGATATCTCTGATCGGTTCCGAAGCTTTGACGCCCAAGCCCTCATCTTCCTCACTGGGAGGTCCTCTAGTGTTTTTCTTCCGCGGCCACAAACTCGGAAGCGCGACTTGCTGAACCCTTGGTTCCACGCACCTCTCATCGATCCAGGCGTGAAGCCGATTCTCCACCATCTGTGCGATTTTGGGTATATCCTGCAGACGGGAACGCGAGCCGACGAGAGATCGGACATTGAGATCGAGGCGGTAATCAGGTAGAAAGGAGAACGCGAGACTAGTGGGGGTCGTGGACAAAGGCTGTTGCGAGGGGCCAGAGCTGGCCGGATTGGTGGAAGGTGTGGGGTGGGAAACCGAAGGGAGGAAGGAAATTGACAGTGTGCCGGAGAAGCGAACGACAGAGACCGCTAAAGCAACGGGTAGCACGGCGGTGAGAGGTCTTGGCCAATTCAAGACGATCTTTGTCTCGATCCCGAAAGTGATCAGATCACTCAAATCCACATCCATACGTGCTTGTAGCCTGGCCGCATCGGGTTCGGTGGACCCATCGTCGACGGGATGGACACGGCAATTACTGAGTATGGGAAAGTCTTCACCTAGGCTGATCTCCGTGATTTTGATGCTGGAGAGGAAATCCGGCTTTTGAGGGCCATTGAGAATTTTGGTCAGGGATGTCAAGATGGCTTCGTCTTGATGGGCATCGGTTCGGAATTGGGCGATCGTTTGAGCTATCAATACATTGAACCAATCCAACGACTCCGGCTGATGGGCGTTGACATTGTAGTAGGTCTTGGCGAGTATGATGGGGGTCGTCAAGCGGGGAGGATTTCGGAGTACGTTGGATGACGAGTGCCGAACGTCGGATCTGCCGGCCACATGAGGCGATGAGTTGATAGAAAAGGATCTCCTATGCCCTTTGTCGCGACTCTGGCGGGCTAGTGCCCTAGTTGAGGCAGTGGTCTCAGGTGAGGGAGGATCGCCGAAAATGAAGAACTTGATGAAAGCGCCGATGAGGATTACGACAGACAATTGGCCTAGTAGGAACCCTTCTGTGAATGACAATCTGCGACGGATTAGTGAATACAATGAGGTGGAAAGGAACAAGACGGACGAAGACTGCTGCTGTGGTGCTGGCTGACTAGCTATGCTTGTGTCAGCTGGTCGAGTAAAAGAAGAGGTGCAGGATTGCAGACTTGGGGTAGCAGTCATACTATGCAGAGTTGATTGTTACGATTGCGGGCACTCTCGGCCATGATGAAGGCGAAGTTTCGAGCGTTGCGGAGAAGTCAACTCAGGCTTCGACGAAGATATCGATCGAGATCTTGAACGCGACTAAAGCGAGCATTGAGACAGCCGCTACGCTTCCGATTGGCTGATGGACTTATGTCAGGGACTACTCCGTAGATCTCTCGGTCCCTCCTTTAGCGAGATCTTGCCAATGACGTACGATATCGTGCTTGTTTCTCATCTCAGTCCACCTCCGTTCCCCCTCCGTGAGTCCCATGCAATGTCCCCTCATGGCTTCTCTCGAACCGCTGAAGAGCTCAGCGCCGCTCGTTCCGAAGCCTTAAGAGGTGCTGCTGTCGGTGCCGCAAAAGTAGGCTGGTATCAATCAGTCCACAATTGATGCTAATATGTATGCCCAGTTCGGCATTGCAACTGCTTTCCTTGGCCTCTGTGGCACGCTGTTCTCCCCAATCTATCGCTCCCTGACTATACAGTTCAAAGTCTACCTGCAAGTGAGTGGGATGACGCTGGGAGGGTGGATCGAGGCGGATAAGAGGTTCAGAGCTTGGGAGAATATGAGGGTGATGGAGAAGAGGAGACTGAGGGCATTGGAGAGGGACGAGGGGGTTTGGAGGGAGTGGGAGAAAATGGTTGAAGAGGAGGTCATTAGGAAAGGCAATCGTGGCGAGAAGCAGACGGGGATCAAATGACTGGTCGATCAATCAATCATCGAATAACTGAGGAGGATATTGAGCCTACGGAGGCAACCTAATTGCGGCTACAGGGACTTGGGAGACTCGACGGTCCTCGAATATTCCATCACGACAGCTGGACAACCGTTCGAATGGTTCAAGGCCAGTTCCATCGCCCAAGAGACGGCACCGAATGTCAATTTACCTCCATATCTGGAGAGGATACCGATTCTTGAGTTTGGAAGCTTTATTCAGGCTGGCCTGCGGATTTCCGGACCGCGACCAAATCCTAGGCCGCCTGTCCATGGGCTCAGGCAATATGCTAACCTGCTTCAGGCGGTTGATGACTTCCATTGGCGTTGTTGATAACGTATCTTCAGGAGTAGGTACTTGCTGCAGCTGGACAGCAGTAAAGCAGTTCGATTCAAGATGCAGCGGCGATAGGTCCTGTATTCGTAGTCGTCCATAATTTCGTTCAGGTCTTCAATCCCAGTCATCATCGTCGTCATCAGGTTTCGTTGCTCGTCCGCGATTACCAGAGTCGTTGTGATTCCTCTGCAGAGATCCAGCTCCGTGACCTCCATTCACTTTTGGTCTGATTAGTGTCCCTGATTGCAACAGTCTCCGCTCCAGATCCTGGGTTGAGAAAGTGTCTTCGGTATATCCGAGTCCTTCAAATCCAATGATGCGGTCCACACTGATGCCCTTCTTGAACGCAATGACACATGGTAGCACCTGCACCTTCAATTTGGTGACGAGGAACGGCGCATTTTCAACATTGATGCGCAAGAAGCGTGCCTCGAAATGTAGAGGTGCCAATTCTTCAAGGTGTCGGTTCATGATTCCGCATCTGTGGAAGTCCGACTTGACGAAATGCACGACACAGAAGTCTGCACCAGTATTGACAATATCCATCAAGGCCTTCTCGTCGTTGATCTCGGTGTAGTAGCCATGTTCTTGGTTGCGGAAATGTTTGGCCTTGTTGAACTCTTCATGTAACTGTTGAAGACGCTGCTCTCGGAATGAGTCGAGAGCGGGATCATCTTCGAGAGCATCGAGGAGCTCATCTTCATCGGAGTAATCGTTTGGAGGATGGGTGTCGAGGACTGAGGCCACGGCAGGATCGATAGACCCCATGGTTGATCGCGACTGATGTCAATGCGCTGTCGTTGTCAAGACGTTGCGATAGTCATGACTGGGGGACGTCATGGTTGCTGAAGTTG
This sequence comes from Rusavskia elegans, assembly GCA_011316305.1. Lineage (NCBI taxonomy): Eukaryota > Fungi > Ascomycota > Lecanoromycetes > Teloschistales > Teloschistaceae > Rusavskia > Rusavskia elegans. The sequence goes on along the minus strand of SAUG01000009.1, from coordinate 456,637 downwards.
GAGGAGCCGTCTACAAGAGGAAGTGGGAGCTCGTATGAACATGTGTTTACCCGAAACGTGCATCGATTATCGTTTTATCATTTTAGCGTAAATCTCTAAAGGAGGCCGTGTCATCCTTTGGCTGCAACACTACAGATACAATTTTTAACGGCCGACACCCCCATCAACAAACAATCAGCCAGCTGGAGGCCTGTCAAGTCGTCAATCTCCTACAGTCGTTCCTGCCGTTGCAACGTTTCTACTCCACCAACCCCAACGCCCTTCTATGCCATCTTGCGCAACCCACTTGACCACCGCCCCTTTTCGCTTCAAGGTTACGCATCATGGCCGACGGCAAGAAAACAGATGATTACGAATCGAGAGACATGGGGAGCTCTAGCAAAGGCTATGAACCACCCATGAGCACCCCCAGGTCTGCTGGCGCTGCACCCATCATCGCCGCGACCAACAATCCCGTCTTTCCAATCTTGAGTTACTGCGGTTCCTCCATCTTGATGACCGTAACGAACAAATATGTCCTCTCCGGATTCGGCTTCAATCTCAATTTCTTCCTTCTTGCTGTGCAGGTATGCTGGACTCTACCTCCTCAGACTGTCCGAGACTGATCCTTTGCAGTCGGTTGTTTGCGTAGTCGCGATCCAAATGTGCAAGTCGTCTGGCATAATCACATACCGAGACTTCAATGCAGACGAGGCAAGAAAATGTTGGTCAATCCTGTCCCAGAAGGAGTGCGTGTAGCTGACACTCGTTCAGGGTTTCCCGTCTCCCTGCTACTCATTGGCACTATTTACACCAGCACAAAAGCGCTTCAATTCCTCTCGATCCCGGTCTACACCATCTTCAAAAACTTGACCATCATCCTTATCGCATACGGTGAAGTGCTTTGGTTCGGAGGGTCTGTGACCGGAATGGCGTTGTTCTCTTTCGGCTTGATGGTCCTCAGCTCCGTGATCGCAGCCTGGGCCGATATTCAGCATGCGCTGCAGAGTTACGGACATTCTGAGACTGAAGCTTCCGCAAAAGTGTCCACCCTGAACGCTGGCTATATGTGGATGATGTTCAACTGCATTTGCAGTGCCGCCTACGTCCTTGGGATGAGGAAGCGTATCAAGTTGACGAACTTCAAGGACTTTGATAGTAAGTTCTTCTGTAGTATTCCTATGGGTTGTTACTAAACGATCGGCTAGCTATGTTCTACAACAATGTCCTCTCAATCCCCATCCTGCTCGTCTCGTCCCTGCTCCTCGAGAATTGGTCATCCGCAAATATCGAAATCAACTTCCCACCGCTGCAGAAAAACCGCATCATCTTAGCCATGATCTTCTCTGGCCTGTCATCAGTCTTCATCTCCTACACTTCGGCCTGGTGCGTCCGCGTCACCTCCTCCACAACATACTCCATGGTTGGTGCTCTGAACAAGCTACCGATTGCTCTGAGCGGTCTCATTTTCTTCGATGCTCCCATCACATTGCCCAGCGTTTCCGCCATCGGAGTCGGCTTTGTCAGTGGAATTGTCTACGCATTGGCCAAAGTCAAACAGTCATCTGGACCGAAGGCTGGGATCCTACCAACGACGTCCGTACCAATGAGCGCGAGCAGCCAGAGCGCCAGAGACTCGTTCAAGTCATGAGACTAACCTAGGAACTTTCTTGGGCGATGCCCCCTCTAATTCAATTCATATCTTCCAAGTTCTCGGCCCTCACCAAGCTAGCTACTGCACGAGGGACGACTGGCGTTCCGGTTGGTAGAAAATAAGGTCATCTGGCATTCAACGGATACAAGCTAGCTGCAGGAAAGCTATATCATTCTTCTTCGGCAGCCTCCTGCTTTCAACATGTCCTAGGGTATGGATGGAAAATTTGCAAATTTGCCACAACAACTGCCTTGACGATATCCTTATATCCCTCTGTTGTTAGCATATGTGCGTGTCTAGAAAGGGCATATAGAAGAGGAGCCAGCCAGCGCGAGGTTGGCAATGGATTAATATGAAATCCGATGGAATTGGTACAGCACGAGTAATATATGAAGACCTTTTACTACGAAATTGCTCGGTGCAACGACTTCTTGTGATGCAGTGTCCCAGGTATGAGGTCGATGTAGTCATATGCGATAACTGGCAGCCAAGACCAATTATCCCACTACACGATCGCACAGCGAAGGACATCCAAACACCAAACACGAACACCGTAACCGAAGACCGTATCACAAGTACCAGGCAAATCATATATATACATCTCGAATTGAATGAATATATATATCAACAAGCGGGCTCAGACGGCCCAAATATAGACAGAAGCCAATCATCACGAACCTGTAACAATAATGCTCGTCTCCGCCCAATCCCCTGTGCTGCAGACGATCTTGTATCGCCAATTTTTGAGGGTGGGAGGGTGATGAATTCTGTTCCACCTTAATCCTCATAACAGACGGCCCCGCCGGTGACGCTCATCTGCGAAAATCCACATGTCCAGGACCGTCGGTCGTGTGACGAAGAAGGAAGCAAGTAACGGTCACACCCATATATTACAACAGATATCCTCTCACAGATCTCCACATCGTTTCTTGCTGTTTGTCCTTTTTGTCAAACCGGATGCCTCTCGGTGAGTTCATAACCACCTTTACCGCCCCGCCAGCCCCATGCCATTGCTCTTTCCCACACACCACCGCCATCCCTCCGCTTCGTTCTCCTCTGTCCCAGTAACAGCATACGACCCCACACCCACCACAGACCGAAGCCGACGACACCGGCGAGCAAGAAGCCCATAACTGTCAACATCATCCAATGCGACCCCATCCAGAATATAAGTCTGGCGTCCTTGCCATGCCAACTGCTGCCTTTGTGATGGCTGAAGAAACTCCAGGGATACCGATTGTACTCGTCCATCATGAGGATGCGGACCCTGCCTCCTCCCACCCCGTCGCCGATGTTAGAGCCCGAGGACATGTATTTTTTCCAGATGACGGAGAGGAAAAGAGGACCCGTGCTGTACATGACGGTGATGTAGGGGAGGCGCCAATTCTTATCGTACTCTCGTAGGGATTCGATGACGGTGAGGAAGAAGGGATGCTGTGGGATAGAGCCCATGGCGTCGTTGGAGATACCCGTGGGGGCGGTCCGCCGGACCCAGGCTGGGTATGAGAGCAGGGGATCCAAGCGACGATTGCAGCCCTGAAGTCGCATCATCATCATCAGTCAGCACAGTTCATGACAGTATTGCTAAGTTTGAACCATATCTTATGGTTTAGGACCAAATGGAACATACATCGTCCAAGTCAATATAGACACCTCCGAAGTGAGCCAACACGAAGTACCGTATGGCATCGGCCCGCTGGATTGGTTGGCTGTAATTGTCGAAGGTATTCAGAAACCATGGGTACTCGGTCGCGATCAGCTCTCGTGATTTGGCGTCTGTCCACATCTGCACCAAGCAACTCGTTAACCAACCGCTCGCTCCCGAGGCTCCACAGTCCACTCGGAATACCGCCGCGGACCTCTAATTGCAAACGCACCTTGTATTCATAGTCCTTGTGTATGTCTATACAAGTCCTCTGAGCCTTCCTCCAAATTTCGGGCACACTCTCGTTGATGTAGGTCTGGTGTATTATCTTGGGTATGTACTGCGGCATGTTCTCGATCAGGGGAGAATTTGGGGCGGGGATCTCGGCACTGTGGATTGCGTCTGCGGAACCATCTTCAACCAGGAGGGTGAGGAGGGTGTAGACGCTGTGGATGAGGAAAATTACGATGACACCGGTGACGGCGAGAAAGACGGCGAGGCTGCGCCGCATGGCGGGCGAAATAAAAGTATGTCTGCAGCGGACGAGGCCGTAGTGAGGGAGAAAGTGCGGATATTGGGATGTTTCTTGAGGCACACACGAGGTCCAATGGGCGGAGATGGTGGTGGTCCAAGGCCCGAGGCCTCAGGCCAGAGGTAGCTGCTATCCTTGGGTGTTGAAGAGCACCATGAACGGGATCAAGGGCCAGTCCTATTGGAGGATATCAATTGATAAGGAGAGAGCAGCGGTAGACGAGGGTGTGAAGAGGTCCGTAGGGGATACAGGGATTTAAATAACAACGACGGAGAAAGCGAACAGGAAGAGATTCGTCAATGAGTATGAGCCATTGCCGAGGATGACTGGTCAGAGGCAGCGGATATTGAAGTGGTGGAGAAGAGTCGTTATGCTTTTCTCTTCCCGAGAGAGGCGTAGAGAAGAGAAGAGGAGGATGAGGAGGAGCAAGGCAGATCCGGTTGGCTTGGGTCTGGGACGCAGGGCCTGTGATGCAGGGTCTGGGATGCAGGGTCTGGGCGTTGAGAGAGAACTTGAGCGAGAATGGACTAGCCGCAAGCGGCGCATACGAATACTCAGATTAGGACGCGCAATAATCAAGGGGCTAGGGGATCTACGAGTATCATGTCGAATCTGACGCGTGGGGCCATGGTGCACTAGAGTAGCAGCTAAGAATAAGGTACTTAATAAAGGGCGATATGACTGGCTACTTCGTATTCGCATCTTATGCCCTAATCTAACCGACTGCCGATCTTGCCGGAAACAGCCGAAAAAAGCGGAAAAAAGCACCCCCTAAATCATACCTTAATCGTAAACTCGTCCACTAGATTCCTTCGAGTGACATTCATGACTTGAATGTCGAAAACACAATATGCAGCATTATTATATTGACTAAAGACACTTCTGCTTATGTTACAGGCAATCAGCTGCCGCCCATCTATCCATGCTTCCGGCGTATCTATCTACACGAAGCCACCGTCCACCCCAAGTAAAGTAATAGTACGACCGTTCGGGGTATAGCCGTATAGGCATGCTGGAACTGATGCGTCTATCGACGGCCTGCCATCGATACCAAAGGAAACAATATATCACTCAAGAGTGAGCTTCTTACTCATCATCAGCGCCTCTTCGGTCCCTTCATCGCCCTCGTCTACCACCTCGTCATCATCATCTTTGTTCGTCGTCGTGAGCTGCCGATCCGGCTCTCCCATAGGTGTCGCCTCGTTGCTCCCATACAATGAGGTCGTCACAGAGGCCTGCTCGTCCTCCGTCGCTGCAAGTCTCTTCTTCGCTAGGTAGCGGTTCCGCGTTAGATACGTTTGCATCACCGTCATTTCGCGATGCCAATTTTCCGAGATGGTATCCATCATCCCCGCCAGCTCTTTGTCGCTATGCTGCTTCTTCTGCGTCTGCGGAGAGCCACTGCCACGGCTGGAGAATGGTAGCTGCCCGGAAACGGCCGATCCGATCGACCTCTTCACCGTGTTGACCGTGGCTTTCGTCGGCATCGTCAGGCTGCGTACCCCACTCTCCCGGACGTTGTCAATCTCCCGGTCAACCTTTTTGATGGCCGCAACCCGATCTTCGTCCATGTTGGCCAGGTGGACCAGCGTGCGGTTTTTGGCCAGGCTGCGCACAATCACCGTGAACGCTTGCAAGGTAAAGCCGTTGCCGGCGCAGTAGAGGTACTCCAAAGTGTTATTCTCTTCCAGTATTGATGCTAATGCGTTCGCTCCCGGCATCCCGAGCTTCTGATGCTCCACATGTAACAGTTTCAGGCTTTTGTTCCGTTGCAGTCCTGTCAGCGCCCGGCATATCCCGGATCCGAAGTTGGCCACCTCAAGATGGGCGTGTTCGCCCGCAATGTTTAATGACTCCAGAATCTGGTTATCTCCTAGCATGCTCTCCAACGCTGCAATCGTCTCGTTGCCGGCTTCCGACGGTAGGGATACCTTGGACATGTTCAGGTACCGCGTGCTCGTGTTTTGGGTCCATGCTTGCACTAGCAGCCGGAAGTTCTTTTCGTCCTTGTACTCCAACATTTCCATCGTCATGTACAGCGGGGTCAGTGACTGGGAGATAGCCTTGGCCAGTCTATCGTGTCCTTGTTCGAGGTGATTTTCATTGATATAGAGATGAAGGTCTCGAAATGGTGCGTAATCAGCCATGGCTTGGAGCAGATCGGCGACATTCCCACCGGTCAGTCCGCACTGGTTCAATCGCAGGTGCCGAAGCACCTGCGACTGTGGGCTTCTCAGGTATCCAGCAATTGCTTGAAGGGTCTCTGCATTGATTGATGTACGACTCAGATCAAGCGCTTCTAGTTTCCAGCCCACCAGTGTCCTTAGCTCGAGCAGGGGTTCCGGTCCACTAGTACGGTAGGTGTTGGAGAGGTCGACCTTTCTGATATAGGCGAGTTCATCGAGGTACTCGCGCAAGTTCAGAGGCTCAAGTCTTGCGAAGTTGCTAGAGAAGTTGATGCACTCGAGAGTGGAGCCCTGATGGGACAAAGCTTGGAGTATGGCCAGGAAACTACGGTCGGCGAGCCCACAGTTGCTCACCTCAATGGCTCGAAAATGAGAATCCTTACTGATAGCAGCGGCGTAGAGATAGTCGATATCGACGTCTGAAAGCATGATGCCATTGAGAATGATCCAGTCGACGTTGGTGTACTGTTTCGCGCACAGGGGAGATAAAGCCTCGCAAATGCCGCAGCCCACGTCTGGTATTGCCCCAGCACTAGAAGGTCTTCGAGTCAAGCAATCAGAGAAATCCAGCCGCCTCAGACGCTTGCTTTTGACTGCCAAAGCTCGAATCTCTTGGATCAAGACGGATGCTTTCTGCTGATTCTCAAGCTCAACTGTCTCACCCGATCGTGCTGTCCACGGTGTATGTTCCCAGCCGTATTCATCGTATAGGCCATGGAGTGGGTCGAGAGCAGTCTGACTGAGACAGATTGTGCCGAAAGACTCATTGTACCTCAACGCACGCAGAATCGCAAGCAATTCCATTGCATTGTATTTTATTCTACCGGCGCCGGTTATCGGTAACAGCTCAAAGGCAGGGGCGTCTTCGCACGAGTAATTGATTTTGTATCGAATCGTGGATGTATTGATGCCGTAAGCAGCGCAGTATGCAGTCAATGTTCGATCGAAATCCCGGTGTTCTTCTTCTTCTTCAGCAGGTACAGGCAGCAATTCGTCGTTCAGTGTTTGTGGCACCATCCAAGCGAATGGTTGCTCGGTCCATTCTGGCCGTAGGAACTCCGCAGCTTGCCGTAACCAGAGGACCACTTCGTTTACGCAAAGTGCTGCCAGATGTAGTGCTGAAGAAGGCTGCAAGGGTCGTCGGAACCACAATTGGAAGGAATCATCGAAGGTCTGCACCTTCACCGAGGCCAGAGTGGCAATGCCATGAGAAGTTCCGTTCAAGTCAGACAAGGAAGTACTCGACGAAGTCCTGGTTGTTTTCGGCAGCGGCACCAGATGGACTTTGAATAAGCCGATGGCGAGTATGCAGATTTTCGAGGTAAGCTTGGTGAGATCGTCGGAAGAAGAACGCTTGCCGGATTTATTCGCCCGCTGAACTACCTTGAACATGTGGAAGTGGTGGGGATCGTAGTCCTGCTCTTGCTCCAGGGCTCTTGCTGTATGTTCAACAAGACTTTGAGAGAAGGGTACTGAAGTGGCAGAACGAGCGCTGCTGGCTGTACTCCGAATGGCTGTGAGCCACGAATCGGACTCTCTCGGGTCGTGTATTTGTAGTGTCATGGTTGAGGCATGATTGGTATCATCGTTGAAGTATGCGACCTCGATGCTGAAATATGGCTCGCCATCATCTAATTTATGGACCGCAACTACGTGGAGAAGAGGGATGCTGTGGAGACCATCTAGGGAACTCTGTAGCTCGTAGACCGATGAAGTCGAGCTCAGACGTGAATGCCGTACAGAACTCGCTCGTGCTTGACCGCTTGACCCTGGCACCGATTGGCCCCCCGATCGAGGTACCGACGGGAACATTTCAGAAGCACGATCCTGGCTTTTGAATTGGATCAGGTGGTTGTCGGTGAGCACCAGGTAGGGACATCGCCTTCTGAACATAGGGCCGACCTCGGGCAGAGCACCGTGATGTATGACCATGCCAGCAGCGACGTCTGGGATAGCAGGGCCGACCGAACTGAGGGACGAGGGGCTGGAGGCCGTTTTGGTGAGCTCTTCGTTCTCATCATGCAGAGACGACAGAGAGCGCAAAGAGCCAAACAAACTCGAAGGGCGTGTGCCTCTCTTCATAGACACCAGTCTGTCCAGGCCATGTTTCGAGTTTGACCTCGATATGCCAGCATCGATAGGACTCGAAGCTGGGGATTCCGGTTGGCCAATTGAATTGGGCCGTCGTTTCTTGAGGGTTGCAGGGGCACTGTCAGGCGGTTCGTCGTTGATGGGGGTCAAGGGTGCCAATGGAGGCCGAAAGATAGTCAAGCTCTTCCGTCGTCGTCTGTCAGGCATTTCTAGCTATCAATGTAGTTGGTTGAAAGGACGCTGGGGAATTTAACAGAAACTACATGTGGTGTCAGCAGTTGTCATTGATCATGACAAGAGAAAAAGGTAGGGAATACAGTGAGTAGGCTGCTTCGCTGGTACGGCTCCTGCAGCGTCGGGAGAAAGCAGGCGAATGAAGAGGGTCGGAGCGCATGTTGGGTATCGAAAGAGAAGGAGGGAAGGGAGACGATGGTCCTGCAGGCTTCAGGGTGAGATCAGGTTGGTTGTTGCACAAGTCAATGGCACTTTCCTCGTGAAGTCGGGAGCCTGTCATGGTTTCGAAGCGTGGTGTGCTTTGTGCTTGCGGGAGATGAACGGTGGGTGCATATTCCCGATGCACCTCATCGTCATCCTCACCCGTCATGTATAATGGCTATTTTTATACTTACAATCGACCGGGCTGTCGGCTCCCTGGATATCAGATGAAACCAAATTACTTTGACTTGCGGGCCTTGCTCCGATGAGGCTCAATAATACAAGACGACTATAATTTATGTATATCACTCCTGGTAGTGCACACCTCCGCAACCCCCTTCTCCTTCTCCATGCAGTTGTCCTAAGCTATGTGGTCTGAATGCCCGTTCGCATGTTGCAAGTAAGTTTCAGCTTTGATCGTCCTCATTCTGGCGGACGGGCTGCCCCAACACCTTGACCGGCAAGGCTTTATCCTTCTCGTCCTGCTTCTTCCTCCACTCGGCCCCTTTCCGACTCATTTCCCTCAGCCTCCTGATGTAGACGTCCACCCCGTCGTCATTCTCGCTACGACGATTGACGTCGTCTAGCTTCTTCCTTCGCCGCAACTGACACGCTTGATACAGACTCCACGCCCGATCGGGATTCGACACCTCGTCCAGCGAGTATTCCATCGTCCAATGGTCCTCGGCCCCAAGGTTCTCCGGTCGCAGCACATAGCTTTTGTTGACCTTGTTCCGGATCGTGAGCGTCAGCGCCAGCACTTCTTTACCCTCTGGCCGAGCAGTACCATCCGAACTCTGTGAGATACCTTCAATGAACGGAACATCTGCACCCGTGGGAAATTCATCTCCAGCCGCTGTCTTTTGGCTATTATCACCACTGTCGCAATCCAAGCCGTCCATCCCTGCCTCCGTTTCGGGGATTTCCTGTTTGGGGTCCGATGCGATAGCGCTCCCGTTGGCCTCTTCACTCCTGCTTGTGCTATCAGATTCTTCGAGGTTTTCCGCCTTCATAGTATCTTCGTCTTCTCCTCTGTTCTCTGTCTCCTCTGCTCCCGTGCCGAGCTCTCCCTGGTTCTCCGCATTTGTTGGGGACATTAACCCATTTATATCTCCATCTTGTGGATACGGTTCCTCAATGTCGCCACGTGCGTCCGCATAGGAATCAGTGTCTCGACCAACTGCATTATCGACCAGCATCCCCTCTGCAACGACCTTGTCGCTATCCCCGTCATTGCCATCGTCGTCGTCTTGTTCTTCTTCTCCTTCTTCATCATCCTCTTCATCGTCTTCTTCTTCTTCATCTTCTTCTTCATCTTCTTCGTCCTTGTCCTCCTCCTCTTCAACTTCCTCGTCTTCATCGGAGTCGTCGTCCACGTCCTCGTCATCTTCCGCAGCTGCTGTGGTACTACGGTTAACTGGGTCAACTGAGCCAGAATCATCGGATGAAGCATGCTGTCGTGCGCTGTCTTGCTTCTTGGACGTCGAAACGGGATCCAGATACTGCCTACTTTCATCATGGGTGGGATCCCGGAGATCCTCATCCATGGCATTTTGCACATTCGCCTGGAGATTTTCCCAACTTTGGTCTTCCTCTTCGCCGTCTAACCCATCTCCCTTAGTACCAAGAATCTGCTGCTCGAACTCCTGGATTTTGGCATCATTTGCTGTCTGTATGGTTGTGATTTGCTCCTCGGTAACGGGCTCGGCAAAGATATACATAAACGGTGTTTGAGCCTCGCGAGTTTCAAAGTGCAAGCGTAAAGACTATGCTGAGATTTAACGGTGTATACAATGAAGTGTTAAGATAAATGGACTTACCGAGTTTGGATACTTTTTCGTCGCTTGATTGAGGACATCGTTCAAAAGCGCGATGCTAAGCTTGAACTCCTGATCCCCGAGACACGTATCCCACTGTCCATGCAGAGTAGAATCCATCTCCGAAAGGCTTATGTACTGGAATCCAAAGATTCTGTCCGTGTTATGGAAGGCAACGAAGATGCCGTCCATTCTTCCCATCCGGACTTGAAGTGAATATTTCAGGAACGCCGATCTAATCATATCAAAATACTCTCGCTCAAACGACTCCCATGCTCCTTGACGAGATTTGATTTGGTAGCCCGCGCCTTCCTCAAAATGGGATGCATCCATGCGGACGGAGACGACAGCTCGTGTCTTCAGATCGAACATTCCTGTGCCTGGAAGGCGGGGATCATGCGCATCCAGCTGAGATCTCATGATAAAATCGCCCATGGTGGAATAATGATACGACTCTGGTGCATTCTGCTCTTCTGTGGAGACCTTCCCAGAGCTTGATTTCCGGTACTTTTCGTAGTCCTCCGTTTTCAAGGTCAAAAGCTTTTCCATCGATTTACCCAATAGCATGAGCACGTTGGCGCCTGCGAATTCCTTGTCCGCGTCTATAGCGTACGAGCCATTCCTCCACTTCAGGAAGATGGCGGATGGGCTTCTTTGTATCTCCGTAAACTTCGAGGACTGCTGATTGGGGAATTCTCTTGATAGCATACTGGTGTTAATGGAGCGCCATTGTGAAAGAAGGAAGTGAAAGTGAGCCAGGATGCCTGTCATGCTCGAGGACGAGCCGACATAGCGTTTGTCATAGGATGTTGCGAGTTCTTGGAGGGCCGTGTCCCTGGAAGATGTGATATATTCCTTGAGCGCGTCGAAATTGAACTCCGCAACTGGCATGATAGTCTGAAGATATGGGTCGAAGTTGTAGACTCGTGATCTTGGATCTTGCAGATGATAGACCCCTGGGTTAAACAAGACCCGTTCTAAGCCGTACGACAGATGCGGTACCGGCGGCTGATCAAGATCGAGCGCAATGATCTTAAGTTCACTGGCATCAATATTCTCTATAGAGGTTGCGACCTTTGGTTTGGCAACAGCTGGACGATGTCGACGTCTCGACTTGACAGATCCGTCGTCAGCCACCATTCCAGTCGAAGCGACTTGGGGTAGTTTTTCTGACGTCGCCAACGCCTTCGACGCTGGTGTGATTCTATGGAGCTTGGTTGGTAGCATAGCCGGACCTTTAGATGCTAGCCTTCTAACATTCAGATCCTCACCAGCCGCAATCTTCCGTATTTTTCGCATGGATTTGGAGGGTTTTTTGACAATTCTCAACCTGGCGCTCTTCTTCTTCGACTTAGGTTTGCTTGGTCCTTGAGAAGATGACTCCCGAAGCAAGGAGACCCCATTCGCAGGGCTCTTTGTTTCCAGATCCTGTCCAGATCCAGGGGGCTGTGCTGCTGCTGACACTCCGTCATGGGTTGTCTCGGTGTCTAGTAATTCCTTCGAGGGTCCGTCGTCGGAAGACGTTTCTGACGAGTCTTTCTTGCGGGATTCCCGAGTTCGTTTCCCGGCTACCTTTTCTGTATCCGGAGAAGCGAACTGTGAAACATGTGAAGCGCGCCCAGACGTCGACTGCGGTGGTGATTGCTTGGGTTCGGGAGATGATTCCAGGGCCGACGCCTTTTTCATTGCCCTCCTAGCTTCCCGTACCTTCTCTCTGATGGCTATCTTCTTCTCCTTTTTTGCAAGCTTTTTGGTCGGCACTGTCCTACCTTCACCTGGGTTCCCATCCGACAATTGCAACGCAATCGCATCTTTGCGCCGTTGAGCCACAAATTTCTCGTGGAGAAGCAGTTGTAACCTCTCAGCTTCCGGGCTTGGTTTCCGCGGACTCTTCAAAAACGGAAGCTTGAAAACACCAGCTATGAGCAGCTGAAATACACGGAAGTAGACTGGGGCTCTCGACCTACTTTATGTCCACTTGGAACACTGGAGGGAGCAACATTCGATTTGCCACCATGATTCAGACCTGATACGTCGGTATTCTCCTTCGTGTTGCTTTTGGGAGAAGTTTTGCTGAATTGCACTGGAATTGTGTCCGGCTGCGAGTTCGAAGACTCAATACCTGCATGTTGCTGGCGCCGTGTTTGTAAAGAGGTAGGAGGGGACCGTAATCGACAGGCGAGACAGACATATCCATTGCACGGCGTAAACGCAGTTTGGATAGATCTGATTTTCATTCGAGACTAGTATTGAACCGCAGAACTGTCAATGCAGGTGGCAAGGTTAAGACTGGAGTGTAGTATTATTGACGTATGACAGGGGTCGTTGGGTAGAACTGCTTAAGCGCGTATCATACCGCCTTAGCATCACAGTAATTTAATATCTGCACAATCGACAAACACAGCGATCACCATCTTACCGAGCATCACGGCATAAACCGTCAACCCGCAGCTTCTTTTCATATGTGAAGACGAACATTACAGCTGGTTACCACACTAAAGTGCAATAAAGCGCCAGCTGTTGTTATAAGGTTCGTAAAAGTCTGGTGTGTACGGTTTTCAATGTCATTATCAAACTACCCTGCCTTTCTAGCCGCCCTGCTGGACTAACTTGCGGCCAATTAAAAGCATACCGCTACCTGAGCTCTGATTGTTTGACACAACAAACCCATATACTTCGTATAGACTCTCCATGGGCCTTTTGGTTGCAAGTACAACCGACATGGCAGATCACAGGCTCTTCCGCTTCCAAAGGCCGCAGTGGCTAAATAGTCCCAACGCCCGGACAGCAGGCGTCTACCTAGCCGGCGCATTGGTACGTACCCTCCAGGACCAGTCTTATACTCAAGCTGTGCTCCAGCGCTGACCAACATGACACACAGTTCTCCATCGGGTTCTTCTTCTTCATCGACGCCTCGACCTATTCACATTCTCACCTCAACGCCGGCAGCGACGTCCACATCAAGTTCGTCGACTGGATTCCTGGAATATGCAGTGCCTTGGGCATGCTTGTCATCAATAGTATCGAAAAGACACGGTTAAGTGCGGATAGCTATAGCTACAGCGGCACTGGCGTAGCATGGAAAGCGCGACTGGTTTTGTTCCTTGGATTCGCACTTATGGCTGGGGGATTGGCAGGGAGTGTGGTACGTACGCCTGCTGTGGAATTCGATCAAGTTCTGCGAGGAGGTCTTGCTCATGCATACTAGGCGGTGCTGGTGCTCAAATACGTGGTTCCGGAATATGGGTTCCCAGCTCTTTACTTCGGGATTGCCAATGTGGTTGCCAATGGGCTCATAATGCTCAGGTATTTATTACCCCAGCTTCAGACATCAAACATATTGGAGCACTAACGTCTTCCCAGCTCGGTTGTCCTTTGGGTCTCGCAGAATATGGAAGACGATTATACATACAATCTGGCTCTTTGATGCCGTGGCGCACAAGCCGTAAATGTATAGCACTCGGGTGGTTGGGAGCATGGAGCTTGTGTCATCTTGTATAGGTCTTGGAGTATAATCTTTTCTACTTCCGGCTGCTGTTTGGCCGATTAATGCTACGCTTGGAGTTTCGATTTCCAGTCGGTAAGGCCGGTATTCTCTGTTTCGCCTTTCGACTACGTGATTCTTCGTCTTGGGACTCGATTCAATTTCTCCCAACATTGCTCATAATCACTTCACGTAAGGTCTCTCGCAAAGCCACCAGATGGTTGCACACACGTGGCCCCAAGGACTTACTCCAGTCGTGATTCAATGTTCCTCGAGATTGCTCTCAGTAATTCATATCCATCATTCCCCGCCGTTTCGACCATGCCTGTTGGGTCGGAACTGTTGGCAACAAAAAAGAGAAGAATTAAATCTCGATATCATGTATGTCATCTAACTTCTGGTGCAGCAGCCGCCGCTATCTCGTTGTTGATTGGCTGTACTCCCGTATCAACCGGCCTTGCCTCAAAAATTCGCCGCCACCAGCCAGGAGGATCAAGAGGTCGTTGACCGTTGTGCAATGAAGGGTATACATCGCTGAAGAAGTACCACACTGCGAACATCAGAACAGGGCCGGGGCATTGTGGGTAAGATGACGTACCATGACCGACAATCACTCCACATATCTCGTCTTTTGGCACGGTGCCGTGCAGCACCAGGCTAAATGCCATCAAGACCCACGGCAAATAGGGCGCCGTGAACACCAGTAGGCCGAGGAAACTAAGCCTTGTCTCAGGATTCCTCCGCGACCAGATGTAAACCAAACTGCTGCTCAGCGCGGAACCTAAGAAGGGCATTGAAAGCATTGGCGAGAGGCATAGGAGGATTGAGGTTGCATAAAGCAATAGCCACGAAAAGTGCGCAGGAGATCGTCCTGATGATTCTTCGAGAAGCCTGGAGTATCGCTGGAGAAAGAAGACGTGGAAGAGGAGATCGAGGGAGAGGGGGCCGAAGTAAACGAACGTGGTGAGTAATCGCCAAAACTAACATCATCAGTATCAGGTTTTTTCCTTCTTCCTGTAGCGTTCTCAAAATCTTGGGAACACGGGTGCATACCTGGTTCTTGACGAAGACAGCACGAAAGCTGTAGAAGAGCTGGAATGGAGTGATGATCTGACACTGAACGAGTAATGAGGTAGCGACCGTAGCTGCTGTCCACCATCTCGTACACACGGGCATCTCATAGAACCACTGCTCCAGTGGGAACTGCCCGATCGCCCCTCCCCCACCTCCAAGCATGTTATCCATATCCATCTTGGTGACAAGGAAGCCAAAGCCAAGGCAAAGTGATGACAGCCAAGTTCGTTATCGGGAGCTCGGGTTCGAAGCAGTATCGAGGAGTGGAAGGTTGTATTGGAGAAAGTTGTTGGAGGTGAGGTCTGATAAGATGAGGAATCCAAGTGATCGACCTGGCCTGATCTCCAAACGCCGCTGAAACGTGTCGTGGCTGAGAGGCTGAATGATGGCATATGCCAAGCTTTTTGCAATGTAGGCTAGTCCGAAAAGGTTTTAACGGATGCCGGGTCAACCTGCCTTGCCCGCCACTGTAAACAATAGAATGGCTGGAGATAATCATATTCTCCAACCACCGCCATTATTATGGATATCCTCTAGCCATTGCTCACAACTCAGATCCATAGCAGCATGGACATGAACTATTAGCGAAACAAATACGTTCCTTCACGGTATTACGCGTGCATAAGCACTGCGTCGGGCAACTCTTCCCCTGTGAGCGAACACCGAGATTCACAGCGCATCGCAGTACGCTCAAATAGCTTTCCTGCTGCTTTACTTCGCCAACCTCATCGCATTTCAAGCTCGGTCAACTGAGGGAAGTCCCTCTGTCCACCAATGCCCCCTCAAAAACAGCAAACGGCCAAGCGGACGGGAACCGCAATCCCCCTTGGCACGAAACGACCAAAGGGGCGCCCTTCGACAGGCGGCAAGTCGGTCGCTGGGAATTCAATCGGGGGAGCTCCTAAAGCCAAGAGGAGGAGTAGTGGCGTACAAGGCTCGTAACCCTCCTACGCCTTTAGCCCGATTCATTACTCTCCCCGTGGATTGGATGTCTCGGGGCCCTGCAGATCGGACAAAAGGCTAACACGATTCTCAGCCCAACCACAACCCCGCAAACCTCGTCGATACAGACCCGGTACTATTGCTCTGCGCGAAATCCGTCGCTACCAACGTTCTACCGAACTTCTCCTCCTCAAACTACCTTTCTCACGCCTCGTATGTCTTTGCTTTCTTCATACCCCATCCATGCGTTCTTCCCGAGGCTAACAATTTGCAAGGTCCGCGAAATCGCCCTGTCTCTAGTCCCCGCCGGCGGCGAGACTCTCCGTTGGCAATCCCAAGCTATCCAAGCGCTGCAGGAATCCGCCGAAGCTTTCATGGTGCACCTATTTGAAGATACCAATCTCTGCGCCATTCACGCGAAGCGAGTGACGATCATGCAGAAGGATATCCAGTTGGCGAGGAGAATTCGAGGCGCTTGGGGCGGGCTGGGTTAGGAGGGTTTTGCGGACTGGATCGATATCTTGTTGTATTGTCTCTGAAGGATCGGGTACGGCAAGTGATCGAGGAGGATTGTGCAGGGTTTGACTGACGATGGAGTTCTAAAGGAAGTCATTTGGGGCTCTGTAGGGGGGATAGGGAGCATGTGTGTCTTTCGGAGGTTTGGTCTCTGATATGATAGGGAAGGACCCTTCTTTGCTATCTTCGGTGAGGACTGGTAGTTAGTCGTATAATAGCCCATCAGCCGGCTTGATCGTACGAGGCGAGCCTTATGCCGCACCCGGAAAGACGATAATGAAAACGTACTTCGCTATCCCTTCACTCGGAAACCGGAAAAATGGAAATAGAAATCTAAATGTGAGCAGTCAGCCATGACAAGGGATAGGGATGCAGAAACATTGTCATATCCGAGTTACAGCGGGGAGAAAAATCGTACAGATAGATATACAGCGAACCCAAGCTACCTACATCAGATCCCATCACCAGCTCAAAGCCCATAAGCACCGTCAAGCCACTTTTTCAACACGAAATACAACTCACTGTCGCCACCGAGATGTAATCATCTCATATAGACATCTTCGCCTCCTTCTTCCTCCCACCGCACCACCCCCTCCGGCAGACCCCTCGCAATCTCTCTCCCAAGATCCCTCACCTTCTCCGCCTCTTCAGCCCTCCCCGCCAACTCCAATGTCGCCCCGACCGCCCCAGCACCTACGCTCTTCCACAGCGCATCTGCGCCCTTCCTCGCCATCATCTCGCTCGCGCGGGCCGATTTCTCGCTCTGTTCGCCTACCACTCCATTGAAGAACTTGTCAGACATTAAGCTCAACGTGATGCATAGGAGTTGGTTGTTGGCGATGGCTTTGGCGGCTGAGAGTGCGTTGTGGATGTACTGTTTGGTTTTGACCATCCCGGGGGCTGTGGGGTTGGGCGAAGTGGCGAGGATGAGGTTGTGTGCTGATGTTAGGGGTTTGGAGCTCTTGATGTAGGAATGGTGGGGTTCCAGGGAGGAGAGAAGAGAGGGGAGGAGGTGGTGAGAAAGGTGGGAGGGGTCGCGGATGATGAGAATGCTGTTGAGGGTGGAGAGGATGGCGAGTTCGAGGTGAGCTGGGGTCGTTGTTGTTGTTATATTCGTGGCGGAGAAGTGTGGACGTTTGAAAATTGAAAGTGCGGCGTCTAGATGACCAATTCCTTGGTTGATGACGCCGTCTAGGTATTGGATAAGGAGATCAAGCAGCTCAATGTTTTGGGGAAAGGAAGCTGCGGTATTCTGAAGCTGATGAAGACCCTCCTGAGCAGCTACCCAAGCTGTACGAGTACAAAGAGCGAATACAAGATACGTTTGAAGGAAGCACTTGAGATTTTGTCGCCATATATGTCTTGAGGTGATGGTTGATATCGGCTCGAGAACCATTTCGCTTTCATCGTTACCTGTTAACAAGATTTAGTCTAGTCTGAATGAGCGCAATCATTCATCGTACCGTCCAGACGTCTGATGCCTTCTTTTAGCATCTGCTCTGACTTGAGACCATCAGAAGTATTCTTGTGAGCGGTCGCTATGCTACTCAGAAGAAAACCCAGCACATATACGTCCTCCCAAGATGTCCAGCGAAATATGATGGCCAGCGAGCCTTGTAAATCTTTCCGCACAATACCATGTCCACTGGGGCTTTTAGAGGAATCTTGCGACTGAACGGGAACCAACAGCGTGCCATCGGAATGCCATGAATCACACTGGCTTTCCAACGAGGCATGCATTGTTTGCATTTTATTGACTGCTTGAGACGGATCACACTGTTGCAAGGAACAAGAAAGGTCTACGATGTTCGTCAATACCACCACCTGCGGGATCCGAGCCACTTGAGGATCGAGCTGTAGACTTCTCGCGATAGCAAGCGCACGCTGGGCTTGTTCGATGCTCTCAGCGCTGCTAGATACTTGTAGATGGATCAAGGCCTCCACTGTCGATGCGACCGTAAGGATTGCCTTATCACCAGACTTTTCTGCAATGGCTGAGATGTTTCGGATATGACTCAATGCGGAGAGGATGTCCTGATGAGATGAAAGCTTGAGCAGAAGAGAGACTTTGAGAAAACGAAGTCCATAGACCCAGGCAGTGTGTTTATAAGCCTCGGCGTTCTTGATCACACCGTCGAGAAACTTCAAGGATGCTCGTCGACTGCCTTCAAATAGAACTAGAGCAAGTAGATGTTCCATATTGTACTTGAGATCGAAAAGTCGATATCTGTCACATAACTTGATCCCTTCGCTCAACGTCTGCTCTGCTTCCCGCATATTCTGTGTCTCGTCGTACAATACTGATGCATACCGTAAGCGAACGGTCGCCTCCATCTGGGGTTGGAGTTTGAAGCGCTTGAGAACCACCTCGAGACAGCTCAATCCCGTTGCAACAAGCTTGTGGTATTGCCGCATATTGATCTCTCGATCGACTAAAGCTTTCAGAGATCCTTGGCCATAGGCTGCAGCAAGATAGTCCTCAGCTAAAGACAGTAATAGCAATTGATAATCAACAGGAGGCAGCTGAGATGGCAACCTTGTTGGAGCACTTGACTTCGCTGAAGAGCTTATCGGCGTGTTGTGCTTGTGCTGGGAAGCCATCATCGGCATGGAAGTTCTTCTTTGAGTCTGTGGGCTTGGGATAACCACTGCAACTCCAGATGATCTTGTTGGGAGTTGATTCTGATATTGTAGAACTGGCCGTGTCTCATGATTGACACTGGCTGATGCCATGTATGGTGGCAGTGGTTGTCCATGATGGGAGGGCAAATACCCTGGCTGTTGGGGCGGGGTTTGATAGAGGGAAACACCATTGTAATTCGCGTAACCGGGATAGCCGTACGTGGGATCGCTTGACTGGCGAAAGCTGTTGGGCTGGTAAGGTGGAGGCATCCCATGCACCGTATCCATCAGATCCTGTGGATGGCCCATCGCGACCTTCGCGATATCGAACTCTTTCTCCTAACCACTTTTGCGGATGTCACAATGTAGAGGCTCCCAAGGGTTATTGAGGGATTCCATAGCGCGACACTTCATCGTGACTTGTCTTCAATCCTCGAGAAGTCCCGGCTGTTGGGTGGTCCGACGATGTGAGAGCAGGCGCGATAAACGCGAAGCGGAGATATTTCCGCTGTCTCTGCATACCTCCGTTCACCTTTCACTCCGAATCACCGCAAATCTTTTCTGAAGATTGATTAAGTGTACTCAAACCTGTCTGGCAAACAGTATGGATTTCTGGCGCCTCATAGGTTTTGCCAAGACAACTTTCCATTCTCATGAAGATTCATTACACCTGAACACCAAAGCCAGCAAAGCGACTAACCTCTTAGATCTCTGTAAATCAATAACCCCTCCATGTTGGTTAAATCCTTTCCTCCTGAATGGCCATCTTCAGACTTGTTGGACAGCCTTGACTAGACAAAATCCGCTGGTGTACTACAAGCGCACAATTCTTACTGCGGAAGATCCTGCCGTTGAAGGTACTTTCACGGTGGATTTTGTTGTACCACCCTATGAGGATGCCGATCCTGCTCTGCCCCCGAGGACTACTTATTTTACCCAGGGTAATCTCGAGTCTCTGGGAAAGGACGACGATAAACCGATGCTAGTAACGTTGCATGGCTTGAGTGGTGGTTCTCACGAGGTATATCTGAGACATGTTCTAGAGCCGTTGTTCAAAGACGGATGGGAAGCTTGTGTGGTAAATGCTCGAGGGTGTGCACAGAGCAAGATTACAAGTGACATGCTTTTCAACGCACGAGCTACTTGGGATATCAGGCAGGTCGTTAAATGGTTACGAGAAATATTCCCCAGGAGACCATTGTTTGGAATTGGATTCTCGCTGGGTGGAAATATCCTGGTCAATGTACGTAAAGGAATGTATTGGCTGGTTCCAGTAAACCATTGCATTTCTCGATTCTGACATGTATTGGTGCCTCGTAGTATCTTGGTGAGGAAGGTGACCAGTGCTTGCTTGAGGCAGCCGTTGTATGCTCGAATCCCTGGAATTTGGACGTGGGTAGTATAGGTCTACAAAACAGCTGGCTTGGGCTCCATCTTTATTCCAGAGCAATGGGGGCCAACCTGAAGAACCTATTCGAGCTGTTGGTGCCCTCGACTGAACTAGAATACAAGAATCTAACGCGTGCCTTAAGTCATGTCAAGCAGATCTCAAAGAACCCACGGATCAACGTCGACAAAGTGCGAAGCATTAGATATCTTCATGAATTTGATAGGCAAGTCTGCTGTCTGCCATGTTTTCTAGGCTGACTTATACCATAGAGAGCTGCAATGCTCGACCTGGGGCTATCCTACCGAGGGCGCATATTGTACGTTTAGCATTTTTGATTCAGACCAACATAGGAATTTGAAGTACTAAATGGCAAACGTATTCGTAGACCGAGACGCCTCGTCTTGTGATGCCCTCTTAGCTGTTCGGATACCTGTCTTTGCTATTCATGCCGAGGATGATCCAGTAAGTCCAGCGTTCCAACGTCTGACAAGGTTCGTACTGATGGCATCAAGGTTGCTGTCAAGGAGGCTATTCCGTATCAGGAAATCCAGCAAAATCCGTTCGCAGTCTTATGTACCACCAGACTCGGCGGCCATTTAGGTTGGTTCGAAAGCGGAGCCGGAAGATGGTTTGCTAAGCCAGTAAGTGAGATACTGAATATCTACAGCGAATGCTGAAGTTTCTTAGGCCATCCAGTTTCTGAGAGAGATGGCGTTTACTGTTGACCTTGCTGGCTGTCGACATGAGCGGCACACCAGAACAAGCCAGGAAGAGAAGCCTTTCAGCGGGGATCGTGCATTCGATCCAATGCGGAGGAGACTTCGGACACAAGCGCCATGATAGTGGAGTTTTGTTCACGCGAATGAGACCCGCTTCTTGCCGGATTTAGAAGCTTGAAGCCTTCGCTCCTTGTTTTCAAGAGGATCCGAGGCAACATTTCCTTCAGTCTTCACTTTCCTCTTCCGGCGGATAGAGTCCTTCCGCTCTTCCTGGACAACATGAGCTCGTTCTTTTATGGAGATTCTGATAGTGACGAACCAGCTTCGAGTGTCTCTGCTCCTGTCTCGCTTCAGCTTCTTTACGCCTGGCTTCCCGAATTTCTTCCATCTGCCTGCTCTTCATCATCTTGCTCTCGATTTGACCGTCCTTGTTCGCATTGACAATTGCTAGGATAGTCATCATGCTTTCCTATGCAGGGTCCAGCGTGAGCAGTCGTACTGGATCTGGGAGTAGCTCGCCTACTTGATCATCCACAAAGACCTTTCCTTTCTTTTTGCCTTTCGGCAAGTCCACGCCAACGGGGATAATGGTGTTCAGTTTTGGTAGGCCCAGCTCTTTCTCCGTATAGACCCTCCTCTTCCGTTTGGCGGGTCTTGCGCTTGGCTTGGTCTTTTGCTGCTTTGGTGGTGGTAGTGGTTTGGCGCCCTTCGACGGTTTGGATTTCTTGATGCCGCTCGATCCCAAGGACGATTTCTTGAGACCTTTGCTGTTTTCTGACTTGCTTGCTGCGAACTTAGAACCAACGGTTCTTGTCGGCGCCATTCTGTACTTTTCACGATTTCTACGATTTGGACCCTTGGGAATTGCTGTCAAGGCAAATTTAGGCGGAAGGGACATGACTAAGCATTCTTCACATGCCAATTCATCTCGCAGCGACATCAAACGGACAAGCGTCTTTCTGAGTAGCCACCCCTTTCAATACTGCGTTTATACCACACGGAGCAGAACACTGCTTACGATTGATAGACCACACAGAGGTGACCAGGCGATATCTTAGAAGACAGTCATTGCAATACGTCAAAGGTCATGTACAGCACGTGCTAGCCATACACCCAAAGACAATGCGCTCCTTCGCTGAGAAAAATTCAAATGGCTATTTTACAGTCCTGCCAGACGCTTGCTTGATACCATCCATGACTTTGTCAACATCATCCATATCTCCTGCGTTGACGAGACCTCCCGGTCGCAGCTCCTTCGGTAGATGTTGCACCATAACCTGCAAAGCTGGAGGATAATTCCTGACCTCACTGGAAAGCGCATAAATCGCTTTTCTTCGTACTTGGTCATTTGGATCTTCCAAGGCCAATTGAACCAAAAGGGGCAATGCGTTGACCGCTAGGGCCTACAAGGAGTCAATTAGCACAGAGTATTGGAGAAGCATTACGACAGGACACTTGCCCTTTCCTGTGTCTTGTTGTTGTTTTGCACCGCGGTCCCAATACACCAAGCTGCCATTCTTCGTATCGCAGCTTCCGTGTTGCTTAATTCTGTCACCAGTGGGGTCCAAAGGGCAAGACTCTCCAGATTGTTTGCATTGTCGACAATCTCAATCAGCTGTTCGAAGTTATCAAACGCCACCAGTTTGTCGTCCAAAGAGACATCTGGCGATTGAATGGCGGCCATGGACAGTTTCATCAGATCGGCGTCCGAAGGCCCGCCCATCAACGATCTGATTGCTTCTTCGTTCAGACCCTGCCCAGATGGCCGCTCAGCTTTCGGGTCAGTGGAGTCATTCTGAGTCGTTTCCGAATTCTCAATACTCCACTTCAAGAGCTGGTTCATCCCGGGATCCATGACCGCCGTGTCAGATTCTGTCGCGGAATGGTGGTAATGAACAGAATTATTATGAGAGATGGCGGATTTGATCAGGCTGAGGAAGTCAGTTCGGCCGTACGAAGTAAGGGAAACTAGTCGTTGAGAATCTTTAGATCGTTAATCTGCACGGAGGAGAGAAGTCAGGAGGCGCATAAAAGGAAGTGAAATAGAAAGAAACAAGGAGATTTGATTCGGCGAAGGGGATCGAAGTTTCGATAGGCTTCGAAAAGCTTCCTTGTACGTGCAACAACGGCCGAGGGGATATCGGGATGTACTCTGTATGCGCATGGACAAGCTCGATAACTGTGCCAGATAAGCTACGAATATCCAGAAAAATAATATAATTGATGGCGAATTGGAATATCTTTCGCAACCCCACCCCATGTGGCGGGCATTCCTCCGCCCCGCCATCCATTCCAGGCTAGACATGTTCATCTGCTGTGAAGCTGACTTCCAATTCCCCTGAAATCCACAGCTGCTCCGAAAAGACAGGAGTAGATCGTTGTATTGGTCAGCACCTGGTAACAGCGATCACCAATTGCTGCCTTGGGAAAGGAAGGACCGACGACGCGCGTAAATAAACAATTACCCAGGTGTACAACAGTGCTGCCTGCTTGAGCTGACGCATACAGACAGGAGTGAATTATATAAGCAGCAATTGATAGATGTTTGTAAAGGGTCATATGAATCCATAAGACTGCTAGAGTGAAGTCAAGATCGAAAAGGCGGCAACAATTCCAGCGACGGGCCTCAACTAAAAATTAGCAGTCTCGCTTGCCGCTTCAACCCACAATTTCAACGGCCGACCATCAACCCTGCCACCATTGACGGCACCTCCCAACCATCCTCGTTGTCCACTTGTTTTTGACTTCCTCGCATCTCTCGCAACGAGAAGCCCTTCGTTACCTGTCCTACATCGACCTCATCCCTCACCCTAAACTACACCACCTACACTTCAGTCGCCGCCATGGACTCGGGTAAGCTGACCTACCCTCTCCAAGCTTTGGCTTCTCTGGACCTCTGCTTCCTCGTCTGGAGCAGCCGAGTCCGTGTACTGATTCGTATGTGCTTGTGCAGATGAGGTAGCAGCTCTTGTCATCGACAATGGGTACGTTTCCTTCAGCAGGAAGTCCATCAGACCCACAATCCCTTCCTCTGCTCCTCTGCTTCAGCCTATCTTGAGACGAGGCATGCTCAAGCTGGAGTCTGCCAAACACAGGGGATGAACGCTGACACTCCTTCAGCTCGGGGATGTGCAAAGCCGGTTTCGCCGGTGACGATGCTCCAAGAGCTGTCTTTCGTGAGTGGTCCAGCAGGTGGTCATCAACACTGCGCACGGGATACTGACAAATGCAACAGCCTCTATTGTCGGTCGGCCCCGCCATCATGGGTACCACTCTCCTCCTGGTCATCTCTGACGTCAGCAACTGAATATTTGCAGCATCATGATCGGCATGGGCCAAAAGGATTCCTATGTTGGAGATGAAGCACAATCCAAGCGTGGTATTTTAACGCTGCGATATCCTATCGAGCACGGTGTCGTCACAAATTGGGATGACATGGAGAAGATCTGGCATCATACCTTCTACAACGAGCTCCGTGTGGCACCGGAAGAGCACCCAGTTTTGCTCACCGAAGCTCCTATCAACCCCAAATCCAACCGTGAGAAGATGACGCAAATCGTCTTCGAAACCTTCAACGCCCCCGCTTTCTACGTCTCCATCCAAGCCGTGCTGTCATTGTACGCCTCCGGTCGTACTACCGGTATCGTGCTGGACTCAGGTGATGGTGTCACCCACGTTGTCCCTATCTATGAGGGTTTCGCTCTTCCCCACGCCATCTCACGCATCGACATGGCTGGCCGCGATCTGACAGATTACCTGATGAAGATCTTGGCTGAGCGAGGATACCCATTCTCAACCACGGCTGAGCGTGAAATCGTCCGTGACATGAAAGAGAAGCTCTGCTATGTTGCACTCGACTTTGAGCAAGAGATTCAGACCGCCAACCAGAGCTCAAGCTTGGAGAAGTCGTACGAGCTTCCTGACGGCCAAGTCATCACTATTGGTAACGAACGTTTCCGTGCGCCGGAAGCTCTCTTCCAGCCGAGCGTTTTGGGCCTGGAAAGCGGAGGCATTCACGTGACAACCTTCAACTCCATCATGAAATGTGACGTCGATGTACGAAAAGACCTTTATAACAACATTGTGATGGTACGTGGGACCCCTTTCCAGGGTCGAGGATCTTATGACTAACGATTTGTCAGTCTGGTGGTACTACAATGTATCCAGGTATCTCGGATCGCATGCAGAAGGAAATTACCGCTCTTGCGCCATCTTCCATGAGAGTCAAGATCATC
Organism: Rusavskia elegans; assembly: GCA_011316305.1. Lineage (NCBI taxonomy): Eukaryota > Fungi > Ascomycota > Lecanoromycetes > Teloschistales > Teloschistaceae > Rusavskia > Rusavskia elegans. The sequence continues at coordinate 431,316 of SAUG01000009.1, read as the reverse complement.
GCACCTCCCGAGCGCAAATACTCCGTCTGGATTGGTGGCTCCATCTTGGCTTCTCTGTCGACTTTCCAGCAAATGTGGATCTCCAAGCAAGAGTATGACGAGAGTGGACCGTCCATCGTGCACCGCAAGTGCTTCTAAAGTGTGTCGGCATTTCCGAAGAGTTGCTATTGTCGGGCTAATGCAATGAAGCTCCCTCATACGACTCTCCCTGCGTGTCTTGATAGGCTGTTTTTCGGGTCGTGCAAGCGAGCATTCAGGTCATATTATCATGAACTTTCCGACCTCGAAACGAGAGCAGAAAAAATGTGGCTGAGAACGAGAATGGTGTTATCCTACTACACAACAGGATTCTTTAGACCCTCGGCGAATTGCTGTAGCGGATTTTGGGCAGGCAAAGATAGCTTTTAGTCTTCTTTTCAACTAGATTGGCACGATGGCGACTGGCACAGAAAGGAGATCTTTGTTGTCCATGCACTTTTTCCTTTTCCTGCCTCATTGGGTCCTCTCCCCCATTCTCTGGACTGGCCCATCTTCCCCTTGCAAGGCAACGTACCGCAGCGTCACAGTACCTTGACCATCAAGCATTCGCCACTCGTAGCACGAGTCTAACCGCAACCCTCAATTGCCCCAGTATATATTCCTTCCCTTTGTGCGGTAAATTAGGCATCTGATGCTTCGATGATCACTCAGATCAGATGCTCTGCCTCTGCATTGTACACCAAAGGTACTACCGGCTACAAACTACTCAGTAAGACTGCAATGCAACCTCACTCGTCTTCGTCATCTCTTCGTTTCCTTGGATCACGCCTTGGCTTGAAGGAGTGGAGTGGGTTGTATTTTGTATATATATCGTAATTCAATTGGATCGAGTGATACTTTCTGGAATAGTCACGCTGACGGGCGTTTGGGGGCGAGCTACGGGGTGGCTCACGTTATCTATTTGATCGACTGTGGGTGTTGATGGGAGAATGGGAGATGTCTTTTTATTGCAGCGAAGATGATAGCTATGAAGGGAAGGTGGTACAACAATGGAAGCGAAATATGTGTTCATGATTTTACAGACTAAAAGTAAGGTGTTAAGGTAGTGAGCGGGGAATCCAGCGGAGGGCAGGGAAATGTCGACTACATATTCCAACGGAGTTGGAACCTGAATAGAAAGTCAAAAGAAAGTATGTTTCTCAGAGTATGTACTTCACGCCGGTAATCTCCCCGTTGCCTGCCTTTCCCCCAGCACTACTTCTGCGGCTGCCTCCAACGCTCCCTTGGAAAACTCGTAACAACATACCGCCCACCAGCCTTCGAAAGCATCTCGGAGGTCTCTCGGATCACCGGCCCCGATGACAATCTTCCTCGGTCTCTGCTGGACGGGCATGGCGTCTCGTGCACGCATGGCATTCCGCAACGCTCCAACGAATTCGTCCTGGCTCTCGATATAGGCACTGCTCTGATTACACAGGACCAAGACGATCGTTGCAGCACGCTGAAGGAACGGAAGATGAGTTCCGGTGAGACCTTCCGCCAGGTTGTAAGCAACGTGTCTGGTGCGGGGGAACGAGCGAGAGAGAGCCTGGCCAAGGGGTTCGAACGGGTCAGAGGGCGAGTTGGGATATCTGCGGTGAACTTGCGGCGTAAGTAAGACCACCACGGAATTGGGAGCAAGACCTAGCAAGGGGGAAGGACTCGATGATATGGCGGTCGTTGAAGCGCGGAAGACCCGCTGAGCGAGGGGGTCTGGAGCAGTCGTCAGGGGTAACTCGGGCGGTTGCCGATTGAGTACTCGGTCCCAATTGAGAAATTGGGTTTTGAACGAGGCCACACGCGCTGCCGCTGCCGACACAGTTGAAGATGGTAGAACATTCGATGCCACCGCAGCTTTCAGGATCGATAAGCTTGCGTCTCGTGCTTCAGGGTCCTCCGGCAACCTCAACATATCCAGGCCAGATAAGATAGTCAAAAGCGGTGCATGTTTAGCACACACGCTCGCATCTTCCGGAGTTTCTGCAAGGCTGGAAACCGTAGGGCCCCGGTATCCACACTTGTTGCGAAGTATCATCTCGCAGGCGGCGCGGATGGACTGTGCCGACTGTTCAGGATTGGGGAAATCATGGATCGCAGCACCGAATTGCATGCTGTTTCGAGGATACCGGGCTATGACGGTGGCGATGGGGAGGAACTCCGAGGTGTCCGAATGTTCGTTGAAATCGTCCGCAAACTCATGGTTTTCCTGAGATCTGAAGATTTCAAGTACCGCTCCGGGAGGATGCGCGTTCGAGCATGCTGAGACGGCCTCGGCTGCTAGACCTCGGATGAGAGCTATGGCATATTCGGTCGCCGCCGTAGCATTGCTGCCAAACGTTTGAGATGCACTCAGAGGCTCCGTGATGTCGGATAGCAGATCGAGAGTCGGCGTAAAGATCCAGTTGACCCCGATGGATGCAAGCTCTTTCCCAATGGCTGAGCCAACTTGATAAATCGACTCAGTCGAGTGTCCAGCCGCAAGGCTCAACGGAGATGGATATCGAGTTTGTCCTAATCCGAGGAAATCATACTGCAGCCGATCGGATCAACTCTTCTTCTACGCCCTCAACGCTTTTCCTTCAAAAGCAAAAAGACTGGCGCAAATCCTCATGCCCACAGCGGAAGTTGATACCCTTGGAAATACAAAGTAGGAATTTACGCCTTGCACGAAGAAAAGGAAATGGCTGCGTACCAACGCTCCTTCCTGTTTCAAGCCTATCGTGAGCGGTTGGTCATGCTTGGCCTCTCGGGCAAAGTGCTGGAGCTGGCTGATCAAAGTAGCAATGCGGTCCAAGTCTAGAGGCTCAAATCAGCCATGTCATATCCACAGACTGGAGGATAGACTTCTCCCACCTGGCACATCTGAGCATGTGACAATCACACTGCCGATGCCGGGATCATGGAAAAGTGATCGGATTGTCAAAGGGTCTTGGTGGTAGTCGAGAAGAACGATGAGGGTCTGGCCCAGGTCCCTAGATTTAGATCAGCGGTAGGACTTCTTGATTGTCGATGGTGGCCGCCTACCTGGCATCTTGTCCACCAAGCGAGGAAGGGCCATTCAGAGAGTTGAACAGATCGCAACAGAGTTGCTTTGATACGCGTTAGTTAGATCTCGCTGCTGGGATGTAATCAAGGAGGTGTTTTGTACGGACCGTTCCCATGGTTTAGTGGATGCACAGGAGGAAGTGTGGTCCATTCCAGGAATCCAAAGGGCACCATAATCGCTCATGTTGCCATCCATACTGCTTCCTTTAGTATCCTCGGGCCTGTTGGATGCCGAAACGCCCAGTCGGCCTGGTACGTACGTAGAAATGAAAACACAAATCATGTCGTCCTTCAGCAGCAGGGAGAGGTCCAATCACGTCGATGAGGACCAACACCGCTGGAAGCCAGAAGCGTTCAATCTCCTGCAGCTGGTGGCCGTGACATGCAGTAGTCGCTTTCTCCCAACCCTCCTGACCCACGCCAATGCACTGGCAATCCGAGGCTACCGTCCCGGCCGCACATTACGCCGTGGCACTCGGCGAATCTGAGGAGCACACGAGTGGAATAACGCCGCCACGACTGCCCCCAGATTGGCGAGGACCCGGGTGGAAGGATTCTTGCTGCAGCGATCGTCGTACCATTTGTCGTCTTCCCCTGACCAACTGGGAACGGTCTGGTACTTGGTCCAACCCATCTGCCCTCGCCCAGTGGACCGTCGCTGCTTCGCCCGAAGGCCTGGAGGACGCCTTCGCGACACATGTCCTCTTTTGGTCTGCCGTCCGTTGGTAGCAACATCCTGCCACGGTCGAAGGAGAACCTAGGCATTCGCTGCATGATCAGCAAGGCGTAACAGAGATCGATTTAGCTGACGCGCCGTTGCGCCACAACCTTTTCCCTGGCTGGGTAGTGGGTGAGGCGTTCTAACAACTGGCGCGGCCCTCACCGATGATGCATACAACAGACAGTCATCGTGTGCTAGCCATCTCCAAGGAAAAGGGGGAAACAGGGAAAGGTGCCTCGTGCCTTCCATCGAAGTGTGCAAAGTGGCATCGTCCGCCTGCTGCAAGCACTTGCCAGCAACAGTCTCTTTGGAAATCCACGAACGACTCTCACCTACCGAAGGTTCGACCCAAGCTGAGAGACGATTCGAGAGCACCAACACATTACCACTGGTTCGCTGGTCTGGGTCGTCCTCTCACGTCCCAATCAAGACCCCATGACGTTCGACCCGTCTTGCCGCTGCTGGAAGTCAAGCGGGCAAACTCCATCAGGGCCACAGGTGCTGCTCAGCTCGACCATCATCGGTAGGGTAGAACAAGGACGCGTTTCTTTCTCCCTTCTCCATTCCCTTCATTTTCTTCTCTCGATCGATTGCTCTACGTGGAACACGTTCCTTTTGACAGAAAGAACGTCGTGGCGATGACAAAACAACAGCAAAGGGGTACGCAGAGGAAGAGGTCAGAAGTTCGAGCGTCGTCGACGGTTGTCCTGGCATCCTGCGCATCAGGCTTGATCTAGCAGGGCAATCCGGGCGTGGCTGAACTTTTGTGTTACCATTCTGGCGGTAACAGGGGCCAAAGCTCGGCAATCAGCCAGCTCCCTGCTTACTCGGCCTTCGTTGGTCAGAGCCGATCACCGTTGGCATGGCGAACAATCCGATAGACCGGGCCGTTGAGTCTTCGACTGCTAGCCAGCTGGGTCTACCGCTTGGGCCTCGCCGCTTCCCAACCTGATCGGACTGCGTAACGCCCGTAGCACTTTCACACAGAGAACCCGTCGGATGGAAACCATCACCAGAGCGAACCAATGCCTGTCCCATCCCACGCGGTATCGGATGCCCATCCCGCGAGTTGAAGGGATACTTCTGCTCGATCCGCCGATTGTAGTATCGGGATGCTCACGAAACAATCTTCGACTTTGGGGTGTAGTATCCAACGACTTATATGAGCCACGGATTGGTATGACACGTGCAGCATCTATGATGTGGTCTGTGGCCACAGCGCAGACGGAGTGACCGTTGTGAGCAAGCTGCATGCTGCTAGGACTCGACCAATCAATAACAAGCCTGGGCTCTCTCAGCCTATTGCTTTTCATCGGTTTCCCGACGAGACTTCACCGGGCAAGGACTGAGCATACTTCAAAACCTCCACACCCAGTCCTCTAATACTTTCCTCGCAAGGTTTGACCATAATCTCACCGAGCAGTTCGTATACTTCCTTACGCGGAGTGCTCAATAATGCCTTTGTCAGCGGCATTGACAGCTACTGGGACTGATATTCACGGTCTGAGATCACTCGTCTGGATACTGACATGGAGGTCGAGAATTCAGGAAAGAACACGACAAAGGGCTAGCAAAAATGGCATCTTATGTAAGTCCTGGTCTATGGCCCTTCGAGATGCTTGATATATGATGAGGGTTTTTACTATGGGATTGAAGCGGTACACTACATCGTCAAAGAAGTTGCTCTACCCTTCACACTCAACAGGGCAATCGATTACACAAGATTTACATGCCATCCTGGACTCCAGACTCGACTGTTCAGACCTCGTTGGCCCCCTACCGCACCTTAGTAATAAGGGTTTCACCAGACAAGTCTCAGATTCTGACAAAAAACAAGAGCCACACATCTTTACTTTACGTCAGCCAATTAATCCAGGTACGGAAAATATGTCAGACCGATCTCAAGATGGATCGGCTCCCTATGATAATTGTCTACGCCTTTACTGTCATCGGTGCTACCAATCCGGAACCCCCTCAGCTTTGTACCGAAACCAATGGAGCTTTTAATCAACGGACAACATTCGCCATCCATGGTACAGATCTACACGAATATTTGGGCTGCAGCTCAAGCTTCGATTTCGCGATTACGAATGCCCGACAAGTCTACCATGAGCAAAGCTGCCATTGCATGTACCCCGAAGAAAGATCAAATGCAGCAATAGATCGACAATGAAGTCCTCCCCAAACGCTCGCTAGAAGCCATTATCATTATTGTGTGATGGGGACTATTGAATAGGTTTTCGAGTTCCTGGCAAGCCATCCAAGCTTTCAAACTCTACTGGACTCTCCGGCAGATCGAGCCACTACAACACCAGACGCTCCATGCGTCAAATAGACCCCAAGAGTCCCAATAAGACTCGGTGATCAATTTGGAGAAGGATAGGATCAGACGAACGAAAGTTTCTCTTGGCTGAAGTCGTCACGGGAACATAGGGCGATGTGGAAACATGTCCCTTCCCACGGTCTGGATGACAGGAAAACATCGGCTGCTATATTTTTCCACAGCGCAACTCCAAGCGTATCTTTGGATGCCCCGAATGATCCGACACACCAGCCCGAACTCCTACGCTTTCAACGCCATAGAATGCAGGTGATGTTCGGGTAATGTTCATAGCTCATCCATGTGTTGATAGCCTCCTCCAGCCACACCTCCATTGTTCGTGCCCATAGTCGTTGACTTGGCTGTCGCAGGAGCGGTATCGTCCCCAGCGTAGTAAAACCAGGCTCGATACCACATGTTCACGATGTGTTCTGGCAGGTATAGTGAGGCGGCGATTATGATCATGGATATGAAGAGAAATAGGAATGAATCTGCAGGCGGCGAAAAGGGTCAGTTACGGCTAAGATCATGGTTCCGCTGCAATCAAGACAGGGGCTAGATGGTAGGAAGACGCGGAGATGCGTAAGAGGCAAGGCGTACTGAAGATGAACTTTTCAGTGGGAGTGAGCATGTAAAGAGAGAAGGTGACCTCATATTGATAGCGTTTGCGTTGAAGCCACCGGAGAAGAGAGGATGTGTAGCTCATGTTCCAGGCGGAGTTCAGCGGAGGAGCGGGTTTCGTCAGTGTTTAGAGATCGGCGACTGGTGAAAGGCTGGAGGTTGATAGACACATTAGTCTATGAACTCGGATGCTGACTTTGACTAAGCCAAGGTGGAGCAGTGCGGTCAGCCTCCGCAAGTTCCAAGGTAGAGTATTATACTGGCTAAGTCAACGGTCGACGACCAAAAAGAGCCTCAAGTTTTTAGATTCGCCGACTGGCCGATATAAGCTTATGTAATCAAGCACGTATCACCACAGATATATCCTGCTGCTTCCGAATCATCTCTGCTGTTTACTGTACATCGGTGTAACCCCGGCATCGTGGCATCAATCAATCTCGTTGACTGACATTGTACATGCTTCCTGCTAGATTGGAGTGGGAAGGACATATCCAGGATGTGAACGGCTCAGTATGCTTCTTCACCGAACCACGGCCTTCCAGCTATCTCGATTTACGAATCCTGGCCGCCATGGGACACCTGGAAGTATCGGTGTCCGCCGACTAGCAGCTCAATTACCTCCTCGTATCGTAATATCGGAGGATGATATTCAAGAAAGCTTCCTGAAAGGCAGCGGTCCTGGAGGACAGAAGATTGTACGCTCGATCCCCACTCATGACCAATGCCCGACCGACTGAGATATTCGCATCCAGAACAAAACATCTTCGGCCGTGCAGCTGAAACATCTTCCCACCGGAATGGTAGTCAAATCGCAAGCTACTCGATCGAGGTCTCAGAACCGTTCCATTGCCCGCCGACTGCTTGCTGATAAGTTGGAGGACGCCGAAAAGGGCTTGGAGAGCAGAACGGCGCTGAAATCCGAAACCCAGAGGAAGAAGAAAGCGAGTAAGGCGAAGAAGGCACGGCGGAAACATCGGACTCAGAACGACCCCTCGAACCAGGACCAACTACCCTTCGACCAAGACATGGAGGATACAAAGGACAAGACGGCCTCCGTGGACGCCCGCAAATCCGAGACCTGATCCACGCTTACGAGTGTCCACTTGCGACGCCGACGCATGTTTGATAGCCCGTGTCCACACATTGCTGTCTGGATACGATGATTAGCAAGACAGCTGCTGGGTGTTGTGGTGGTCACATGGGCAAGACTGGCTTCTGACTGAAGGATGATGACTGAAGGATAACCGTCTCCCGTCCACAATGGACATCGGCTCTGACTCTGTGCCATTACCCATCAGTCGGCAGGTAGGGCAATCGACACAGCGGCCGACACCCAGCCACAACTTCCATGGAGGAGAGCTCCAGTGCAAGCACATATGTAATGTTACCAAGTTTAGTAGATGGCACGAAGAAAGCTTACTCGTAGGTGCATGCTTATATGTTGCTATGGCAGACTTTGGTGGACAGCCGATGCAGGTTCCTGCCCGTCGAGAGGTACCCTTCTATCGTCTACTCTACCGTTTCAGCCGTTACCTTTCTAGCCACATTTGAGCAGCACTGTTTTTTTCGTGTGTTTTGGCCAATGCGGTTATCGCTTCTCTTAGTAGTTGGTAAGGACCAGGTGTGAACTGCTTCTACGTCTGTTTCGGCTGCATTTTTTCAACTTGCGGGCGAGCGATTCACAATATTCCTTCATCCCGGGTTTCGAGGAGGAGTATACCATACCAGCTGACGCCATTGCTGCGATGCAATTAACATGTCTGGGGAAATGTATCTAAAATAATCCCATTCCCGGCGTGGGATGTTTACGCGATCTATGCGCATAGCCAGTCGTTGCTCGCCGCATCCAGCAGATCTCTCGGACGAGTCGCATCCTTCAATCAGATCATCCCCCAGCAACAAGGGAGACGGTTTCGTATCACCGAGAAGCCTAATTACAGCGGATCTTTAAGCGTAGGTCGGCAGCAGGTGCGGCAAACATGGCATTGCCTTGCACTACGTCTCATTATTATTCACCTCTCATATGACCAACGGTATCTATGTATGTCTTCCCTCACTGCTTGCTCTTTCCCTCCAGCTGTGGCCATTCGTCTTGTCTGTCACTTACACTTATGCACCATGCTATTTCGATTGCACAACGCTTCTTGGTACCCGTGAACATCCCCCCTTCCTGTTAGTGGTATATCTCCGATCTATTGATCTTTCCCACAACCACAAATCAACATGTTCAGCCTCCAGACTGTACTCTCCTGCCTCTACTTCGCCCTCTTCGTCGTGGCCCCTCTCCCACCACCCGCATCGCCGGGTACTGACGCATGTGGTCCCTTTAATCACCAGGGAGATGCAGGCTTCAACACGTGCTTTTCGTCCATTGTCCCCGGTGCTGGACCCTACGGGATCGTCTGCGGCTCAGATTCGGCCGTCACTCGGACCATCACACTGGATCAGTGCGCCAAGTCCGCGGCACAGATGTGTATGAGAGTGGCTCTTGGCACATTGACAACCGGAGAGTGGCACTGGACAGGGGACCGGGAGCAGGGGGGTTCTCCGTGTCGAGTGGGCGTCTACCTCTCCACCGATATTGCCGGCGCCCCCGTTCCAAATTACCGCCGTTGCTTGAACCAGATCTACCAACCCCTGGTCCTGAGCTGCATCAAACCCCCGTACAATGTCGGGACCGTCAACCTCAAGCAGCTTCCCAATGTCACGAACGTCTTCCAGGGCGAAACGTTCAATCCGGCTTATCCTGCATACGTCGTTTCCCCAATGGCCTTGTATCATTCAGTCGACCCGCCGGCGACGGCAAACTGTTTCGGGGACCCGTCGACGGGATTCTCCCAAAACGATATAAAACGGCAGCAACTCTTGCAGGCCCAAGCGGAAAACGCGACGCAAACCAACGAGCAAGCCGTTAATGAGGCTGGTGGGGCCGGGGCGGAAGATAGAGCCCAGGCATAAGGAGTAGCCGGCGTCATGCATGACGTGTTCAATGGGAAGGCGGTGGGTGTGATGCTGGATACTCCTGGTGGTTTTTTGCATCTTTCATGTCTGGTGGGGATCAAGGGATGCAGAGTGGGGAAAGCATGTTGGGAGACACAGACCTCGATGAATATCCACCAGGCGACGATACTCTATCTACCTCTCTCTCATCTTCGAAACGTGCGGCATTATTGCATGGCGGATAGCGAGCGATAGAGCACCGGTTGCTCCCGCAGTCTTTGAGCAGCATTTGTATACCAAATCCAAGCCTTCATTTTTTGCACAATTGCGCCGGCGATTTCATGGGATTGTGATTTTTTGTTTGTCACCTCCTTACCCTTTGTTTCTTCTGCTAATGTGGGACTCTATCCCTGATATCATCGTGTACTTTCGAGCAAGCCAACATGGGTCATCGTTTTCTTTGACTCTCTCTCCTCATTTCGTATCATTATCGCTGTTGTCCAATGACATGGGCAGCTGTACATAGCGAGGCTTTCGAACATACCGGTAAATGTAAATCGGTTTATTTCAGATTGAGGAGATATGTATGATAAATGGTGCGGGGACTGGGAACCAGATGATTGAATGAACTCGAGGTGAAAAGTCGCTCCCATTTGAATTGAGCAAGGCGGATTAATATCACAAGAGAAGCTTCAGGGTAGTCCGGTTCGTGCCACTAGCATTAAAATCGTGAAAGACCAGGTTCAAAAAGGCCGAATGATTGATTACCCGCACATATATATATCATTACTCATAACTACATCCAAACGCCCTAACACATATATACATAAAGATATCCCACTCAACTTAGATCAACCACCTGACACTTCACCCCCTCCCCTCCCTTCTCCAGCAAATACAGAAACCTCCCCCCACTCCCGGCACCCAAATCCACTAGCCCCGGCCAACTACTCCGCCTCGTCCCCACCGTGACCTTCTCCCCCCAACTCCTCCCCGCATCCCCACTCGTAACGACCTTGACAGCCGTATTCTCCGTGTACGCCCCAGCCGGCACCTGCAATATCTGATCCTCATCCGTCATAAAACTCACCACCAGCGTGCCCCCCACATTAATAACCTGCGGCGCCCCCGCGCTCGTATTCGGCGACGAAGGGCTATAGATTGTTCTCCGACCCGACCAGGTGCGGCCGTCGTCGGAACTGAAGACCGCGCCTAGGGAGAAGAGTCCTGCTGTTGAGGTTTCGTAGACTAGGATCAGCGATTTGCTGTTTGTGTTTGCGACGAGGGAGGCGACGGAGGTCATGCCGTCGCGGGCGGTGAGGCCGCAGCCGGAGACGCAGGTGGCGGGAGACCAGGATTGGCCGCCGTCAAGGGAGGTGCGTTGGAGGGTGTCTTGGTCTTGGGCGTTGTTTTCGCGCGAGTAGTAGAGTTGAAGGGAGTTGTCGAGGGCGGTGCGGAGGTAGGGTTCCCAATTTCCCGTTACGGGGCCTGGGTCGCTGGCTGGTTGGGAGAGGTAGCGCCAGGATTGGCCGCCGTCGTCCGAGTAGGTGATTGTGATGCGGAAGAAGGTGTAGGCGCCTGTGGTGGGGTTTTTGCTGTGGTTTCGGAAGGCGCAGAGGATGCGGGTGGAGGGGGCGGGGAGTTGGATGAGGAAGGCGTTGTCGATGTCGTTGGCGTTGGAGGCGCCGCGGGTGATTTCACCGAGGGGGGTGAAGGTGGCGCCGTTGTTGGTAGAGCGGACGGTGAGGAGGACGTTGGAGCCGGATTGGAAGGCGGTGTAGACGCCGAGGATGGTGCCATCGCGGAGGCGGGTGGCACGAGGGTAGGTGCCGGCGCCGATGGGAACAGGGGAACCAGTCAGGGTTGGTCTGGTTGGGGCTCGAGGGAGGAGCTCCTTCGGAGCAAGAGATAGGTCTATTGGGGAGGCGAAGATGGTGATTATCCAGGTGACTATAGACAGCCAGACAGCGATAGTAGGAATCATCGTAGGGTGTTCGGATTTCCTGAATCCGAACCGAAGGCGATAACAATGAATGTTGGTGTAATGAACGTGGTGCTTGAGGACCGGCTCTCAGCAAATATATCTACACCATGCTGGCTCATAGTCAGTGGTAAAGCTCTCCATAACCAAGTCCGGGCTCAAAACTGGGACGAAAAAATGGGACGACCAGGAAAGATTGATCACAATGTGACTGACCGACATTGGCTCTCTCTAGCACAATGCATGTGCAGATGTACGAGCCTTGGTAATGGTGGCATCTCCAAGCAGCAGCTCCACCAGGTTCACCCCTCCCGTGCAACATGATCTCTCGCCTCCTCGATCTTTCTCTTTCTTCTGTCGCCTGCCTCGCCTGGTGTCGCCATTTGTAGCTTCGCGCTGATCTTCATCATCAGTAAGCATGCGAAGCACCAGTAGGGAAGTCTCGGAGTGTCTGTTGACAGGGCCAGACGTCAGGCTATAGTGCTTCGACAAAGTTTTTTACGGGCGATGGGACAACAAGTCCAGGTAAGCAGGTTGAACCCCCAGCGTTGGTTTCGTACCGAAGATTTGGAGCCGAGGAAATCGCCTCGCAGACCGCAGTGGTGATCTGAACGGCAGCTAGTCTTTTGTGGGAATCCAGAGTTGCAGAGTCCAGACTGCCCGGGATCCAGGCAGTTCAGAGACGGGATGGTCGTTGATGCCAAGTGGCGATAGTCGTCTTCTTTGTACGCGCTATAGGCGCTCCAACCTCCTCTCGCATCTCCACGGCGATTGCCAGACACTGAATCTTTCGACAATCGAGAACCCCATCTCAACACTTCAGTCCCTCTAATCTGGTGAACATTCGAGGGAAGTGGTGACACCAACAACGGAAGTGTTATGTCGAAACGATATGGACGGGATGATCGAGCAGAACTATGCCTCTTTCCATGATGTAAGAATCTGCTAGGACTTGAGCATCGAGAACACCTCACTGATGATGCTAGTGAACAACTGTTCTCGTCGCCATGCAAGTCATAATAGCGGTGAATGTAGAGCATCGCTGCCTATACCGCGTTTTCCTACTAACGCAGCTGCTAGCAAGGGCTGGCTCCCCTGACATGGCCGGAGATCAACTCACCAATGCAGAAAATCTGTGGAACAAGCAGAAGCAGGACTTTAGCACGTAAGGAAGTCATGGGAAATGAGTACGAATAGCTTTTGGGACTCCAGTGGGTATGATCTAACTCTTTCCGGAAACAACCTTCTTACATCTGCATTATTACCTTAGATATATGCATGCACGAAAGATGCACCTACCTAGTCCTATCCAGGATGCCAGGTTCCGATCTTGCTGATCCATCTTTCTCCTCATCTGCTCATGTATGTTGAAAGCACCTGCAATGCTTGTGGTGATTGTACCAATCGCTCTTCTGCAAAGCTCTTCATCTTGCCGCCCTGTTTTGCGTTGGTGCTTTGTAATTCTTGCCCAACCCAGCTCTTAACGTCCGTCACTCCCGGCCAAAAGTCCCGTGCTGGTCGTTTGATCGTCTGCAATTGGGTGAACCCCACCCCGAAGCTCATGTCATCTACGTCCTGATCTGCAATTGTATCATCCGTTGATGCAATGCTTGGCGGGTTCTCGAGAAGCTTCAGCAACGTCTCGCACGTATAACCCCACCCTTTCTTGTACTTCTCCGCAAAAGCAACCGAATCTGTGAGAGTCTTGCAGAGCGATATCACTGCGATCTTTCGGTCGAGAGGCCGTGCCAGCTTCTGCGTGTCCGGAAGAATTATCGTCAGGTACAGCTGTACGTAGAGGCTAGCATCGACAGTCAGCATACAAGAGACACGGCATACGAGCTGTCGCACTCACCCCTCTTGCACTTGGTTCGCATGGTTGATGAACCAGTCGGCTCCCAGGCCGCTGTCGATCCGTGAAGATATGAAGTGATAGAACCGGACGAATCTTGACGAGAATGCCTCCGTCTTGGAATTCTGTAACCTCGTAAAGAGCAATTGAAGGATGGTCACAAAGTACGGTTCAGTAATGCTTCTGTACTGTTGTCAGTGGATTCCCGAGCACTCCTGGGAAAATGCATACGGGGCAAAATTCGCCATGATACTCTCAAGAAGCTCGAACCCGTAGATCTCGTTCACTTTGTTGGTGATAAGGCTTTGAAAGATGCCTAATATAGGTTCCAGTTGCTTGTTCTCCGCGATCTGAGAAGCTCCTCGGGTCAATAGCGACGATACCAGCCGGACAAGAGCCGGGATGTTGCCCCTGGACGACCAGAGTTGTGGGCTGAGGATTGGCTGGGCGAGAGAGGTGTAGTAGGGCGTGAGGCTGCCGGATGGATTCGCTTCTAGAAGCGCAGCAAATAGCTGGAAGACGTATGGTATAAATTCTGAGATTCATAGTCAGCTTTAGTCTTTCTGAAGGAGCCATACACATCTTACCCTGGACATCGTTTTCCAGGATGCTCAAGAAGACAGGGTATAGGCCATTCTCGAATTTCTCAGGCTGTAATGGAGCAGCGAATCTGAAATTTTAGTAACAAGACCGATGCTGATGAACAAGCTCTCATACCTGATGAACGCCCCTAAGGCTTCGAAATGATAGTAGTAGAATCTTGGATTAGCCGGATTAGAACTAATGATCTGGGTGATCTTTGTGAAATTTGCAAGAACAATGTCGGTGATGGGTACGACGCCATCTCGGATCACGATAAGGACACGCATGACACAGCGCATCAGAAACTCATTCTCTTGTAGTTTGGGAGGTTGCGGATCTCGCTCTATAAGCTGAAATAAATGCTCAAGTAGCTGCGCCGACAAGGGAGTGACGTCCGCCGGCTCGATGACAGATTGCTTCGATCGGTCTGTCAGTGCCAGCACCCGCTCAAGTGCGATCGCAGCATAGGTGTATACAACATATTCCGGTGAGCCCAGGTGTTTAACCACCAAAGGAAACGCGTCACGCCACTGCTCCCTTGTGATTTGACTCCGGAACATGTATAGGTACTTGATAGCATCGACTTTAAGGATTGGCTCGACATCCGAATCTGACACCAAGTCTGCCGCAACATTGGCTTGGAAGAAGTCGATGATATTGACGAGTTCGTTGACACTCTTAACACCTTGGCTTGTGGTGACGGCTCCTTTTGCTGCGATGGAGGAGAAGAGATATACAGCAGTATCCTTGGATTTCCAGTCGGCAGAGGGATTTCTGGAGTATTCGGAAAGATAATGGTTGATGTATCGAAGGACGATGTCAGTGACAAGCTTTTGAAACTGAGCAAGTAATTGCTGCAGAAAGTCGGTAGCAGCTCGCCGACGGGTGTCACTGTCGGATCCTTCGAGATCTCGTCGAATAAACTCGATCGGCTCATCCTCGAACATCTCCATGTCAGACTCGCGCAAACTTAAGTTTGGCAACACGACTCGTTCGATGACCTGGCTCATAGTGTTTTCATTGTTGAAAGCTTGAGCATGTTGGGATAACCGTGTCACGGAAGTCAGAAACTGCAGCGCTTTGCTCACCAATATGTCATTCTTGGGTTCCAGGCCGGTCGTTGTCAAAAGATTCCATGAACTGCCTACAAACTGCTCTACGAAGGGACCAAAGGCATCCTCGTATTTCTGAGCGTACAGCACAAGAACTTCGAATATACCAGACTTGACGAACTCTAGTGGGCCCGATTCGCTGTCTCCGTCGGCGTGTAGCAAGGGATTGTCGTAGATTAGATATTTGTGAAGTAATGACGTGAGAGATTGCATGTTGTCTTCGAAGATTGGGGGGAGGTCCTGGACCGACAAGTCGTAGAGCAGTTTCATCAGTAGATTCATTGTGGAAAAGTATTGTGACAGTGCTGATCGGTTGTCTCTATTCCGCTCAATGATTTGATCGGTGTTCTACCATAGCTGCCCGTCAGTAGAGGTTTTTGACGTGTGGGTGCAAACGTACGCCAAGTAATTGAACGAACGGGTCGCCGAATTTGCCGAGCACATGATTAACCTCGGTGAAGAGCTCATCCGAACGGTATAGTGGCCTCCATCGCTTGAAGATGGAATGTGCAACTTGGAGAACGCCATTGTTTATTCGAGCGTTGTCGGGCGATAGGCGAGATACAAGATCCTACGAAATAATTAATGGACCCAACTTTTATGGTGTGGTAAGTCGATACTAACATCGACAAGGGTATCCCATCGTCTCCAGAAATCACTGTCTGCAATGACACCAACGGCGTCACCCAACTGGTACTGAATATTGGCGGGGACATTGATCATAAGCCCTATGAGCTCTTGCTTAATCGACACCACCTCTTGTTGTGGAAGCCTGTAATTTCCGTTCTCGTCCTATCACCATCTCAGCGTTGGTGATTGTGCTTCGGCGAAGATGTGCTTGACGTACGGTCCAATTGCGTCGGATGAAGTTCTTGAAATAAAGAGCACTGGCCAGACGCGCAGTCGAGCCGTAGGTATCGGAGGCCACGATCCTCAATAGCAACAGAGAGAACCCGGGCTTCTTCTGTTCCTGGAGGAGGACAGTCTCGGCTGGGTGGCATTAGTCCAATGGTCTAGCAAGAAGACAGCGGTGTAGACAGACCTTGCTTGTTCTGGGTCGGATCCAAGCTTGCCTCCAACGTCGTGGCCAGGCTCTGCAATTCCATGGCTGATCTGAAAAGATAAAAATGAGAAGGTCAATGCAGGCAGGACATCGTTTATTCGTCGTGTATCAGGAAGCTCGCCCAGTGTTTGTCTCTGATCTTTTATGCGTCACGACACCCGTAGTCCACATTAGGAAGGGCTTCACGCGGGACGGGAGGCAAGCGGCTGTGGCGTCTGGTGGACCGTGCATCGACTAGCACGTGTGCCATGTGCAGCTCACCTGGTTGTTGGGGTATGGGCTTATCGGCTGGGGTTTCTAACTTTGACATGCATCAGAATTTCGCTCATTCGCTTTATCCAACAGAGTCATCACAAACCAACCTCTGCGATTCTTTCTAGACAGGTGTATTCGTTATGTAGGAAGCAGCTTGTTTCATTGCGGAATTCGACAAGACAGACATGAGGATCAAAGCCGCAAGTAGCTGTATGTTTCTGGTCATTTTTCGCAAGATAATATTACAATGCATGTCACAGTCGTTGCGGTCGATCTAAATACTTACGGAATATGGTGAGTTAGGAATCACTACTCAGAATAATGATACCTTTTTCGGGGTTTCCTCTCGCGATTTTCCCGTAACCCGGAGATTTGCCTATCGCAGCTATGTGCACAAATCCATTCTTTGCTCCGCTTCGGTTACTCTCCATATCATATCTCTTTCTAGAGAATTCTTGCAGCATCTTGCTTCGTGGGTCTTTACTAATGGAGATGTCTGCAGGTTGGCTGGAAGACCGGCAGCCGCTTCCTGATTACGCATTTCTGCCCTCGACTGCAGCCAGATTTACGGGCTCCACAGGTCGCGAGATGTCCCACGATGATATCTCCGGGATCTCGCTCCAGAAACGATTGCGAACTCTGGCCTTCACTCGAAGCGGCAGCGGCTCTCCAGGCAAATCAGTTGTCCAAGATGCCTTTGATAGCGACAGGGACAACGAGTTCAAGCTCAGATATGTAGCGCAGCTTGGCAAAGATCGGCCGCTCAAGGATAGGATCGAATGTCTACTCGCTGTTGCCAATGAGCTCTATAGATGCTCGTCCAGCACTGTGCTCACAATCCTGTATACTGCTGAGGATCTGTTCGACGAAACTGCGAATCTCGAATCACGGAAAGCTGGCTTTAGATTTATTGCAAAGGCTGCTGCAGTCGTCGATCTGGATGAATCTACAAGAGCAAAGATATTCGATTGCATCATCAAACCAGCTGATCCGTCTTGCGTTGCTGGCAAGGTCGCGGCAATCAACAAATTAACTGAGCGTGGCACAAGGGCCTCAACCTTTCAACCGCGGCTGACTAGCTTCGTCGGTGAGCTTCTTTCTGATTGTTTCGTAGCAGCGGACCGGTCCCGATCCGAAAAGAGATCGAAACCCTCTAGCTCTGACGAAGAGAGCAACCTGGAGACCACCTGGAACGTACTCAACCACCTTATGACCCATGATTTCCCCGGCCTTGAAGATAAGCATGCAGGCCAATTGCTGGATCGACTGACGAACATAAGCAAGAAGACGACTGCTGTATCTGACCTTACTCAAGCTATCGCAGTCATCAGCGCTTTTGCGGCACGTGCAAAGGTCCCCAGCGAGAACCTCGAATCCTTAGTTCGTTTCCTCTGTCACACGTCTTACGCTAGGGGAAAATCCCGAGATGCGACCCAGTCGTGTCTCGACAAAGTTTTTATCACCTCCAATACGTCAATGGCAATGGAAGTACTGCTGCGCAATCTTTCGCGAATTCCCAGTGACCCAGCCTGTATCATGGAGCTGCGAGGCTCCCTCCTACAGCTTGAGCATATCTACAATACCAATGGCATTGGATCGAACCCGGGCCCACCACTTGCAAAGTTGGTTCACGCGTTGAAGGGTGCCGCAACGGTAGACCATGGTGACCGAAAGCAGAATCAAGCCACTTTGACGTTGAGCATCAAGGCTGTAGCATCCATTATAAAAAACGAAGTGATAAGTCAATCCTTGACTGACAGCGACTGGACTTGCATTGAAGAAATCGTGGACATGGTCGCAAAGACCGCGGGTCCCGTTCCAGTGGGCGAGACCCCATACGATAACATTACTGCCGCTTCACCAATCTTTTCATTTGCTCGTAGCCTGGAGATAAAGAACAGTATGGTGACAGAGGACATGATCCAACCCCTGAAAGGCATATGTCGCGAATTATTCAGAATATACCCCCGGCTTTCCTTCCAGAAAAAGACCGTAGTCGTTAATCTCTTGTTATTCCTGGGCAACGTCGCCGAACCAACTATCCTGAGCGTAGTCATTGATTACATGGAAGACTATCGGATGGTCTTTCCGCAGGATGAGAATTGGCTGCCTCATCTGGCTCTCTTAATAGAGAAAGGCTTTCTCGACACGTCCAAGGATTTGTTGTACCGACTACGATCTCTCAACCTAATCTCAGATGTGTACGACTCTGTGTCCGGTGAAGCAGAGTCTACCGACTTGTT
The DNA here is from genome assembly GCA_011316305.1 of Rusavskia elegans. Taxonomy (NCBI): domain Eukaryota; kingdom Fungi; phylum Ascomycota; class Lecanoromycetes; order Teloschistales; family Teloschistaceae; genus Rusavskia; species Rusavskia elegans. The sequence continues at coordinate 412,563 of SAUG01000009.1, read as the reverse complement.
CTGTCGGCAACTGGTACAGCTTATGGACAGGGCTTGCGTTGGAGGTAGCCTGGGATTGAATAATCGGTTGATGGAGATCGCTTGTAAAATCCTCCACGACGTCAGAATGTCGACATTTGACTTTCTCTTGGCGGCTCTGCTCAAATTCGTCGTGGAAATAGGCTCCATCGATCTGGCCTATCTAACTTCAGTAGTGCTAGAGGAAGGGGTTGGTACTACTAAGAGCATGCACTTTGTGGCCTCGTTCCTGGGACGCCATCCTGATGAAGCTGAGAAGGGACGAAAGATATTCGACGGCTTAGTCGCAATTGCAAAAACCTCAAAGGCTTCAACAGAAGTCAGGCTGGATGCTATCAAGATACTCACAAGGCTGCGGTGCCACCAGCATAGCTTGCTCCAGATTGTAGAAAAACCGGATACCCAGGGATTAGCCGCAACATTAGCAAAAGCACAGCCGGTCAGTGGCCCATCAAGCAGAACTACTCAGTTTAGAGTGTCAATGAAGGAAGAAAGTCCACGATCTCGGACAGACTGCACCACTGGTCTTCGAAATCTCGGTGGGGAAGATGCCCGCTCGCGACCACAGTCCACAACCGAAAAGCAAACGGAGGACTCCCAGAGTGGGCAGATGAAGCCAATCAGAATCTGCACAACGGCGAGCAGAGGCTCAAATACGATTGACTTGAGCTCATGGCTAGAATTCATCCTGGACATCCTTGAGAAGGGCAATGAGTGGGAGATCTATAGCTACACCTTGATTCATCTCCCCTCGCAGCTGACCAACATATCCCTTTTCGCGAGTAACGTTCCTCAAGTCGAGAAGCTGCATGACTTGCTGGTGTATCAACTGCAGAAGGGCAAGTTCCCTGAACCCCCAACAAGCACTGATCTGAGGAAGGGTCATGTAGCTGTCTGTCTTTACCAGATCCTTACCGTTCTTATCCCGTACAGCGGCTGGTTCCTGCCTCAAAAGATGACAGAAACCGTACACACTTTTTTGAACGGGATAAGCCAGTGGAATCAAACAATCAAGTGTTGCATCCACGCTCTCGCTCTCTGCTGCCACGAGTTGCCCCGGGGGGTTGACAGATGTCTTCCGCTGATTCTGACCAAGATGTCCCAGATCATCACCCAGTCGCAATTCGCCATGGACATCCTCGAGTTCCTTGCACGTCTAGCTAGATTACCAGCTGCTTATCAAAGTATCGGAGAAGAACCTTTACGGACCATCTTTGGAATATGTATCCGTCACCTTCATCATTCGCGAGAGATGCGTCAAGTTGCAGCTGATTCGGCGAATCTTGGCTCCACGGCCTCCTCGAAACGTTGCAGCAACGTTTCTGGAATTGATGGTGTATCTTCAAACTCAAGTCAGGCGGTTAGCAATGACAAAGAGCTCCCAGAGTATGTGTACGCTCTGGCATATCATGTGATTACGCACTGGTTCCTGGCTATTCCAATCCAAAATCGGTCGAAGCACGTCGGCTGGATAGCCAAGAACTTGGCCTGGAAGAACAATCTTGGTGAAGAGATTGTTGAAGAACAAAGCCAGGTGACTCTAGACATGATGCACAGAACAGCCTTCCTAGATCTTGGCGAAACGTTAAGACCCTCGATACCCGCAGATCAGAAGGAGAACATAGTGAAGAAGATGTATCTAATCGGCATGAGCATCGTAACGATGGAAACGAGTTCGACGACTGGTCTGACATATATCACTAAACGTCAGGCATCCGGTACAACCAACGCCACATATCAGCCATGCACCGCGCCCCTCCCAGCTCATCACGCGGTAGCACCAGACCAGGTAGCAAACACGGCTACGATCTCATCACCTCTCATCTATCCTCAGCATGTCTTGCTACAATTGAACTCGACCATCTCACCTATGCCAATCCCGGAGCAGCCAATCGTCCTGCCAGACGACGGCATACCCGAGAAAACCATCACTCAAATCGATCGGATCGCTACAGTGGATAGTTATAAGGCTGGTGTCATATATGTTGCAAATGGACAGAAGGAGGAGAGAGAGATTTTAGCCAACACAGCAGGTAGCAAGGCATTCGATGCGTTCATGGCCGGCTTGGGGACGAAAGTTCCCCTGCAAGGAGCGACCTTCAACCCGTGCGGCCTGGACAAGGTCTCGGACGTGGATGGTACTCACACGTTTGCATGGCGTGACCGAGTGTCGGAGATTGTCTTCCACGTCCCAACAATGATGCCGAACTTAGATCACGATCCGCAATGTACGAATAAAAAGATGCACACTGGCAATGATTATGTCAACATCATCTTCAACGAGTCCAGATTACCATTTGGTTTCGATACATTTCCATCGGCATTGAATTATGTGAATATTGTTATTACGCCCGAAGAGGTCCCAGCACAGCAGTCTGCTTCAGGATCGGCCGATATCGGTGGGTCGAAAGCTGGGGAAACATGCTATTTCTTCATGGTACAGGTCCTATGTGCCCCGTTCCTTCCTGAGATATCTCCAGCCGCGACAGCCAAGCTCGTCTCAGCCTCGGCGCTCCCTGGCTATGTTCGCCAACTCGCCCTCAACGCCCATCTTTTCAGTGTAGTCTGGTCCGAACGGGCACAAGGTGAAGAGCGAGTGTCCAGCTGGCGAAGCAGACTACGGGAGATCCGTAAGCTGCGAGAGAGATATGCCAATACTGGTAATTCGGCGAACGTGGGTTATCCTGAGATGGGCACGGCAAAGGACCGGGGAGGCGCAAGATCATATGTGGAAGGGGACGAATGGAAAGGAACTTTGGCTATGGGCGGTTTGGCGGAACAGGGCCAACTTTTGATGAGTTTGGATTTTACACGATGGACATGATGCTGTATGAGGTTGGAGGCCCGATTTGCGTAGACTTTGGAGTTGAGTTGGCACTGGCAAAAGAGGGAGTTCATGGACGGGCGGTAGGATCTGGCAGATTCACACAGTGTTATCAAAAGTTTTGTTTCTGTACCCTTTTGCGGCGTTCAAATGTGGATCAGGGCGGGTCTGGATGGTCTCGGCGAAGATCTCTGAATATATAGGACCGGAAATGTAAATTTTGGTAAATATGAGAGAAAAGGTCAATCTGTCAATCATACAATACAGTATGCTCATGAATAATTACGGTTGTGTTATCCGTCATGAATAAATAGGTGTAGAAAAGGGGCTCAGGGGCTCACTAGGACGGGGTTCCGACCACGTGATGTCGCGTTTCGCGGGTCATTTCCGATTGGGAAGGACCGGACGTCAGTGAGCTTCAACAGATAACACCCAATCCTATCACAGCTCTAAGCTCCATCTGGTTTGCCAACACTCCTCATACGTACCATCATCGTTCATCACATTGTCAGTTCCTGTCATATGTGCTGTCTCAGCGACTATGTGACCTTGCCATCATACATCGAGATCCCATTACAACTATTCCATCAATCACTACTAATAGAAGGATAAACCGTCGGCAACGAACATCAACGCTGTTGTCCAAACTCAAACACCATTCCAAGCTAGCCAACGATCTCTGGTAACCGACATGGCACACTATGCAGGCGTCACAGTCAAGGTCATATCCGACGGCAAGACCTGTCCAATGTACGATGATCCTGATGCAGATGGTCACGAAGACCCTTTCAGCCTGTCGTCACCTCCACATAAGTACATCGAGGCGGTCACAGGAGCCAAGTTCGCTGTCGTCGTTACCTTAGAACCCAGCTTCCAATTTGCAAAATGCGACGGTGTCCGAGTAACATATTACTTGGATGGCGATCAACAAGGATACGAACTTACTATCAAGTCGAAGCATGCTATCGGAGGGTCTCTTGAAAACCGCACCTTACGCTTCAGCTGCCTAAGAAAATACTGTCCTAAGACTGGTCAGTTCCAACGTGGTGATTTGACTTTCGGCGAGTTAAAAATCCGTATGTGAAGCACACTCCTGGTCTGTGAGCGGCAGTTGTGCTTACAGTTGTATGACAGACGAAAGGAACGAGTCAACCACTTCCGCGAGTGAGATCAAAGGTCTGGGACAACTTCAAGTCTGTTGGCAACGAATCCACTTTGGTAAAGAGACAGTACGAGAGTACAACAAGGACATTACAGAATCGGTTTCCGAAGTTTCGGAAAAGATGCTGAAGGGAAAAGCAATCGAGAATGCTATCAAGTTAGCGCTCTCCTCACTGAGATTGTTCTGTATAGTTGCTAAAGATGCACAGATGCAGTAACCTTCAACCAATCGTGGGATCGTCAACTTACATATATAAGGAAGGAATCCCCATGCCAGGCCTTCTGGGACGCTCAGTCAGGTTGAACATTATTTATCGCTCAAAGCGTATGCTGCATTGGCTTTGAAAACATGCTTGCATCTCACCTATGGCACAGGTACCCTTCAAATGCTTGGTTGTATTCCACGCTCTCCTTCTCCAGCGCCATTAAATAGACGCTCCGAAGGAGCAGTAGTCGAACCCGACGATCCGCAAGAAGAGCTACGGGCTCTACGAGTGAGTGTTCAGCACTTCATGCATCCAATAGCCCTTTTCTGATAACGAACCCTAGGCGCGGGTTGCTGAACTGGAGAACCGTACAAGTAGCACGCCTCAGCCAGTCGTCAAGTCAGAACAGCATCGCTCAACCTCGAAGGTCAAGCGCGAACGAGAAGACAACGAGAATGAAGTCAAACAGAAACGAAGCCGTAGATCAGGGCCCCCCGAGGTCGTCGACCTAACGGCTGACTGATCTCACCTCTTCGACTCAGGAGGACCAGAAAACCTCCCGCTGCGGTAGTCCAGTCTTAGAACCTGCCACGAAGGCGCGCAGGACTCGCATATCGAAATGACTCTCTTTTCTTTTAGCTCTGGATGGTGTTGATTATGCTGGAGCAGGACTACCTTTGTCGTCCTACTACCAAGATACCCCTGTTACATTGCTGCAATTTGTCGGAAGTCGCTTTTCCTCTATCACAGAACGGGCGTCCAGGCTTGTATCTTATCAATCATGGCGATGTAGCTCGATAGCCCTGAGGATGTATTTTTCCATGTCACTTTGCACCCGAGGTTCACTATATGATCAGTGTAAGATAAGTGATATCGATACACCCCTATCCGCTCTGTCCATAGTAAGAACACGTACCTAACCTTCTGCTGCTTCGCTCGAGAACTTTCAACACTTTCTCTACCGGCCCCAGTATCTCCATGCCAAGCTCCTTCATTCCTTGAACACAACACATCAATCCTCGACAAGCAAATCCAGACTTTACTACACTACTTCAAGAACCACCTCGCTACCGTCTTCCACAAGAAAAAGAAAGACGACGCTAAAGCGTAATTGGTGCCAAAATGTACAACCATAGAACTACCAATAACAATGAGATTAGTGGTACAAACCAGAAAGATATTGCTTCATCGATCTATCTTCTTGCAATGCTCATCGAAGAGACAGACGTCTTGAAAAGGGTCATACCACACACCCCATTCACGATCTATCGAAGTATGAAGAGTCTTCATCAAATCTCACATCTCGACGATTCCTCCTTCGAACTCGTATAATCTCTTTGGCGAAACGAGTACACATGCAAACAGATCACAGAGTTGTTCCAATTTTGAACTTTGATATCCATCGTATGTAAAGTACGTACAGTAGTGAACATTGCAGACCCGGATGCACCTGCCATCTTTATCTTAAGGTACTTCTCCTCGACCCATTCGCTAAAGAACAAGACGAAATACACGCCGGAGAGATGCAACCCATCGTATGCTGCCACCTCTTTCCCTGAGACTCCGTTTTCGGATCATATCCTTCGGCTCGGCGAAACGAGCATATGAATCTTCGATTGACCAGAGCACGAGTTACGAAAGGCTTCAAATGCCTTCTTGCGATATTCTTACAACGGCCAAGCACCTACTTCGCCATCACATCTATATACCCCCGACCCTTCTTCCCTCTTTTCATGGTGCCGCCCTTTCGGACCTGTGGCTCCCCCAGTAGATCGTCAATATTGCCGCCGCCGCCGACAGCAGTCGATGGTCTCGATGGAGGCGCCGACGGTGGCCCACTCGATGACGCTTGATCAGTCGTAGCTGCAGTCGTCGTCGGCATCGTAGGCGATACCTTCCCTGCTGGTGTGCCGCTCCCAGATGGTGGGTGGGACTGATGCTGTATAGGAGCCGGTGCTTGGGATGGCAAAGGGGGTACTGGCGGAGTCGATGTCCTCGATGCAGACGTCAACATTGGCGGCCCGGCGGCACCACTGACAGCTCTCGAGGGCGGCCCTCTCGGCGGCGGCGCTTTCGGCGCTTCTGATGCAGCTGGCGCAGGGTCTTTTTTGTTGACCCATTTTTTGAGCTCCTTGTCGTAGTAGAAGGAGCTTTCCTCCCCGAGTTTGGCCTTGATCGCTTTGGGCTCTTGGTTGTTAAGATCATCATCTTTCTTGCCACCAAGCCAGCCTCCGACGCCGCCAAACCAACCCGATTTCTTGGGTTTCAAGTCCCTTTGCGCTAGAAGAGGAAGTCAGTACCCTTTCATCAGAAATCTGGAAGGATTATCATACCATCAGCTTCTGCCGCCTTACGGAATGCCTCGTTTGCTTCCTGATCTTTTCGCGCTTTATCGTCCTTCAGGACTGCCGCTGCTTTGGCGGCGAAGTCGTCATCCTCGTCGTCATTCATGAAAGACTTCTTCTTCTTCTTTGGACTCTGTTCCTCCGTCGGAACTTGGTTGTCTGGCACCTCCGGATCATAGGGTGCGTAGGATGGAGGAGGCTCATAAGTGGAAGCACTGGGATTATACACTGATGAAGGTGGTTCATAAGTGTGACCAAGGCCATCATCTACGTTAGCAGGGTGATTGTAGAATTCTTGTGAACCTGGAGAAGCGCTTAATTGCAGTGGTTCGGACGGATACAGTGAGCTGGACGGATCGTTCGGAGGAGCTATAGGCATGTGGTCGGGTTGCAAGGGGGGCGTCGGCAAGTAGCCTTCGGACTTTGGTGAATCGTAGGCGGAAGGCTGATAAGTAGGTCTGTACTGCTGGCTTGAGAAATCCTGTCGAGGGGCCGGTGAGGAAGTATATCGAGATGGATTGGAAGGATATGGAGCCTGGGGTTGCGTCGGTCGCAACGTGCTGGAATGAGCTGGCTTTTGAAGCTGGTCCTCAGATGGACGGCCTTGCTGCTCGAGGGAAGAACGAGGAGTGTACTGGCCGCTCGGCGCATAGTGAGAGTTTGGAGCGTAACGAGATCCGAACGAAGTCGGGGCTGGCATTGATGGTCCCGTTGGAGAACCGAAGGCACTATACAGATCGGTCGAAGATGCACTTCGACTGACGGCTGGAGCATCAGCAGCCACTCTTGCAAATGGACCTGAATCTTGGTCTCTCCCAGAAGACGCTGAACCAGTGTCACTCTCATCGCCAACGATGAAATTGTTCAGCCTTTTCCACATGGAGCCCGACATCTTGTCCATGGGCTTCGACATCCACGACGAGCCGTCTCGTGGGGCCTGCTGCAGCCGTTCTAAGAGGTCATCCAAAGCGGTGAACAACAGACTGTGGTAATACGGCGACGGCTTGGTCGTTGACTTAAGAGTGCTCATGATGGCGTCGCAGTATTGTTGGGCTTCGGATCGATGGCCATTCTCCACCAAAAGCATTGCATGGTAGAGTTTGTAGGATTGTAAATGCGGTGAGACCGACAGAGTTGCAGATGAAGCGAGTACAGAACGAGCAAACTCGTAGACTTCAGTCAGAAGGATGCTGTCGAGATCGCGTCCATAGTCGAAAGGCTGCTGTTGGTGATCTGCTCCAAGGAGGAAAACGCTGGCTTGAGCATCTTCCGTACCGCCAAAGAGGCCTGTTGATTTCGCGAATATGAGACAGAGGTGAGCGGCTTCGATCCTGCTGTAGCCAGCTAAAAGGCGTCCAAGTGCAACCAGAGCATTCTCGTCATCTTGGGTACGGTTGCTGAGGATCAATGTGAGGGTCTCCTTCCATCCGTCCAGGCCATCCAGAGCATTCCTGGTCGGCCCCGTCGAAGCCGCCTTGCTCACCATCTGAAGACCAGCTCGGGCAGACGGCGGGACTAGTTCGTCGATACTTTCCTCCCAATTGCCGGCAAAGACTTCGTACAACGCTGCCAATGACTCGGTGTTCTCTCCATATGGCTTAACTTCCAGACGCGTAAACTCATGCAGAACTTGTTTCCAGACAGACTTGTCAAGGGTCGAGGCAAGTACCATGGCGTGAGCCCACATCCGTCGATCGACCGCATGCCATACCGCCTTTTCCCGTTCACCCTGCAATAGCAATCGTCGTACTGATTCCACCGCGCTGGGATCTACGGATTCGGTCACAGGACGCGACCCATCAGGCTTCGATATCCCCGCTACCGATACTCCAGATCCGACGAAGGAAGCCTCTATCCCTTCACTTTGCGTGAGATCCGGGCACAGGATTGTTCTGACGGCATCCTCTGCTTTATTGTTACGGGCAACGCTGCCATCATATTCCACGAAGACTTTCATGATCTTCCAGAGGAGCACCTTCTCCTCATGTCGTTTGATTGGATCAGGCAATGTAGCACTGGGGACAACAGATGCCTGGGCTCTCTCTAGTATGTCGATCTTCCTTTGGAGCCATTCCAAGAGCTCTTTCTTCTTACTCTTGGACTTCAGAGGACCAGGGAAGCTCCCAATTTCATCCCCAAGCGTATTCCTGTTGCCTATTTGAAGCTTGACCTCACCTGGACTGCACTTGATCATCGGAAAGCCGTGTCCGGCGGCATAACGCGGAATATGCTTAGGAAAGCTTGTTACAATTGTACCTCCGAAGCCGAACTTGAAGATTGGGCCTCCCTTCCACCGCTCAAGAGGGTCGTGTTCTCGGCCGTCGTCTGGCCGGATATAATGTAGATCCTGTGCCTGGCGGGATCCTGTTTGAGCCATTGTCGCGTATTGAGATGGAGCCGGAGACTCAGCGTGGCCATAGGATGAACAGGCGATAGCTGAGGCTGGCCGTTGGTGTACGTCTTTCGCTCTAGTCAATGCATCCGGCTTAGGCCTTGAGACTCCAGGCGACTGGGTTTGTGGCCGTCGCAGAGGTCCAATAATGCCATCGTCGGCGGAAATCGGTGATTGTCTTTGCGATTCATTCAAATATTGATGATGTATATCTCGGCTTGTTGAAGCGGCTTCGGAGTCGGGAGACAGAGCTGGGAATCCAGCATTGGATGGCGAGCTTTGAATTGGCGCATAGCCCAGATTAGACTGAGGCGGGATGCTCTCGTGAGCAGATCGTGGTTCAGTCAAAGATCCCCTGTTGGCTGTTCCTGGCACGTTGCGCCCAACGCTAGGGTCGAAATGTTCTTCAACCTGGGATAATCCAGACGAGTCGTATCGAGGATCGTGTCTTTGGACAGTTGCTATCCTTTGAGGTATACGAGGCCGCTCTGGAACTTCGGCTGGTGGAGGAGTCACACGATGTGTCTGCTGTGAAACTGCCGAATTCTGCGCAAGTGGGCTTGAGGTTCGAGGCTGAAAGGGTGTAGCTTGTGAAGATGCCAGTGGTCGAGAACCTGCGGCTGCAGGAGACACTGCGTATCGGTTTCGTGGCGGAGGGACGTTGGACTGGGAACCTGGCGCCGGAGAGTATCTTGAGTTCGCCTGTACCGGAACAGAGGTTGCATTAGGCTGTTGGGGAAGGTTTGCATAAGGGCTTTGTCGTTCAGGAGGGACAAGCTGATAATTGGACGCGGTATTGGAGGAACTTGATGTTGGTCGTTGGGCCAGAGACTGCTGCCGCGGTGGTTCGGAGAGAGATGGTGGCTGTGTGGGTTGCTGCTGTGGAGCTGCAGGCGCATATCTGCCTACGCTGCTAGGAGGACGAGATTTGGACGCAGGGAGCTCTTCAAAGAAACTCCCCACACTAGGCTTTGGCTGAACACCCGAAGATGACGGTCTTGCCGATGGCAACGCAGGGTTAGCGCCAGGTAAAGGTGGCAAAAGTGGTGATAGGGCATCGGCCGGGCGTCCCGACACATACATCGAACTGCTTCGGGGAGGTGCGAGAGGGCGAGAGGGTTGTAGATTCGATACAGTCTGTACTTGCTGAAGGTGGGTTCGCCTCTTTGGTCTGTTCACGTCCATAGGAAGGTCATAAGGTGAAGTATAGCCGCCTTTCGATTTATCAGCAAAGCTCTGAGCTGGCGCCGGCATGCCCGGCCTTGACCGTCCAGAAACATTGCTTTGTGGCAATTGCTGCAACGCATTTGCCCCAAAGCCTGCAGGCGCTGAAGACGAGTTGCTGAGATATTGGGGCGAGCCTGAATTCAATTGATGTCCAGCCGAGACTTGGTTTTGATAGAGCGAAGACGCCGCAGTCTGTTGTGTTGAAGCAGGCGCGTACCTATTCTGTGAAGAACCTGAGCTATCCCTAAGGTCGGCTGTGGTAGTTCCGTAGCCTTGTACTGGTCTGCGAGAGCCGTCGATGGCCTGCGAAGTAGGCACCGGTAGAGTCTGTTCTTTGGTCGTCACTCCAGCTTCTGCTGAAGGAACGGGCTGATCTGCTGGCAATTCGGCATCATCCAGCAAGTCATCATCATCTAGAGCTGCCTGCCACAGTGCCGCCAAATCTTCCTCCTTCTGGTTTGTCGCTTCTGCTGAGAAATCGCTTGTGGCTTGAGAGGGTTGTGCATTGATTGGACTATTGTTCGAAACGTTGACAGTGTCTGCAGCCACTTCCTCTGACGACGGATCTTCTTTTTGCGAAGTCAGCGCATAATGAGCGCCGTCATATGGATCATCAGTCATGCCATGAATTACCTGACCGGTAGTCTTGCGATCTAGAAGCTTGGGTTTGAAGAAGCTTGCATCCTGATGCGAGTTTGGGTCATCGCCAAAAAAATCTTCATTCGCAGAGTCTTGACGACTGTCGCAGACATCCGGTGACGTATTGGTCTTAGATGACCGTTTTTCAACCGAGAATGACTCCGGCGAGACCAGCGGTAAGCCCTCTTCAAATCTAGCTTCATCATCGGTTGGAGTAATAGGAAAGCTGCCTTCCTCTGCGCCAAATGGATGGTTGAAAAAATCATCCTCTTCCACGGATGGTGCATCTCCAAAGAGATCTTCCTGGTTCAGATCCACTATACTCGTGCTATGCTGAGACTCGTCCACGTGAAATTCGCTTGGAGTCACACGTGCAGTATGATGTTCCTCTTCAGGGATGCTCTCTACTTGCGATTGAGCATGGCTTGGACTCTGAATTGTCTGGGTCTGATGTAATGGAGGGACAGCCGGGAAAGAGTTGGTCCTATCCAGAGTCCCAAAAGCCGGCAGCGTCTGCACGTCCCGCTGTGAAGCGAAACCGTCGTCTAGCTCCTGGTCCGTCGTATGACTGTCATACCCAACAGCATATTGTGAAGAGCCTGGAACGGATGCTTCCTGTGTGGGCTGGCCAATGAAGCTCAGACCATTGACCAATTCGGTCTTCCGGTCATCTTGAGTGGAGTGGCCGTCAATCTCGTTTCCCGCTGATAAATTCATGCCAAAACTTTGGCCACTGAAATCCTCCTCCGATTCCATTCCATTGCCGTTGTTCGACATGAAAGGTTCTGGAGGCGGACTGATTGCATGGCCGCCGAATGCTCGGTCTTCTGTTAATCCCGCTTCTGACCCTATCCCAGGAACGTATCTCGGTGACTGTGAATCCTCTCGAGCAGGTATAGATGTGGATGTATTGAGATTTTGAGATGAGAGGGATTCCGGAGGGGTGTCATTGGGAAAACGAGGTTTTGGTTCCGACTCGGGCATATGCGCCGGATGCCATGATCCGAGGTCATGATCCTCGCTTAGACGTAGAATTTGATCGCTCATCGCGAGAGGAGACCAGCAGAAGGGATTATCTACAATCGGGTGATCAGTTGAGCCTTTACGTGAGAGCAGGATCTGATCCCTTGCTCTCTCAGCGTGCATCTTACCTCTCTACCCAGTGAAGGCTACCTTGCCGGACCCATAACTGTCAACATGATTGATCAGGACGGTGACAGGCCTGAACATTAGTCGAGAAAGGTCGAGTGGTAGCAATGTTTTGCTCGATAGAATAGATAATATCGTATGGAGAAGCTGTCATCTCAGGTCTTGGCACCTGCCTCGATTTAGTTGCGGAAGCGGCGAAATGGTGCGGAAAGGTTCCACACTGTGCATCTGTCAACCTCCCTCACTGAACAATGATAATTTCGCTCGTTAAGACTGCATCCGAATTTATTTGAAGAAACTGATAGTATTGTGACTCTACAGCGCCATGCTACTCAGCGTACAACCACAACATCCATCCCGGGTCCAATGAAACATGTCCAGATCACACCAATACCACCAGCCGAACGCCCCAGATTCCCCAGGTCACGACTCCGACTCCGATATCGAACTCGATGTGCAAGAGCTCGCTCCGTATGACGGGAAGGATGGGAATGAAGTCGACCACTCCTCATGGGCTCAGCAAAGTCCTGAGAGCAGGATACCTCTGAGGAATCTACGAGTAAGCCGGACGAGGGCGTCTGGTATTCAGCGACAGGATCACGCGCATCAAGACGGCGACTATGAAGGCTTCATCCAGGACCGGTCGAGTGCCAGAGACTCAGATGGGACTTTGGAGGATAGTGCGCCTCTGCTAGATCCGAGCGGTCGTTCCGCCAAAAAGCACGAATCTGAGGACGAAAGCCCAGTCCGACCTTCTTCACGACTGAAATTTGCAAGTTTCCTTTCCACCTCCCAAGCGGCGCATCCCCGTCGAACTACAAATGTAAAAGAGGACGATTCTGCTGGCACATCTCGCAATATCATCATCGGGCAACATCCACCTCCTCGCTTTCCTCCGAATGCTGTCTCTAATGCCAAATATACCGCTTGGAGCTTCCTCCCAAGAACCCTCTATAACGAATTCTCTTTCTTTTTCAATATGTATTTCCTGCTTGTTGCATTGTCTCAGTTGATACCCCCTTTGCGAATCGGATATGTTTCCACTTACGTTGTTCCGTTGATTTTTGTCTTATCAATCACTTTAGGGAAAGAGGCGTTGGATGATATAGCGCGGCGAAGACGGGACGCAGAAGCAAACAAAGAAGAGTATACTGTACTTCGACTGCAGGATCCTGCAAAAAGCGCGGGTCGCAAGGGAAAAAAATATAGAAAGTCCAAGGCGCCCACAAAAAGGCCACGAAGTAACACGGCATCGTCCTACCCGAATCGTCTGGATGTCATCGAGGAGGAGGAGGAACAAATCGGCCATGGTGGAAAATCTTCTAGCTTGGATATTGAGGTGGACGAGTTGAACATAAAGTCACGGGATATCAAGGTTGGAGATGTCGTAAAGCTTGTCAAAGATCAGAGAGTACCCGCAGACCTGATAATCCTGAAAAGCTCCAGCGCGGAATCAGGCATCGTCGCCCCGTCACCCCTGCAAGCCGATGCTAGTGAGGCCAGCCCATTACCTGGACAATCGCCAATACTGGATCCTCCCATGACAGAAGTTGGAAGCGATGCGCCACCAGAGTCGAATCGAGCGGCTGTTTCGAGCCAGTCAGACGGGACTGGCGAGGCATTCCTTCGAACAGACCAGCTGGACGGAGAAACAGACTGGAAGCTTCGCGTAGCTTCACCTCTAACACAAATACTTGACCCTTCGGAGTTTGCGAGGTTGCGTATTGTCGCTGGGAGGCCCTCGAAGAAAGTAAACGAATTCGTCGGCACAGTTGACTATACCCCACGACAAAACGGACCAAACGACTATATCGACCAACCAGGATTGCAGAGCCCGAAAACACTATCGGCACCCTTGACGATCGAGAACACTGCCTGGGCCAACACCGTTTTGGCATCGAATGCTACAGTCTTGGCTGTTGTGGTGTACACTGGATCACAAACTCGACAAGCCATGTCCACCAGTCCACCGAGGTCAAAGACGGGGCTTTTAGACTGTGAGATCAACAACTTGACCAAGATCCTGTGTGCTTTGACCTTGAGCCTGTCCATAATACTCGTTGCACTTGAGGGTTTCGAAGGCGACGAGAGGATGAAGTGGTATGTAGCTATCACTCGGTTCCTGATACTGTTTTCGACGATCATTCCGATCAGTCTTCGAGTCAACTTGGACATGGGCAAATCAGTCTACGCATGGTTCATCGAGAGAGATCAAGGTATCCCGGGTACAGTTGTTCGGACAAGCACAATTCCAGAAGAATTGGGCCGGATCGAATATCTGCTTAGCGACAAAACTGGCACATTGACGCAGAATGAGATGGAGCTGAAGAAAATCCATGTCGGAACTGTTTCCTATGCCAATGAAGCCATGGACGAGGTTTCTTCGTACGTTCGTCAGGGTTTCACCACCGGCTCAGAAAGCGACGTCCTGCAGCCATCTTCCTTAGTCACACCATCTTCCAGCTACTACATTTCTTCGACAGGCACTTCTACAACAAGAACCAGACGAGAAATCGGTTCGAGGGTGCGAGACTTGGTTCTTGCGTTGGCACTTTGCCATAACGTAACACCCACCACAGATGATGAAGATGGTACTAGCTTTACCACTTATCAGGCATCCTCGCCGGACGAAATAGCTATCGTCCGCTGGACCGAGCAGGTCGGACTGCGACTTATTCACCGTGATAGGACCAGCATTACACTACAGTCTGTTGACACATCTCGGATTGTGGTTCGAGTCCGTATCCTTGATATCTTCCCATTTACTTCGGAAGGGAAGCGGATGGGCACCATTCTCCAATTCATCCAAGGAGAGGAATCTGAGAAGGCTTCTACTGAAGAAGCCGGCGAGATCTGGTTCTACCAAAAAGGAGCAGACACCGTGATGACCTCGATTGTAGCAGCGAATGATTGGCTCGATGAAGAAACGGCCAACATGGCCCGCGAAGGCTTGCGTACATTGGTAGTTGGTCGGAGAAGGCTTTCGGCACAACAGTATCAGGGGTTCGCAGCTCAGTACAAAGAAGCGTCACTGTCTCTTCAGAGCCGGGACGCCAGGATGGCTCGGGTCGTCCGAGAGAATCTGGAACACAATCTCGAGCTCATGGGGGTCACTGGTGTGGAGGATAAGCTTCAGAAGGACGTCAAACCATCACTCGAGCTACTTCGCAACGCCGGCATCAAGATCTGGATGCTCACTGGTGACAAGGTAGAAACGGCTCGTTGCGTTGCGGTGTCTGCCAAACTCGTCTCGCGAACGCAGTACATCCACACCATCACGAAGTTGACCCCGGATACGCCAGCATCATCCGCTCTCGATGCCCTTTCTCTGCTTCGATCTAAGCCCGACTCGACGGCATTACTCATCGATGGGGATTCGCTCTCGTACTTCCTCAGCCACCACCGCTGGGAGTTCATCTCGCTCGCGGTGCTTCTGCCTGCCGTGATCGCCTGTCGTTGCTCACCCACACAAAAAGCGGACATAGCGTACCTGATCCGACAATTCACCAAGAAACGAGTGGCGTGCATTGGTGACGGTGGCAACGATGTTTCGATGATCCAAGCGGCTGACGTCGGCGTCGGTATCGTGGGAAAAGAAGGACGACAAGCTTCTCTTGCCGCCGACTTCTCGATCATCAGCTTCCACCATCTTACCAAGTTGCTAGTCTGGCACGGGCGAAACTCGTACAAGCGATCGGCTAAGCTTGCACAATTCATCATCCACCGTGGTCTCATCATTTCTGTGTGCCAAACAATCTACAGCATCGCGGCGCACTTCGAACCCAACATCCTGTACCGAGACTGGTTGCTTGTCGGGTACGCGACGGTGTACACCATGGCTCCGGTCTTTAGTCTGGTGTTGGATAAAGATGTCGACGAAGGACTTGCGAATCTCTATCCGGAACTGTATAAGGAGTTGACTAACGGACAGAGTCTCAGCTACCGCACCTTCTTCGTGTGGGTCGCCATCAGCATCTACCAAGGCAGCATCATCCAAGGGCTAAGTCAAATCCTGGTGGGTGGCTTCAAGGAGCCCGGGGATGTCAAGTTCCAACAGATGGTCAGCGTCAGTTTCACTGTGCTGGTGATCAACGAACTCATCATGGTGGCGTGCGAGGTGGTGACATGGCATCGGATCATGGTGACAAGCCTGTTGGGCACAACGTTGGTATACGTCGGCAGCGTGCCCCTACTGGGGGATTACTTCGATCTGGGCTATGTATGGAGTTGGGGTTTCGCATGGCGGGTGGCAGCCATTTCAGCCATCTCACTGGTCCCGCCATACAGTGTGAAGATTCTCCGGAGAACTTTGAGGCCGCCGAGTTATCGGAAGGTGCAGGGAATGTCTCGTTGAAAGGAGGGGTGGTTGGGGATGATGCATACAAGCACTGGCGTTTGGTATAAGCATTTGTAGGAGCTAGAGATATTGAGGTTCTACCTTAGTGCACCGTCTTCGTTGATACAGCATGGCGAGTATCCATTGCGTACCTAAAGTCTTTGAGCCATACAGGCATAGAGCATAGAGCATTTACGAATCGCGTCGTGATGGATTGACGTCATTGCAAAATAGCCCATCACGCACCACTCATCAAGCTAACTCGTGGAAGACCACGTCTTGACAGGAGAATCTAATCAACCACTTCAGGAGACCTGTAGCACCATTTCCCCAAGTATGCCTTCTCGCGCAGAATCCGAGTCACTTGTCCGTTCCTGGGGTTTCGGGCACGTCTTCACCTGGAGCGATGGCCCAAACGCACATTACCCTCCGCATTCCCATTCTGGTCTAACGACGCATCTGATCCTCCGAGGCCAGCTTACGATCACTTTTCCGAACGAAGCCAACGCTGAGAAGAAGACGTATGGGGTGGGAGACCGGGTGGATGTCGAAGGAGGGAGGGTGCATGAGGTGTGGATGGGCGATGGAGGATGTCAGTATGTCATTGGGGAGTAGAGCATTGGTTGGGGTAAGAGAGATCGGAGGGATGGTATGTGCTATGCCTGTATGGCGGACAGCCGATCGCAGGGGTTGAACAAGATGATACCTGGATATCTGTTCGATCTGGCTTCTCCTCCATTGCTGTCCAAGGTAGCTTGCGAACCAGCAGACTTCAGCATACTCACCTACCTCGCTACCTTCCCCCACGAGCGCGTATCATAAGATGCACCATTGATTGCGGCAGGCAAAGCGCGAAGGGGCCATGGTTCTTTCGATTGCTGCACCGCGCCTCGTATGCTCATATCCCCATGTCTTGATCTCTTGATGCTAATTGGGACTCAGAACATTGCCACTTACGGCGAGAAATCTTACATTCTTCGAGCAACATAATCCCATACATCTCGGTAAAATCTCATACGTATCACCCTGGATTGCATGGTATTGTTGAGCCTTCTATGTTGTAGAAGCTTTCCTTGCCTCGAACGACTTATCCAGGATGATTGACTGCAACCGAGGATCATGTACCTTTACGACCTCAATATATATAACATGGCTTGCTTTTTGATCCGTAGAGATCAAGTCTTCCTTGGATTTTCTTTAGACGAGCGCATCTTTGCTTGATGAGTGTGCTACCGTATGGAAGTCAGCATGCTTATCTTTCTTTTACGTCTTGCCATACTTTGTTCCATTTCCATGCCCATGACCGGAGCTTTTATGGCTGCACTTACGATGCGATTCTGGAACTGCTGCAAACCTTCTTGCTCCTGGCCGGGAGCGGCCAATGTTAGTAACCCCGTCACCACTTGCGATAAGAGCAATGTTCCTTTAGAAGACTACAACCAACCCTCAAGCTGCGATAAACCCAATGACGGCGGAGCGTCTGCTTGCGCGGACCAACATCCCGGGCAGGTAGACGACACAACATCCTACGGCTTCGCTGCAGTCCATCTTGGGGGAGCGGACAAGAGTGCATGGTGCTGCGCCTGCTACGAGCTACATTTCAACTCAGACGTCGTACAGAACCCCTTACAGAGCCGTACGAATGGTGTTTCAAGTCGTGTCTATCATGGATTCAGTAGCCTCCACCACTTTTGACCTATCGGTCCGTGTACGTTTCAACCACTGCTCGGACGGGCTTCCGCTAAACTTCCTCCGCACTAGATACCAGGGGGCGGTCCAGGAGGCGTCAACAGTTGCATGGACCAGTATTCAACGCCTACTACATTCCGGGGCTCGCAGACCCTAGGCCTTTCTTCTGCCGGCGATTGTGATCGCTTGGCCCCAGCACTCAAAGATGGTTGTCTCTGGCGGTTCGGCTGGTTTGTAGGTGCTCAAAACCACAGGTAGGTCCCTCCTTGGGTTGATCAGCCGCAATATCGTATCGATCAGGTTGTTGACAAATGCCTTAGTGGTGATTTCGAACACGTCAAGTGCCCTGCGGCCATTACGGCCAAGACTGGCTGTTCCCGCAACGACGAGCGACGGCGATTGGCTTCTGATCCGACAGAGTCTTCGATTTCTTCGTCGCCGCTACCATCGTCACCAAAGAAAGCTACTATCAGCACCAACTTCAAAAAAGTCGTAGCTGTCTGTGTACCTTTTCTCTCTTATATTTGCCATCGCCGGTTACTGGTTTTCGAGAAGACGGAGGACAACGGTCCGTATAAGGAGAGGATGGACAGTGCTCAAGTACAACAAGCCGTTGCCAGATCTACCAGCAGAGCTCTAGGGAAGCTCGGTTTGGGAAGAAGGTGAAGAAGATACTTGGAATCCATGGAGATAGAAGGAGAACCACCGTGGATTACGATACGTACGCAGAGAAAGTCCGTGTCGCTATTCCGGGGGAATACACCACGATTATACAGCAGTATCGAGTAATATCACAACTCTTAAAAACAACCATGGCAATCCAAACAATGGAGCCAAGTATATCTATGCTCTGACGGCCGTCATGCTCAGGGATCAGTCCATCGACTGGCAAAGGAGGGTATCCGGTCCCTCTATTCACAAACGAATCGGATAGCCGGCTACGGCGCGGATTTCGCGGACCGAAGAAGAAAACAATGGAGTAGGTACATTTGTAGGTTGTCATCATCATTGGGTATATACCAGCTGAAAAACACGATGCCGTAGATCTACACGTCGAGCTTAGGTATATCGGGTTTTCTGCTTCAGGCTAGATATTATTCTCGTCCTGTTATTGCACAGACGTGATATATCGATAGGTACAAGGCCACTCATCTATCTCTTCGAATGCAGTGATGATGTGAGCTATAGAGTGATAGTACCTAGTTTACTCCGTAGCAGTGCATCCTGTGCAAGGTCGTAAAGGTTCCAGGAACCGCCCGGTGGCAAGACTTTAAGCATCAAGGTAGGAGAGTATTCAATAATATTATAATAATTATTATAATCCACGGCGCCAAGCAAAACGTCGACCGCGTCAGATGCAATGCGTCATCTCCAATCATAATAATGGCACTTCAGGATCATTCGACACCCAGCCCCCATAGCCCCATCTGGCCAGACCCTCGAGCAGCACAAGTCATGGATCTGTGTCGCTCTTGCCTTGTTATCTCCATCTCCGTGAAGGATGCAGTCTACCTTCCTCGCCACCGGGCCGCGTGTTCCTGCCCTTGGCTCTGCTCTTGGCCGTAGCCTCGTCACTGCACTCGGAGTATTTGATCATCAATGCATCCATTCTCACTACATCTCACCATTCTTTCTTGCGCCTTGCTGGTGTGCTCCTCTTCTGTCCCTTACTGCTGCCTCGCCGTCGTAGCCTAAGTGTCTGGGGAGACCTTTCATTAACGGTCCCATTCCTCTTGTATAATTAGAGAGCCTTCGTTGCCTCAAACCCCTATTCCCATCATGAAGACTCTCGCCCTCCTTCTGTCTTTGGCTGCCCTTGTCGCCGCCATCGAGCTGGTCAACCGAGCCTCATCGCCCTCTACCGTCGCCCTACAGCTCCAGCGGAGACACGGCCGCCGTCCCGTGAACCCGCACATCACACGGCGAGATCCGGTACCCGAAACGCTGTCCAACGAGGTGAGCTAGGATCTGGCCCCGACAGCCCCAACACAAGTCTAACAACGAAACAGGGCATCGCCTATACTGCACGTATTAGCCTGGGCACAGGCCCGCAGGAGTTCATTGTCATCGTCGACACCGGCAGCAGTGACCTTTGGGTCAACACGCTCCAATCCCCCATATGTTCCTACCAAGACGCCGGTCTCTGTGGACCAGGAGGCACCTACGACGCCAACGCCTCAACTACATATACCTATCTCAATAGCGATTTCAACATTTCATACGCCGATGGCAGCTCCGCCCAGGGTGATTACGCCACCGAAACCGTCCGAGTCGGCCAGACCACCCAGCAGGAATTGACCGGCTTGCAGTTTGGTATAGCCTACGAATCCAGCTTTCCTGCC
The DNA here is from genome assembly GCA_011316305.1 of Rusavskia elegans. Taxonomy (NCBI): domain Eukaryota; kingdom Fungi; phylum Ascomycota; class Lecanoromycetes; order Teloschistales; family Teloschistaceae; genus Rusavskia; species Rusavskia elegans. Next base: position 392,235 of record SAUG01000009.1, on the reverse strand, counting down.
GGTATCCTAGGCATCGGCTACATCGCAAATGTGGCACAGACCAGCACAGGCAGTGGAACATACCACAACCTGCCTCAGCTGCTGGTCGACCAAGGTGTCATACAGTCCAATGCCTACAGTCTTTGGCTGGACGACATCAACTCAAACACTGGCTCCCTCCTGTTCGGAGGCGTCGACACTGACAAATACCGCGGTTCGCTACAAACGTTGCCCGTCCAGCAACTGCAGGGCGAATACCGCCACTTCGTCATCACGATGAGCGGTCTTAGTCTATCGGGGGGAAGCGGCCGCAACCGATCCTTCGAGCAGGATTTACCCGCCGCCGTTCTACTCGACTCGGGTAGTACCATCACGTACCTACCCCAACAGCTGACAGACGAGGTCTATGCAGCGCTCGGCATAGAGGTCGATCCCCTGGCGAGGCCCGGCTACGTAGATGTCGACTGCAGCCTGGCTGAATCGGAAGAGAGGTTGAACTTCGCCTTCACATCCGTGACTATCGCGGTACCCATGTCTGAACTCGTCCTCCCAGGCGGAAGGAGCAGCCGCACCGGCTGCATGTTTGGCATTGCTGCCGCGGATAACACCGTCGGCCTCTTTGGCGATACGTTCCTCCGTAGCGCCTACGTCGTCTACGATCTGGCCAACAACGAGATCTCTCTAGCGCAGACCAATTTTGACGCCACGACGTCCAGTGTCGTCGAGATTGGTAGAGGCGGTGACTCCGTCCCCGGTGCTTCGGCCGTTGCCAACCCTGTTCAGGCCCCCGATCCCCAGGCAGTCGGACCTCGTCTCGGTGCACCTTCAGGCTCTACCGCTTCGGCGTCCCCGGTCGGTGGGGGGACGGGAACCACTAGTGCCGCGAGTGGAAGAGGAGCAGCAGTCCCCTGGCTGATGCTGGGATGCGGCGCGGTTGCTTTGGCATTCGCTTGAGAGTTGAGACGCTCTCAGCCACGTGGTACGGATCGGGTTTCACGAAATATGAAAGGAAGCGGCATTGCTGGGCGTCGGTCATCGGTCAGCGGCATGTGGGGGAAGCATTGCATAGCAACGCGCGTCTTCCTGATGAAGAAGTATTAGCCAGGAGACTTTTCACCTATATACACACCTTCTTTGGGTCCTTGATCCCCCTTAACCTCAGACCTATGTCGTGTAATCCATTCAGGGGCTCGTAACTCGGCATGACCTCGTAATATATCCTATGTTCGAATGGGCGACCGTTTGATAAGTCCACCCTCCGGACAATGTCTTCTCGTTCTCACCCCAGTACCTCCTCGCCTCCACAATCCCGTTCCCTTCAACTTGATAGAACACATGAAATCTCGTGTCAGCGGGTCAAATCCTCGAAAAAAGTACTAGCAGCTAAGCCCCGAGCCATCGATCGCGGCGCCATCGCTGATGTCATACGTGACGCCCCAGCGCTTATCATCCGGGCTATCCCCTGGATCGTGCCATCGGCCCCTTGGAAAGTGAAATCGTACGAACCGCAGAGACTCCCGTTGCGGGGAAGCGACGCCGGACTCGTGAGTCCGAGATGCCATTTGCTGTTCTCGGAATCACCATGGGGGTCGGTATTGTTGTCGTATCTTCGCCACCACATATCGATTGCATGGTCGTCGTTTGTCGTCAAGAAGTACGCAATCCCCCGTTTCGGAAAAACAGGCTGGCGCTGCCTTGACTCTCTGTGTGGGGGATGATGGTTCCATATCTTTCCAGCTTGAGGTTTTGTCGCCGTTGATGTATGTAGGTAAGGAAGGTGCCGTTTGAGTCGCTGGTGTAGAGACTTAGGCCGGCGTCAAGATCGCCGGCGCTGTGATTGTAGTGTTGGCCTCGGCTCACGGTGAAAGCGTTTGAGGAGGGGTCTGCTGGGACTTTGGAGTTCTTCCGCGGCGCCATGAAGTGGGATTGCTTTGGGAGTAGACATTTTAGATGGTGTTTGAGTTGTCGATGTAGAAGAGCCACCACTGCGCGGAGTACGTGTTAGCGAGCTTTACAGGGTTTTTGGTACATCTGAGCTTATGTAGACGGATCCATCTTTGAAGTTCGACTATGTGGAGCAAAGTGGGTTCTGAGCTTGTTCAGATCGGTACTGCCCTGCTACATGCGCTCTTGCCTTTGCGATATGTAGTGGAGGGATCCGTCGTTGGTTTGGTAGAATAGGTTTATGTCTCCGCCCGTGCGAGGCTCCAGCGTCGTCAGTCTTGTTCCTCTGAGAACCCCGCCCAATCTTTCGTTGGTGGCATTCGCTGCAGACGAGGTGGGATCCGCTGTGCTTGTTGCTGATGATCTAGCAGCTGGGTGTGAGCGACCGCAGACAAGCGGGAGGGATCTTCGAACCTCTTATTTCTTGTTATGATAACCCCAACCGGAGTCACTGTTGCAACGATAATGAGGAGAGCCAGAACAACACCAATCAACCATCGCCATCGATGCCGGTTTGGGAGAGGGTCCACTGTTTTCTGAGTTTCAGACGGTGGAGAATCTAGGACCGCTGGAGGCCCGCCGGTGATACCGATTACGAGCTTATCCTCATAGTGTCGCTCAGGACCGTCGGCGACGACTACTTGTTTCCATTCGGAGGCTTTGGTGTATCGACCTTCCCAGACTTGCATGCCTTCCATACCCGGGGATGCCGGGTTGGGCTCTCCCAGCGCAAATATTCTTTTCGTAGCTTTCTCCAACCCATGCACTGGCAAAGGGTTCGGTTTAGGTATTGGTCGAGGTGTCAATTGCCCGCCTTGCCCGCCGAAAGGACTACCACCAGAAGCAGGAGATCGAGCAAAGAGAAGCTGGAAGAGCGTTATGCCATTTAAATCTGCTCTTCGCTTGAGCTTGTTGTTCACCGTGCTCCACGGACCTTTTGAATAACAGAGAGGATACAGGTTACAGGTTACCAGTCTTCAAAGGGCAGATCAAAGGCAGATGCGTTAAGATTTTGAAAAGATTCGGAAAGGATGGTAGGATCAATCAGCCTTTCGAGGCACCATTCTCCGAAGGAATGATGAACACATGTATGCAGGACACTCGGCATGGCACATGGTCTTTAGCGATGGTACTAGCTTGAAACTGGACTTCTTGTTGGATGCTCAATAGACATCAGCAAAATGAGGAGTACAAATAGCAACGTCTAGCATAAGCCGCTGTCAAGATCTAAGCAACATTTGGTTCGGAAAGTTATTTCAGTAGTGCAGAGGAACGCCATCCTCGCGAATGTGAGAAACTTTACACAAACAGGGATCCTTAGGGAAGAACAAGCAACATACGAAAAGATAGAGAAGAGGTTCGTTTCTTCCTCACGGTTGATCGGATCCTCGACCTACAGGCTTGCATATCCGTGTAGATAAGTTGAGATTGTTCGACATCATGACGCTTCAAAGTTAACAGCGCAACTTGCCTCTTGATTTCAAATCTAAGGCATATATGGCCATTGATTTCCCAGCTTATTGTGGACGACTATTGTTGTTGTGCTATGCCGCATTCGGCTGAATAGCTGAAGGTTTTCGGGAAGTGAAATTACTAGGCTGAGATCAAGGGATTATTGAAGGATCAAACGGTGGTGGCGCTGTCGTCGATCACTGTTCCCGCCGGGGCTGAGGACGAAGAAGACCAAGATGAAGTGTGTAAAAATCGATGTCTCGTTTCAAAGAGAAAACTCATAGGGAACCTGTTCGATTCGATCTATCTGGTAAGGCTCTTCCAACGACGTAGGTTGTCCGATGCGAACGAGCCTTCTTCATACAGGCAATGTTCTGCACTGGCTCGAAGAGTCACGGTTATCCCTTCCGCTGCTACTGATGGTGTGGAATGGCAAAGAACTCTGCTGTGGCGACCACTCGAGGTATCGTCGTCCTTGAATTGCAATGGGATACGAGGCAGGATAATCTATTTGTCGCGATACATTGCCTTAGTTTTCAGACCTCTACCAGTATTGACCTTAGAGTTCGCGCCGGCCTTCGGCCTAGACTATATTCGACCTAGTACTACTAAAGAGGCTAGACTATTCGCACGTTGCGCTCGCTAGACTTTTATTACTAAATCTTTACTTATAAGAATTATATTAATATTAGATATAAAATTAGTATATAAAATTTAAAATAAATTTATATTTAAATTAAAATCGAAAAAAATATAATATAGATATAATATCGAGAAATATATATTATCTAGACTAGAGAACTATATTTAGAAAGTAAATATTTAAATTAAAATAAAATTATAATTATTTTTTAAAAATTTTATCCAATAAATAAAACCTTGTTATTTATTTCTAAAATTTTCTCTTTATAAAATTACTTTTTATAGAAAATATAACTAAATTTTATCTAGATACGCCGAATTAAAACTGTAATTAAAATTATAAATAATATTAAAAATATTATTAATACCATTTTTTTTACTAGAAATTTAAAAAAGAATATTAGAAAATTTCTAAATTTTTTTATCTATTAAAATTAAATAAAGAAAATTTGGACGCTACTTTATATAAAGTTTTTTTCGATATAAATTTAATAATTTTCGAAAAAATAAATTAAAACTATTTTTAAAAAAACTATTAGAAGCTAATTTAATACTATAGCTAGTTTTAATATTATTCTAAACTTTACTAATCGTAGAAAAAAGAAAAATTATTAAAAATCGGTTTATTTTTACTAATTGATTTTTTTTTATTAATAAAATCGAAATCGAAAATATCGGTAATAAATTATCTACTAACTTTTAGACTATTATAAAAGTTTTTTTTTTATAATTATTTCTATAAATTTATTAACTTTCTAGAACGAACGTACTATAAATAAATTAATTTCAAATTTTTTATAATTTGAAAAATAATAAAAATTTTTCTATTATCTATAATTGTAATTAGTTTAAAAGATATTTAAATTAATTTGTTTTGGTTTTGGTTTTGATATTCGGTAAATCAATGGTTCGGTAAATAAATCAAGTATTAGTATATTAGTATTAAATATACGATAGTAGAATTTATATTTCAATTTAGTTAACGTAAATAACGATTCTATAGAATACTAATTTAAATTTACTTAGAAATATAAGGTATTTTTCTATCGATAATTTAACTAAAGTAGAAATTTTTACAGATAAATATATCTCGTAATTATCGCTTTTTTTCTTTTTTTTTTTTCTATTACTAGTAATATAAATTCTATAATATCTAAAAGCTTTTACGTATATATATATTCTCGTAATAGTTATAACTATAAATTAAACCAGACGGTAGTATTTTTTTATATCTATAATAACTATATCTCCTCACGCGATCGTCGATAACTTTATTATAGCTAGAGTAATCTATTTCGACTTTAATTTAAATTTTCTTTTTATTATTTTTAAAATATACTATCCGATCTTTCTACTTCTTTTTAATCTAATTAACCGGGTAAAACTTCTAGCTATAGTAGCTAGTATACTATCTAACGACTCTTTTAAAATTAAATAGATTAAAGAATATTTTAATAATTAAATAGAACGTTTAGATATAGATTATATAATAAATACAGTCGAAGCGATAACTATAGATAATTACTTCGCAATATAGTAAATAGATATAGCGGAATAATTAGATATTTATAATTATTTATAACGTCTAAAAAGGACTGGATAGTAGAAGATTCGTAATCGCGAATAAAAAAAGAAATAGTTAAATAGAAATAATTAACTACGCTATAAATTTTACCTGACAAATATATTTTTAGCTATAAAAATTTCTTTAAATATAAATATTATAATCGTTGCCGTATATAATATTAATAATATATATATATATATATAAATTTTATATAATTTCAAATAGAAACCTTTTAGAAAAAATCAAAAGATATAAATATTATATTGATAGATATTAATCGAAATAGTATTTATTTAAATTTTATATATATTTCTGAAAATTATATAAATAATAAAAATTATTTCTTTTCTATCGAATTTAGCCGGCAAGTAATAGTAGAATTAAATAGAGATAAAATTAATTGATAAAACAATTTTTACGTAGAAATCTCCTGAATATATACTATTATATAGTATTTTCTCTTTAGTTTCGATTGTTAATATTAAAACTGATATAAATGTAATAGTTATCAATATTTTAAATATTATTATTAAGTTTGCTATAATATTTATATCGATATTTTAAATAATCGAATAATAATATTTAAAATATATTAAGTCTATTGTATTTATTATATTTAAACTGGCCGTCGAATCGAATTTCGAACCCGGATTCGTATTCCGAGTTCGAATTAAATCGGTTCCGATTTTTCTAGATACTAAACCGATAGATTTTCAATTTCTAATCGAAAAACTAATTCGATCTAATTCGAAACTACTAAAACGCTAAGTTCTAATATAAAAGTATAATTCTAATATAAAAATTATATCTATTTATTTTAAAAAATTCTAAATAATTAACTACGTTAGTAGATTGGCCATTTCGAACCAAAGTGGCGACCCGACTTCGCGATAAACGTGGCTATTACGTCTAAATTACTAGTTAAAGTTAATATCCTTCCTAATACGATTAGAAATTCGAATCCGGGATACGAACCCGAGTTCGAAACCCGATAAAACGGCCAGTCTATACGTTAGTTAGAAGGATTTTATTTAAATTAAATATATTATCTAAATATATTATTGATATCAAACTTATAAAAAATTAATATATATTATATTTAAATTATAATTAAGGTTTAGCAGGTTTCTATCGAATTTTCGGATTCGATCCGGAACCGACTATTTAGCGAGTCGAACCGGTTTAACCCGCTAAAAAATCGAGTCGGATTTTAGATACAGACGGAAACTCGTACCGAAATAGCCAGTCTAATTATATTTATTAATAGATATAAAATCTATAATAAATAAATATTTATTTTAATCTATTAGAATCGAATATAGTAAAACTTTTAATAGATAGACTATTATTTTCTATAATTATAGTATTAGTATCGTTTTTATATATAATATAATTGCTATTTTAAAATATTGCTTCGATATTAGAATTGTTTTAATAGAAACGAATATAAGAATTTTTTTCTATATTTTTAAACGATATTTTAATTTAAAGATATTAGTAAAAATTTCGATTGAATTATTCGTTTTTAATTTACGTTTTGATTTAATAACTTTCTATATTTTAAAACAATTTCTAATTAACATCTATATAGATATTAGAATAATATAATAAAATAATATATTGATAAATATTCGAAATATTTACTAAAAAATTCTTTATTATATTTATTAAAAGTTTTATAATAGTGCTAACGTTTTAATATACAACGTTTTTTTCTATTTAAAAAACTAAATATTCGAATTATTATCTATTTTAAATTGGACGTCGAATCGGATTTCGAATCCGATATTAGACTGGCTATTTCGGGTCGGATTTCCGTCGATATTTCGAAAATTCGACCCGCTAAACGGTACGGGTCGATTTCTAAAATTAGAATCGAAAATTAGACCGAATTATAAAATAGAAACCGACGGAAATTCGATTCGATCCGCTAAATCTTCTAAATATAATATTATATTATAATAATATAATATTTATTTAGTTATTTGTTTTAATTTTGATATCCGGTGAACCAGTGGTTCGATAAGCAAATCAAGCGTTGGTATACCAGTATTAAATATATAGTAGCAGAACTTGTATACTAGTTTAGGTAATATATATAACGGTTCTATAGAATTATAAATTAAATTTATTTAGTAATATAACGTATCTTTCTACCGATAATTTAACGTAGAAATTTTTATAGATAAATATATCTCGCAGTTATCGCTTCTTCTTCTTTTACTAGTAATATAAATCTAAAACCCTTTATATATATACTTTCGTAATAGCTATATTGTAGCTAAACCAGACGATAGTATTTTTATCTATAATAATTATATCTACCCGCGCGGTCGTCGACTACTTTATAATAGCTAGAGTAACCTATTCCGACTTTAATAAAGATTTCCTCCTTACCGCCTTTAAAATATACTATCCGACCTTTCTACCTCTTTTTAATCTAATCGACCGGGTAAAGCTTCTAACTATAGTAGCTAGCGTACTAGCAGGCGACTCTATAACTAGCGACCTTTTTAAAACTACGTAAACTAAAGAGTATCTTAATAGTTTAACGGAACGTTTAGATACGGATTATATAATAAGTATAGCCGAGGCGATAGATATAGATAATTACTTCGCAGTATAGTAGATAGATATAGCGGAAATATTAGAAGCTGATAATTATATATAACGTCGAAAAAGGACGCTGTAAACTTTACCTAACGAATATACCTTTAGCTGTGAAAATTTCTTTACACGTAAAATATAATAATCGTTGCCGTATATAACGTGGATGGAATATATATATATATATATATAAAAATTTAATATAATTTTAGATAGAAGCTTTTTAGAAAGAAATAATATAATATAATACTATAATCAATAAAATATAATACTATAATTTATATATTAACTAATTAGATTTTAGAGTATTATATTTAGATTATATATTTACTATAACTAGAATTCTTTTAACTAGTATAATTAGTTAATAAAATTAATTATAAATAAAAAAATATAGATTTTATATTTAAATTATACTTTTATATTTGATTTTAGTAGTTTTAACGGGTCGAATCCGGAAACTCGGGTTCGATTCGGTATCTAGAAAAGTCGGAACCGATTCGAATCGAATCGGATTTTTTAATTCGGATTCGAAATCCGACCCGACGGCCAATCTATCCGATATAACGTTTTAATATATTAGAAAACGTTGCGTTCGAGCCTAGCTATAGCCGTAGGCGTAGTTCGAACTATTAAATAGTAAAGAAATTCTAGCGTAGATTATCGCGACTAGTTCTATATAGCCGATAGCGCCGACCTACTAAATAGAAGCGACTCTATAATTCTAGCGACTTTAATTAATCTAGATTATTAGTCCGCTAGTCTAATTAATAAACGTAAAATATTTTCGTAAAATCGTAGATATAATACGGCTCCTTTTATAGCGATTTTCTAGATTTTCTTAAAGTTTTTTAAACGTTTTTAAAATATTTTTTTAGTTTTTATATATTTTCTTCGTTTGGAAATTTTTTCTATTTAACTAGAAATTTATTAGTTTATTTTCTTTCGTTAATTATCTATTCGATTTTATATTTTTTCCTTTTTTAATAATACCAGTCTTTCGCTAGTAGTATCCGTACCGGTATTTTTTTTTTAGAAATTTTATATAGAAATTTAAAAAAATTTCTATAGTTAAAAGCTTTAGTAATACTATTATATCTTTAATTTTTTCTATTTCGAAAGTTTCTATATATAGTTTATCTAATTTTCTATCTATTAGATTTTTAATTAATAGAAATATTTTATCTTTTTTTTAATACCGTTATTTCTTCTAGCTTTATTTACTCTTTTTTTTACTTTTTCTTTTACTTTCTAGATTTTTGCTTTTACGTTATTTTAATTATTCTTTATTTTATTTATAAATATTTAGACGGGTAGATTTTTTATATTCGATAAAATTCTTTATTTTAGAATTTTATTATATAATAGTTTGTCTAGTATCGTCTGGATATCTTTATTATACGGCGAGTTAATTACTTTTTATACTATTAGAAAATGTTCGGTCTAATTTTCTCTTTTCTCTAAATAATAAATTTTTAAATAAATTTCCAATATTTAATTTATCCTTTCTATCTGACCGTCCGTCTAGAGACAGAATAATATTAATATTATCTATTCTATTTCTAGTATTTCGATAAATCCTTTTATAAAATTTAAGACGGAAAGCTTATCTCTATCTAATATAATTTTTTCTAAAATCTCGTTTTTATAGAATACCGTTTTTAATAGTAGGAACGTTAACTATTCTACTATTATTATTGTTTTATATAGTATAAATCTTACGTATTTCGTAAATCTATCTACTATTAATATAATTATATCGTATAAAACTCGTATCGACGGATTAATAGATTCCGAAAAATCTATTACGAAATCTATTATAATTTTTTAATACGACTAGTTCGGTATTTATATTAGTTTTAATTTATCGATCGATTTCTATCGATTTTTATTATTATTATATAGTTTGGATATTTTTGAAATTTTCTAATATTTTACTATTGTAGAATCGTATATTTATCTAATATTTTTATTTATATTTTCGGAAATTTCTATTTTTTTTTAGAATTTTACTATTTATTTTTAATAAAGGTCTATTTATCTTTTCTACTACTTTATAATCTATTCTATAATTTAAAATATCCGTTATAGTATTATTTATATTAGAGTTTTCGAAAAGTGGTTTTAAAGGCCTAATAATTTTGGTGGGAGCCCGAGGAATTATTAGAAGCGTTCCGGGCGCTCCGGGTTCCCCAGGGCTTCTAAACGGCTAATAATATTAGCTGCTGTCGAAAAGAAAAGTTTTTATAAAGTTACGCTAGCGGCGCCTACTCGCTAACGTTATATAGGACGAACGATCAACGTTAACTAGTTTAGGAATTAAAAAAATCTACGAAACCGAGGATTTTTATACGCGTAAGATCTAGGGCCGCTACTAGCGCGTATATTATATCGCCTATAGAAGTACTAGCTAGAATTCGCTAAGACTTTTATAGTATACTATATAGATATACTAAATATACAGCCTTAGAAGCCCAGAGAACTACTAGAGCAGCCTAAAGCGCCCCGGGCGCTTCGGGGCCCAAATTCGAAAATCCCGATATATATCTTTAATATATTTTATTTCGAAATCGTAGTAAATTATTTCTTTAATCTATTTTAATTATCTTTAGTTAAATTTTTTATCTATTAAAAGTAATAAAAGATTTTTATAATCGGTATAAACTATTTCATTTTTTAATATCTTTTATTTATAAATTTTCTAGTATATAAAATTTATAACGATTGCTAATATCTTTTTATCTGTTATTATATAATTAACTTCTATAAAAGGTAATTTTTTTAAATAATATTCTATAAATTTTTCTTTTTATACTATATATAATTCTAATATTCGGTTTAAAATATCTATATATAATATTATTTATTTTTCCGGATCGAAAATTTCTAAAATATTATTATTAATAAAATTTTACTTTTATTTTTTAAATATAATGTTTTTGATTTTTATCTATTAAAATGATATATTATCTCGTAGTAAATCTATTAAAAAAACAGTTTTTTTAATATATCTTTCTATTATATTTTAATAGAATTCTATTAATCCGAAAAAAACTATTATAATTTTTTTATTTTTAGATATAGACAATTTTTTTTATTATTATTAATTTATTTACTTTTATTCTAATAATATTTGATTTTATTATACAATTTAAAATGATTGTTTCTTTTTTAAAAAAACTTAGACTTTTTTTTTATTTTAAATTATATTTTTAAAATTTTTCTATTATTTTAACTATATTATATATTTTATTTTCGTTTCCGAAGAAACTAATATATTATCTATATAAACTATAATAAAGATATTATAATAATCGTATAATCTTTTATTAATAGTACGATATAAAGTCGCTGGTACATTTATTAATCCGAAAAATATTACTAGATATTCGAATAGTCCGTATTTTATTCTAAATACTATTTTCTATTCATCTCCTTTTTTTATTTTAAAGAAATTAAAGGTATTTTTTAAATCGAATTTCGTAAACTATTTAACTTTTTCCTATTTTATCTTTTAAATCTATAAAAAAGAAAAGAAGATATTTATCTTTCTAAATAATTATATTAAGTCGTCTATATCAGCGGATTCTAAAATGGATTTTCAGATTAGACCGGCTGACAGCCATCTTAATCCAAATAATCCAAATAATCTAATTAATCCAAATAATCTAAAAATCTAAAAAGTAGATTTTCGATAGATTAAAGCTCTAATAGTATCTATAGTACGACTATCTACTTAGTACATTGCCTAAAAAAGAGTCTATATATAAGCTAAAAATAAACCTATATAACCTAAATCGAAAATAAGGTTTAGCGGCCGCCGCTAAAAGCGGGAATAACGGAAATCGAATATCTATTTAATAAACCACGCTAGACCTATTCTAGTTAGATTCTAGTAAGAAAACCTAATATTTTCGATCTAGACGAAGCTAGCCTAGCGGTATATATAGGCGTATATAGGCCTACTAACTAATAAAGACTTAAATAAATTTAAAATCGAATCTCTAAATCTTTTTAGCCGATCTTAGCCGTCTTAGCCGCTTAGCCGTTTTAGCCGTCTTAGCCGCGCAGCTACGTAGCTTCGAGTATACCCGAGACCGGCTAATAAGCCGCTTATAAGCCGCTTTTAGGAAAGGCTGATGTGTAATCGATATAGAATCGAAAGTTATCGTTTTTTAATATAAATATAACTGATTATTTTATTTTGGATTTAAACTAACGTATATATCTTTGTTTAAAGTTGTAATTAATATATTATTTTATGATTTTTAATTATATATAATTTAATCTGTATATTAGTTTAACTTTTAACTTTTCCGGGTCCGTTATTATAATTTCGTGATTTTTCTAAATATAAACCGGTAAAGGTAATTTTCTTTTCGGTTTCTTTAATATTTTTTAGAAGTTTTTAAATAATTCTAAAATTTTATCTATAGCTGCTACTTTTTCTATAATTAGCTATTTTCGAATAAAAAAATCGTAATTTTTCTATATTCAGGCTGATTTCTTAAATATATTAAATAGATAGCTTTCAATTTTTATCTATATTAATATCTATTTAATCTTCGAATTGTATATCGTAAACTATAGAATTTCTAAATAAATATCTTTAAAGGTTTTTATAACGTCGAAAATAATTCTTTTTCTATATTTATTATTTCGTATCTAAAAAGACCTGATTTAAAACAAAATATTAATTGTTTCTATTTTATTAATAGTATTTATAAAATAAAGTTCCATTTTTCCAATTAAAGGAACGTTAAACCTTTTTATATAGTTTTCCGATATAATATTTCTAGTATTTCCCGAATTAACTAAAACTTCTACGGTTTATCCGAATAACGTTAATTAGATAAAAGTTCGATTTTTATCTATTTTCCGGAATCGTTAAAATATAAAGTTTCTATATATTAGAAGATATTATACTCGAGCCTAGCTATAGCCGTAAATAAAGTCCGAACTAATAAATAATAAAGAAATTCTAGTATAAATTATTATAACAAGTCCTATATAATTGTAAAGATAAAATTATAGTATTACGAAACGTTTTTATTATATAGGTAATTATATAAAAGAAACGGAATAGTTTTTAATAATTTTATTAACGACTAACGAAAAAAGCTATCTAATAGAAATAAGGAACGATATATATAATAAAAGAACCGATATATTCTATAGAGCCGATCTACTAAATAGAAGCGATTCTACGGCTCTAGCGGCTTTAATTAAACCAAGCTATTAGTCCGTTAGTTTAATTAATAAACGTAAAGTATTTTTATAGAATCGTAGACGTAATATCCGAATTAAAAGAACCGACTCGACTCGAATCGGTTTCGATTTTTCTAAATACTAAATCGACGGATTTTCGGTTTTTAGTTTATAATCTAATTTGATTCGAATAATCCGCTAAATCTATATAATCTATATAATTCTAGTATAAAAATTAAATAATTTTTCTAAAAATATTCTAGTTTATTAATTACGCTAGCTAGATCTATTTTAATTAGATTAGATATATTATTTCAATATACTATTTTTATATATTTTTTATTAATTTATTAATTAGAATTTTTTATTATTAAAAAAGATTTAGTACGTTTCTTTCGGATTTTTAGATTCGATCCGGAACCGATCGTTTAACGATTTAAACCGGTTCGATTCGCTAAAAAATCGGGTCGGATTATAGATACCGACGGAAATCCGTACCGAAATAACTAGATTAATCTATTCGAAAACCGCTATTAGAAATAAAAAAAATATTAATATTTTTTTATATTATTTCGAAATAACTATTAAAATTTTTTTTACTAATATTATAACTTTAGTTTATTTAATAAAAAATAGAATTAGATTAACTATTATTAATAGTATTACTAGTACTAGTTTTAAATAGAAAATTAATAAATAATAGAATTAAATAAAATAAACTAATAATATTTTTTATCGCTAGCTGTAAAGCCGGAAGAATTTACTATACTGCGAGGCGGCTGCCAAGCCTTTCGGGTATCAAACGTACTAGTAGCTAGAGGCTTTAATAGAATAAAAACTCTATACGAATAAGATTTTCCTTTCTATTAATTAGTTCTACTATCTAATAGATTTATTTCTCGTATCTATCTACTACGTAGTCCTTTAAAAAGAATCTAAATTTTATAGTTCTAATTAATCCGAAGTATCGAGACTGTCTAGTAATAAAGATACTTCTAAAAGAAATAATAACGCGTAGTAATATACGCAAGTTTAAAAAATAATAATTAGATTCCTCTAGTACTATTATCGATAATACGAACGAAAGTAATACTATTAATAATATCGACGAAGTCGATAAAAAATCTAGTATTATCTAATAATAGTAGTAAAATCTTTAAAATAACCCGGAGACTAGCGATATATAAGAAAATTATATCTAGTTTCTAACTTTATTAAACTAAATCTAATAACCTCTATAATAACTAAAAGAATCGTTAGAAATATAACTTTTAAAAGCGAAAGTTCGCGAAGTAGAATTCGAACGAGATTATAAATATATAAAGTACGAAAGTTTTATAAAATACCGTTATCTTTATACCTTAGGGGCAAATAGCTGTTCCTGAACAGTATTTTAATGACTAATCAATGTCTGATTGGCTAGAATCTCGTCGTTTTCGAGAACTTCTCGAAGACGTTCCTTTGGTGGTTGATTTAAACGAATTAGAAGTTAGCTCGCTGTATTATATAATCAAGAGTTATATATAAACTTCGAATTTAGCTAAAATTAGGCCTTTTTAGAAACTAGAAGCTTACTAGTAATTAATTAACCTATAGATTACTCGTTAACAACGAATTAATTCTTCAACATCGGTTTAACATCTAGTTAACAGCGATTTTTACTATTAACTTTAATAGTAAAATAGGGCTGAAAATAAGCGAACCTATAGGTTACGTAATATTCTAACCTAATTCGTCGATTTTAGTACTTTAGGTACTCTATAGAAGGCGTAAAAATCGGATGAAAATTTCCAAAAAAGAGGTTTTCTCGGGATTCGAACTTTGAACTGCTTAGTAATCAGAATTTTACTAGGTAAGATTTACAGAGTCACGTGATATAGAATTAATCTAACTATCTAATTTATACTAATACTACTAATTAATTGGTTACGCGAAAATCAATTATTTAAATACAATTTTTTTAAAAGTTAATATTCGAATTTCTAGTTAATTTCAACTTCTAGTTAACTTTTAACTAATATTAATTTAACTTCTAGTTAACTAGCTTCTATAGATAATTATTAGTAGATTTAACGTCTATTAGTAATTAAAAGAAATCTATTATTAGATATAATAGCTAGTTTTTATTAAACTTCTAGTAAAATCGAATTATTAATAGATTTAAAATCGATATAATGTTTTTAAAAATATTAATTTAATTTCTTATCGATTTCAAGTTAATACAACGTTTTTAATAACTTTATATTGACGTTTTGTTCAAGAACGGGTACTTGCCCCTAAGGTAGTAACGATAGATTCTACAAAGAATCTAGAAAAAAAAAAACGAAGATTCTAATACCCGAAAAATAAAACTTTAATAATTATAATTCGCTTTTTATTTAAATCGATAACTACGAAGATTTCTTTTATTAATAGGAATCCGAATACGATAGTAATAACGTAAAGACTATTTTAGCCAACCGGCTAATAGTTATAAATAAAAAGCCGTTATAGAAAATTTATTAAAAAAGCTTTATATAATAAAAAATAACGCTAATTTTAAAATTATTCTATAAATATCTAAAAAGTTTTATTAGTAATTCTATAATTCGATAAACCGATTCCGAAAGTAAATTTAAAAGTACAAGGTAAAAAGATTAATAAACCGTTTCGGAATTTAATAAATATTTTATTTATTTATAGAAAGAGTTTAATATTCCGCCGAATAAAAAAAACGAATATATAATCTATAAACTAAAATTCGGAAATCTATTCGAAACAAAATTATTAGTTATAATAATAAAAGCTATATTATAAATTACTAGAATTTTCTAAAATAGTATATCGGATTTAAATATCTTTTACGTACTATTAATTAAATCGAAATAAAGTCGAAAAATAAACCGAAAGATAATAAATCGAGAAATAATAGCTAATTTTATAATAAAAGTAGTAGTAGTAATAGTCGGAACCGAGGAAATTAAAGCCGAAGCGACCGGAACGGTAAAAGAAAAGGAAAAGGAAATTATAATATAAAGAACGGTAGAAATCCGAATACGACCTAAATCGATATTTCGGTATAGTCTAAAATCGTAATAGAAAACGCTATCTACTATATCTATAATTAAAAGGAATATAAATCGAATAATTCTATTTATTTTTAAATACGCCGAAAATTAAAAAAAAGCGAAATAAAAGTTTATAATCGGAAAAAGCGAAAGTTTAATATATACCGCTAGCGTATCAGATTTTAAATAATAGTAGAAATATTCTACTATAATTACTTTTTAGATATATATTAATACCCCGAAAGAACGTTCCTATATCTAATACTTTATTATTTCTAAAAGTAAAAGAAATTTTATCTCGTAGTAATAGATTAAATAAAATAATATACCCGAAGGTATTAGTATTTCTAAAAATATCTAAACGGTCGATAGTCGCGTTATAAGCTATTATAGAATTTATAAAATAAAAGCTAGCTTAGAAAATCGAGAAAAGATCTTTATAAATTAGTAGATTAAGTTCTATAGCGTCGATATATAAGGTTATAATTTAATTTTTAATTACTTTTAACTCTACGAAACCGATTCTAATATCTAATAGCGCGATACTATTTAGATATATTATAATCGGAAGAAATACATCCTTTCTATAAATTTATAGTAATATAATATCGAGATTTATAATACCGAAAAGTTTAAAGATTTAGTAACTTTAGTAGTCGAAAATAGAAAATATATCTAGTTTACTTTATTCCACGATTTATATTCTATTAGAAGGAAATCTAATCTTTAATATATAGACGGTTTAACTGCGAGATACGGTTCTATAATATTCTAGAATAAAATAGAATTTTTTTCTAAAATTATAGACTTTATAGATATATTTTCTAAAGTTTCATCGGAGAGATTAAATATTTATAAATAAATCGAATATATAATTAATTTTAAATCTAGAAAATCTTCTAAAATAGGTCCTATTTATAATATATTATAGGATAAATTTATCGCTATTCGGGAATTCTTTTCTAGTACGCTAGAAAAAGGATAGATCTATCTATCGAATAGTTCTACGGGATTTCCTATCTTATTTATAAAAAAACCGGACGGTAGTTTACGATTTTATATCGACTACCGGAGATTTAATATAATTATAATTAAAAATAAATATCTATTATTTCTTTTTTCTGAAATACTAGATCGATTCGTATATATACGGTAGTATACAAAAATTAATATTTAAAATATCTACTATTATATTTATATTAAAAAGAGTAACGAATAGAAAATAGCTTTTCGTATTCGATATAGCTAATACGAGTATTAGATAATACTTTTTAATTTTTTTAATACGCCTACGATCTTTCAATCTTACATTAATTATATTTCAAAACTTTATTTAAACGATTTTTATATAGTTTATTTTAATAATATCCTAATTTATTTATAGACGGAAAAAGAATACTAGATATATATTCGTAAAATACTAAAAGTTCTATTCGTCTACCGGTTATATATTAAATTTTTAAAAATATATATTTAATTAAATAGAAGTTATATTTCTAGAATTTGTTATTAGTAAAAAAGATATCTAAATAAAATAATCGAAAATCGAAATAGTAGTAGATTAGCCTACGCTTTAAAATACGAAAGATATTTTTATATTTTTAGGCTTCGTAGAATTTTATAGATATTTTATTAGATGGTTTTTTTAAATTATAACTCCTCTAATAGATTTAACGAAGAAAAAAAAGAAAGATATTCTAAAAGGTCTTTTCGAATTGTCTATAAACGCGTAGGAAACTTTTAATAAATTTAAATATATTTTTATAATCATTTCTATTTTAAAGTATTTTAATTAAAAAGCTAAAATTCGTATAGAAATCGACGTATTAAATCGAGATTTTAGTAAAGTTTTAAGCTAGCTATATAAAAATAGATAATAGTATTCTATTATCTTTATAAACTGTATTTTTAAAGACGTAAAAGTCCGTCATAATATATATAATAAAGAATTATATATAATTATTTATTATTTTAAAAAATTAGAAATATTATCTATAAAATAGTAAAAAACTTATCCATATATTTATAGATTCTAAAAATCTTCGATATTTTATATCGATTAAAGTTTTTAATCTAAAATAAATCCGATAGACTAAAAGATTTATAGTATTCGATTTCTATATTAAATATCGAAAAGGTAAATTTATTTTTGCTAATAATTTTTTTTAAACGGCTAGATATTATAAAACCGGACGGAAGTAAAGATAATAATAATTTTTTTCTATCTATTTTTTAAAATAAATTTCGTATACGCGATTTATAGCCGGAAATCTAAAAAAATACCAATATTTCGATAATTATTTATTTAGTTACTAAATGTTATAATATAGAATTAAATAATCTTTTAAATATTCGTATTAGAATCTTACGCCGTTTAGTATAAAAGATTTTTAAAAATAAAAATATATATTTAGATATACCCGAATCTATAGCGATCTGGTTTATAAAATGATAATCTAATAATAATTTTATAAATAACGAAGGTTAGAAAAAGAAATTTTCTACTCCGTTCGAATAAATAGACTGGCCGTTTCGGGTCGAGTTTCCGTCGAACCGTCGGGTATCCGACCCGATTTTAGTAATCTAATCCGGACCCGACTCGAGTTTTAACGAGTTAAATCCGGGTCTTTTCGTCGGAATAGATTAGAGAAATCTATTAGAGTTTGGTATAGTAGATCCTTTTGGATTTGTATAGTATAGGTTTTAGAGGCCTTTAACCCAATCTATTTAAATAGTATGGGTTTTTTAAATTGTCCTACGAGATATTCTATATCTTTTTTCGTTAAATCTATACGTATTAGATCTATTTAACTATATATTTTCTTTAAATTAAACTTCGGTTTCCACCCTATTAAGAATCTATACTATTTACGCTCTAATCTATAATATTTAATACTCTATTGGTATAGGTTTTATAAACTAAAATCCATACCAATCCAATCTATTCCGGCGAAAATCCGGATCGAATTATTTAATAATCCGATCCGGACCCGATCCGATTAAATTATATATTTAATATATTATTATTCTTATATTTGAATAAAAGTAATATATTTAGATAATATATTTCTTCGAGTTAGAATATTTCAAGTTAATATAGTTAATTAATTAGAATTTTCTTAGTAAATTTATATAAAGGTTATACTAGTTTTATACTTCTATACCAGAATTTAGCGATTTTAGCGGATCGGATTAGATTATAATCTAGAATCCGAAATTCGGTTAAATCGGATTACGTTTTAATCTAATCCGACTCGGATTCGAAACCCGATCCGACGGCCAGTCTACGAATAAATTTATCAAAGTAAATCAAAAAATAGTCTTTTTTATAGAAAGCCCGTAGTTTATATTCCTAAAGACCTGTCTACTAGAGAGAAAATACTACGAATAAATTATTATAATCCGTTTATAGATTATTTTACTATTAAACGAATTTTAGATTCAATTAAAAATAAATATTATTAGCTAAAAATAGATAAAGAAATTAAACAATATATTTATATATATTTTATTTATTAAAGGATATATATCTATTATTTTAAATTCTATAGAAAATTCAATCTAATTTTATCTAGAAGCGAAAATCTATTTTCTTCCGTAATAATAGATTTTATTACCAATTTTCCGCCTGCGAAGAATCTATATACGGGTAAAATAAGCGATACTATCTATATATTTATCGAGGAATCAATAAAATATAGAACGTATATCGTAATAAAGAAAAGTCTAAATACTAAAAGTTTAACAGATTTTCTTTAACGCGAATTCTACTATAATTATAGTATAATCCGAAATTTAATTTTAGATTAAAGATTTTTATTTACTAGTAACTTCTAGTAAACGTTTTTATACTATCTAGGTACGAGGTCGAAATTTAATATAATCTATTATCTTTAAACGGACGGGTAAATAAAACGCTAAAATTAAACGCTAGAATATTATTTATAAGTTTACTATAACTTTAAATAGAATAATTAATCTAAATTACTTCTAATAGCGATATTAGACTGGCCGTTTCGGGTCGAGTTCCCGTCGAACCGTCGGGTACCCGATTTAATTTTAGTAATCTAATCCGAACCCGATCCGAGTTTTAGTAGGTCGAATCCGGGTCGGATTATTTAGTAATTCGATCCGGATCCGATCCGATTAAATTATATATTTAATATATTATTATATTATAATTTTAATAAAAATAATATATTTAGATAATATGTTTTTTCGAATTAGAATATCTCTAGCTAGCGTAGTTAATTAATTAGAATCTTTTTAGTAAATTCGTATAAAAGTTATATTAGCTTTATACTTTAATACTAGAGCTTAGCGGTTTTAGTAAATTAAATCGGATTATAATCTAACATCCGAAATCCGGTTAAATCGGATCGGATTAGTTAACCCGAGTTCGAAATTCGATTCGACGGTCAATCTAAACGATATTCGTATATAATAATAGTAAATACGTATCTACTAATAAAAGTTTAAATAAATTTCTAAAAAGATATATACTTTATTCAAATTAGGTTTTCGAAGATAAAATTCCAAAGGAAAAGCGTTTCTAGCTATCGAAAAAGTAAATTAGTTACGAAATAGTAGAAAATATTTAAAAGATTTATAGTGAAAGATCGTAGAATAATAGATAATATAATACGACCGCTATTATAAAAATTTATTTTTTATAAAAAGGAATAAAATATTTATTCGGAATATTAATATATATACTTTTAAATCCTCGCCGGAATATATTGGAAAAATCTATTAAAATTTGGTATAGTAGACCTTTTTGGATTGGTATAATATAGGTTTTAGAAGCTTTAAATCCAATCTATTTAAATAGTATAGATTTTTTAAATTGTCCTACGAGATATCTTATATCTTTTTTCGTTAAATCTATATATATTAGGCCTATTTAACTACAGTTTTTTTTTAAATTAAACTTCGGCCCCTACCCTATAAAAACTATTTACTATTTACGTTCTAATTTATAAAATCTAATATTCTATTAGTGTGGGTTTTACAAACTAAAATCTATATCAATCCAATCTATTCCGGCGAGAATTGAGTTTTAAATCTAAAAAGAAAATAGACTGTAAATAATTAAATCTTTATAAAATATTTAAAAAAAATAGTTTATAGGCGTATAAATTAGACCTATTGGAATTATTTAAAATTATCTATTTTACTTTCTATATATCTTTATTAAAGTTTTAATACTCGCGAAACGATAAAGATCCGGAGCCTTAGCCTATTCTAATAGAAAGCGAAAAGGAATAGAAGATCGAGGAAATTTTAGATATTTATATAAGGCGAAATAAACCCGAGTATTCAATCTAATAGATTAATTCGCCGCTTTATAAAAGGTTTTAGAAGTCTATCGATAATCTAGCTAATATTAAAGGAGTTATTAAAGCTTTTAAAGCTTAAAAACCTTTTTATAAATCTAATACGAGTATAATAAAAAGGAATTGACATTATAAATCATAATTATAAAGATATAGAAAAGGTCTAAAGTAATAGATATAGATTATTTAGCCGAAAAAACTCTATTTTCTATCTTTTAAAAAGAAACCGCGTACTTTAAACTATTTTAAAATACTAAATAGTAAACTGTAAAGAAAGTTATTAACTATAAATTTACCCTCGCGATTTATAGAGCCGCTAATAACGCTTTCTCTATCTTTATTTTTATTTTTATTTTTATCTTTATCTTTATCTTCTTTTTCTTCCGCCGAGGAGACGTCGATCGGCGTAGCAGCCGAAAACCTAATAAAGAGAGTAGTACAGCGCCTTAAAGGAATAGAAATAGAAGCTAGAACTAGAGCCGGAACCGAAACGAAAACTATATAAATAAATTAAAAACCGGTATAAATTTATACTAGCTATAAATATATAATTTTAAAGAAATCGGAATTAATATCTATATCGGTAAAATATAGATAAAGACTAAATAAAGCGTTTAGAAGCGTATAGATAATAAAAGTAATAGAACCCAAAATTTAAAGAAATATATACCCTATATTTATCTAATAACGCGTAGTACCGACCGGGTTAAATTTAGCCGCGGCTTATTTTTCTATAAAAGTACTAATTAAATAACTATAAATATAACCGATAAATTAATCTAAAGCGCTATTCTATAATTACGAATCCTATATCGATAATACCGAGAAACGAGCGGTATTATATACTAGAAATTACTATTTTAACAGGGCCGCGTTCTCTTTATATATATAGTAGCGAGGGGAATAATACCCGTATTTCGTTTAACGTCTAAAAGGCTTTTAATAAATAGTTTTAGATTCGATTTATAGTCGTTATATATATTAATAATACTAGATACGATTTTCTATTAGAATAATATTTCCTACAATTTTACTATATAGCTATAGCTATAACGTAAAGTCTTTATTATATTAGAGTAGGTTTAGAAATATAATAGCTATTATTCGATTTAAAATTACTTTTACTACGCCTATAATTAGCTATAATACGCGATAAAATAGAAAAAAAAAAGAATAAATAGAAAAAAATATAATTTTTCTATACGTTTAGATAGGCTATATACCTCCTATATTATAAATATACTTGATTTCCGTCTATTTTTTAATTATAAATAAAGGAAGACCAAATATATAATAAAGAAAATAATATAAAAAACGCGGTTTAGAGATTTTATATAGTATATATACGAATATATAGGCTTCTATAAAACGCGTTATAATATAGAAATATACGTTTCCTAAATCGTATATTAGAAATAAATAAAGCGAAAATATAATATAAATAGAGTAAAAAATATTAAAAAGTTTATAAAAAAGCTATATATATTATAAATAAAAGGTATATATACTTTTTATATTAAAAAGATACGACGAAAAAAAAAGAATAAAAATAAAAATAAATATTATAAAGATATATCTATAGAACGCGCGGCAGTTTATATACAATTTTATAATTGTTAATAGTATATATATAAATAATATTAGTATTTTCTATATATACGGTTCTAAATCAAATTTAGTAAAAAATTTAAAAAACGATTTAATTATAGGAATATAAAGATAAATAATCCGTCTATATATCGTACCTGATTATATAATACGAAATCAAACTATAGATATAATATAAAGATTCGAAGCGAATTCTAGTATAAAAAGATATAATTATAAAGCCGGAAGAATTTACTATACTATAAAGCGATTGCTAAACCTTTCGGATTCTAAACGCGCTAGTAATTAGAAATTCTAATAGAATAAAAACTCTATACGAAAGAGGTTTTCCTTTTTATCAATTAATTCTACTACCTAATAGATTTATTTCTCGCATTTATCTACTACGCAGTCTTTTATACGAGGCCTAGGCTTTATATTAAGGTAGCAAGTGTTTTATAATATTTTCTACTATTATAAAAATAGAATTTTGTTGGCAGTTTATATTTAAATAGATAAACTCTAGATAACGAAATAAAAAAATAGAAATTAGATTTTAAATCTAAAAGAATTAGCTAAAAGATTAATTAAAATCTAGATAACGTAGTAGCAAAGAGTCAAAGACTGCGTAACTTGATAGTCTAACGGATCCAACGTTTTTCGGAGGTAAAGATTAAATCCGACGGGTCGGAAATTCGAATCCTTCGAAGGTTAAATTAATATTTAAGATTTTTCTATCGACTAAATCGATTTTTATATAGAGTTTTTATAATATGAAATTATATATTAGATCGAAACCTAATCGTATAAATCGATCGAAGTAGATTTAAATCTAAAAGAAATTAAAGAGATTAATATTTCCCCGTATAGAATTTAGTTCAGATCTAGTTTTTTCGGAAATTCTAAAATTAAATTTTCCGTAAAATATTAAAATTTTAAAATATATACGTAATCTAATAGATTAGTACTTTTGATATATAATTATAAAAGACTAAAATCAAAACTCGAACGATTAAACCGTATATAATAGAAAAAATCAATTAAATTTCATCGATTCGTCGCTATTAAAAATCGTAATTGAATTATATTAATAAGAAGTATTTAAATTAGATAAATCTATTGAGTTTCTATTCGGGATTATAATTGAATCATTTTATATATACGTTTCATTACCGTAGTTTTTGTTATATTGCGAACATTCTACTACGTTGTATTTTAAATAAACTATAGAAGCTTGTACTACGAGTATATTACGAAACAGATTCGAGTTAATTTTATATAGTTCTTTGGTTTAAACTAATTAGATTGAAATATCAGTTTTTATATTGTATATCTAACGCTAGTATACTAATATTGAATTGTTTACGGAATCGACGATTGATCGAATATTAATAAATAAATATAGATTAATATAATATTAGATAAATAAATAAAATAAACAGTAAATTAATATCTATACGAATTTTATAGAAAAAGATAAAATATAAAGTTTTAGAAATATATTTTTTAACTAATTTCGCGATATCGTTAAATAATTTAAAAAAGTCGTATAATAGACTAATTTTTAAACGAAAGAAACGTAGATAATATTTTAATATATTAAAAAGATCGATATAAACCAAAATAGATATTACGTAATTTTCGGTTCTTTTATAAATTTCTAGAATTTTTTTCTATTTTTTTTTTTTTTATTTTTATTTTAGTATTCGATAAATTAGCTTTTTTATAAAGCTTCTGTCCGAGGTTATAATTGAATCATTATATATATACGTTTCATTACCGTAGTTTTTATACGGTAACAATAATTATTGCTTGTATAGTAAAGAATTTTCGCAGTCAAAAGTTAAGCAAGATTTATAACGTTAATCGTTTTTATTCTATTAAATCCTTTATTTAATTACTACTTTTCCTCAGTATAAATATATCTTTTATTACTCGCAGTTCTTTACGCAATTCCAAAAATAAGTATTACTCTATATATACGGAATAGCGAACGACTTTCTGGATTTTTTTATACCAGTTCGAAATATATATAATTATAAACTACTAATATAACTTCCAAAACTAGCTGCCAGACGGTAATATTATCTTTTACTCTTGTTATTTCGTCTTTATCTACGGTCGCGCCCGAATCTAAACAGTTTACTAATCTATCTTGATATTCGATAATTACTAGTTCGGATTCTAATAAAATAAAAGCTCTCGCTAGAAATTTAATATAGTCGCTAAAACCGTACGGTTCCGATAGATTCGAAATATAAAGCTTTAATATTATAGTTAGAACTAACGGATCTCGGAATTTAAAGTCCGTTATAGTAGACGGACTAGTAAAGACTCGGTCGACGTTATCGAATAGTTCGAATTTAGCGGTTTCGAGCTCTATTTCTTCTAATTAGAAAGATATAATTATAGTTTGTTATTAGTAGAAGTTCTATATATATCAGCTTGCAGCTTTAGACTGATACGATAGATATATATATTAGATACGATAGTATAAATCAAATCAATCCGTAGTAGTTACGTAAAAGTACTAGTAAAAGAAAAAAAAAATAAAGCGACTGTAAGGTATATATATTGCGAAAATACTATTATATTATATTTTAAATAAACTATAGAAACTTATACTACGAACGTATTACGAAATAAATTCGAATTAAATTTATATAGCTTTTTTATTTAAATTAATTAGATTGAAATACTAGTTCTTATACCGTGTATCTAACGCTAACGTACTAATACTAAAATGAATTACTTACGGAACCGACGGTTGATCGGATATTAAAAAAAAACAAATAAAATAATAAAAAATTCGATAAATTAACAATTCGATAGATAAATGAGAAATTAATATATTAGTATCGAATATACGAAAATAAAATTTATATTTCAATTTAATTAATATAAATTACGATTTTTTAATAATTTATAAATATTAATTTAATTATATAAAATATTTTGCTAATGATAATAGTATTTATATAAATATTTTAATAGCTAAATATATTATATATTTATCGGATCTTTTTTTTTACTAATAAAATAAATCTAAAATCTTTTACGTATATAAATAAAAATATATATATTCGTTATAATTATAATAATAAACTAAAATAGATAATAGTAATTTTATTTATAATAACTATATTTCTTTATCTAGACGTCGATTATTTTATTATAGCTAAAATAGTTTATATCTACTATAATAAATTCTTTTTTCTATTATTTTTAAAACGTATTCAAATTGGCCGTCGGATCGGATTTCGAATTTAAATTAAAAAAATCGACCCGACCCGAATCGGTTTCGACTTTTCTAAATATCGAATCGATAGATTTTCGATTTCTATTTTATAATTCGATTTAATTCAAATAATCTAGTATAAAAATTATATCTATATATCTAAAAAAAAACTCTAGTTAATTAACTACGTTAGTAAATAAAATCTTAATTAGATTGAATATAATATCTATCTATATTATCTTTTTATATAAATAATTAATTTGATAATTTTAATATACTATTATCTAAAAAGATTTAGTAAATTTCTATCGGATTTCCGGATTTAATCCGAAACCGACCGTTTAGTAAATTAAACCGGTTCGATTCGCTAAAAAATCGGATCGAATTATAAATATCGATAGAAACTCGTATCGAAATAGCCAAACTAAACGTACTATTCGACTTTTCTATTTTTCTTTATTTTAATCGACTAGATAGAATCTCTAGCTATATTAACTAGCGTATCAGCTAGTAATTTTTTTGAAATAATAAAATTTAGATGAAAAATTAATATTTTAATAGAATATTTATATATAATTTGTATAATAAATATAGACGAAATAATGACTATAAATAATGACCTTTTAATATAATAGATTACGAAAGCGAAAATATTAGATATTTATAGATTTTTATAACGGCGAGGAGAAATTAGATATATAGTTGTTAATTATAATAGAAAATTCGTAATCGAATAATAAAGAAAATAGTTAGTTAGAAAAAATTAACTACGTTATAAATCTTGCCTAACGAGTTACTTTAGCTAAAAAAGATTTTATATTCGTAAAATACAATAAATACTATCGTATATATCGTTGACAGTATATATATAAATATATCTAGTATAATTATATATAGAATTCTTTGAAAAAAACGCTTTTATTTATATTAGATTAATATTGGATTATTATTTGAATAAAATAATATATTATTAAATATATTAATAGCAAAATTAAATACGATAGAATTTACTATTATAGCGATTATCAAATCAGAAACGGTTTTTACTAATTTAATCTATCTAGTAACAATAAATTTTACCAACGATTAAATTATTTATTTAGTTATTTGTTTTGGTTTTGGTATCCGGCGAACCAATGGTTCGATAAACAGATTAAGTATTAGTATACTAGTATCGAATATACGGTAGTAGAATTTATATTTTAATTTAATTAATATAAATAACTATTCTTTGGAATTTTAATTTAAATTTATTTAGTAATATAACGTATTTTTCTATCGATAACTTAACGTAGAAAATTTTATAAATAAGTATATCTCGTAGTTATTACTTCTTTTTCTTCTTTTACTAGTAATATAAATCTAAAACCTTTTACGTACGTATATATTTCTATAATAGCTATATTATAACTAAACTAGACGGTAGTACTTTTATCCGTAATAACTATATCTATATATATAGATATCGACTATCTCGTAGTAGCTAGAGTAAACTATTTCAACTTCGATAAAAATAGCTTTTTTACCGCCTTTAAATCGCGCTATCCGATCTTTCTACTCCTCTTTAATCTAATTAAACCGGATAAAGCTTTTAGTCGTAGTAGCCAGCATATTAGCTAGCAATCGTCTTATAGCTAGCGACCTTTTTAAAGCTACGCGGATTAAAAAATACTTTAATAATTTAGCGGAATATTTAGATACAGATTATATAATAAGTATAGCCGAAACGATAACTATTCGTAGTTATTTCGTATTATAGTAGGTAGATATAGCGAAATAATTAGATATTTATAATCGTTTATAACGTCGAGAAAAGACTAGATAATAGAAGATTTCCGATCGCGAATAAAAAAGGAAATAGTTAAATAGAAGTAATTAACGCTGTAAATCTTGCCTGACGAACTGCTTTGGCTGTGAAAATTTCTTTACACGTAAATACAACAATCGTTACCGTATATAACGTTGATGGAACATATATATATATATATATATAAAAATTCAATATAATTCCAGATAGAAATCTTTTAGAAAGGACGATAAAATTATAAAATAGAAATATTAAATGATTTTTATTATATATAATGGAGTAAATAGATAGAAATAGTATATAACGAATAAAAAATTCTAGTTAAAAATAAGTGACTAATATAAAAGTTAGTATAAAACGTAATTAGAATCTATAAAATCATAGTATCGAAATTTTTTTTAGAATATTCAATTCGATAATATTAATTAAATTCTCTAAATATTAAATAATTCGAATTTCAAGAATATATAATTAAATACATCGTCTATCTATAATCGAAAAACGAAATATATTTAAATATCAAAAAAAAATAAAAAAAAAATATTAAAGATATTATATTAAGTTTTTAGAATAAATTTTATTTTAAAAAAATCAAGCGTTTATTTAATTGAATTAATTTCTATCGAATATAAATTTCTAATTTAATAGATTATTTTCAATTGTTTTAAAAGTAATATATTAGATTTTCGAACGATCTATAATATTACTATTGATGATTTTATTTATATTAACTAAATTTTCTTATTTAAACTAATTTAAAAATTAGTAGCTTTTTGAATTCTTTTTATTTTAATTTATATAATGAAATAATTCGGTAGATGACCTTTTTATATTTAATTATATCAAGACAATTTCTATATTACTATCGAAAATCGCTTCGAAATATTTAAAATCGGTCGGTATAAAATTAATAAAAAGTAAATTAAATACGGGTAACTATTTTAATAGTAGATGGACCTCGGAACGGGTTGGGTCGGGTCGGATTCTAGAATCTCTGATCCGATCTAATTCGAGTTGGATCAAATCCGGATCGGATTATAAACGGGTTGGAATATAAACGGATTTTCGCGGGTTAAATTCGTTTAAAAGACGAATTAATTAGTTCGCGCTAGTAAAGGCCCTAAATTAGCTTATATAGACTTTTCGAGTATTTTAGATATTGTAAGATCTAAATATTATAATTTGACTAATTTAGCGCCTATTATTAAATTAATAAAAATCAGTTTAAAAAACTACTATTTTTAATAAATCCCGTTTCGAATCTAATCCGAATCGAAACGGATTAGATCGATATTTGTCTAATCCGATCCGAACCCGATCCGAACCCGCTCGAATCGGATTCGAGACGGAAATTTCTATATCCCGTTTCGAAAAATAATAATAGATATTATTTCTATATATATATACGATTTAATTATTCGAATTTTGATTTTAATCTTTCGCGATTTAATACTAGAGGCGCTAAACCGTTCAAATTACGTAATTATTAAAAACTCAATTATTTTACCGAAAATTTAATTTTAGAACTCTCGAAAGCGCTAGATCTGGACTAAAATCTAGAGGGAGATCGTAATTTATTTAATTTTTTAGATTTAATTCTAATTCGATCGATTTATACGAATAACGTCGCTAGTATATTAAATTTTGATTTTTTTCTTTTTTTTTCTTTTCTTTATAAATAGATTATACTTTATTTCTTCTAGAATATTTCTCAATTTTATAATATATTTTTCGTCTAGTCTATAGTTATATATTATTTTAAAAAATACTATCATTTTTATAATTTTAAAATCTTATTTTAAACGTTTTAAATACTATATATATTATTTATAATAAAGTTATATCGTTATCGATATATAATATTTATAGTAGTTTTAATCGTAAAAAAATACTTTAGATCGAGTTATTCTATATTTAGATTGGTTATTTCGGATCGGGTTTTTATTGGTATTTCGAAAACTCGATTCGAATTTTAGTAAATTAGTTCGATTCGATCTATTAAATAGTTTATATCGATTTCTAAAATTAAAACCGATAGTCGGATAGAATTATAAAATAAAAACTAATAAAAATCTAATTCGATTTATTAAATCTTCTATATATAATATAATACTATAATTAATAAATTGATTATTATTATATAAAAGTAATAAATTCAGATAATATCTTTTATTTTATTTAATTCAATTAAATTTCTTTTTATTAGCGTAGTTAATTGGCTAGAAATTTTTTAAATAAATAGATATAACTTTTATACTAGAAATATACTTTTATATTTAAATTTTAAAGATTTTCCGATTTTAGTAAATTATATCCGGATTTCTGGATTTAATTCGGAATCGAATTAAATCGAATCGGACTATTTTTTAACCCGATTCGAATCGGGTCGGACTATTTTTTAATTCGATTCGGATTAGATCGGGTTAGTTAATCTAGATTCGAAATTCGATCCGACAGTCAGTCTATCTATACTAGCGCTAAAGTAATTAAAAACGATAATATTTTTTAAAATTCGCAAATTATAAATTTGATAGTTTAATCTAATAAATATAATCCGTCTATTCTATCGACGTTCGCTAAAAAATACCCCGGTTTATTTTCTATTATCTAGAAACTTTAATCGGGATTTTATAGTAACTTCGTCGTTAGTATATAAAAAATTATACTATCTTCGATAGCCAAATCTATTAATAGTAGCTATTTAATAATTAGTCGAACGGATAATTTAATAGAAGTACTTTTTTTTTAGAAATTGTCGTTTCTAAAAGTTTAAATAATCCGAGGTAACTATCTAATAGTTGTAAAAATTCGAATAATCCGAATAGTAATAAAAATAATAGCGATAATTCTAATAAAAATAATAGAAAACTTCGAATTTTAAAAATCTAAATAATAGTAAAAAAAGAAAATTCTTTTAAAAATATATTATAAAATGAAAACTTTTTATATAATACATTTAAATTATAGTTTAAATACTAATTAAACTTATATTAAAATCGCTACTAAATATTCGCGAACGTTATAAATAGACTGGCTACTTCGGTATAGGTTTCCGTCGATACTTCGGAAATCCGATCCGAGTTTTAGCGAACTAATTCGATCTAGATTGGCCACTTCGATACGGGTTCCCGTCGATACTACGGGAACTCGACTCGAGTTTTAGCGAGTCGATTCGACCCGACCCGCTAAACGGTTCGAGTCGGTTTCTAATATTAGAACCGAAAGTCGGATCGGATTATAAAATAGGAACCGATAAAAATCCGATCCGACCCGATTTATAATTATATTAGATAGTCGAATATAAAAGTTTTTACGGGTAATATAAAATAGTAATATATTCTATTTAATATTAGTTTATATAACGATATCCGAAAATTAACGAATTTTCTATAAGACTTTTTCTTAATACCGATAGCTATAGAAATATTAGACTACTAATATTCGAACTCTTTATAGTAATCCAGATTCTATTAAATATATCTATTATCGTTTTAAATAACTAGTACTAAATAGTCGGTTCGAATTTTATTAGCTATATTTTTAATAATCTCTCTTTACTTTCTATATAATTAATTAAATTTTAATAGTAAAACGTTCGTAGATCGGCTCGCCGCCTGGTTTATAGACTGGCTAGGATAGATTTTATCTAGAGAAAATCTATCGGAAAAGACTTTGTTAAACGTAAAAGAATTAGATATTTTAAAGATTCAGAGTTAATACGACTAATATTTAAATAATAGATAATATAGGAAGGTAATATAGATATATAGATATTTACTTTAACTACTGTTTACTATTTAGTAGGAAGTAATCGATATCTATCTAAATAATATCTAAAGTGAAAGCCTATATAGCGGGATCATCATAAAAAAGTTATCTGAATTTCTCTGAAATGGTCGCTGAGATCACGTGACTAGCCTACTTAGGTATAGTGCCTACCCCATTGGGTTTAGCGTGTCTTGGCAACGGCCACATTTCATGTAATTTAGCAATTCTATAGATTTTACTTTTCGTATATTTCAATCAATACGATTATATATCTATATCTAATCGTCCTATATAAAGTATTAACGTAACTATATAGTAAAAGCAAGGATTTTTAGTATTATAATATATAAAAGGAGGTCTTAACGGTTTTAGTAGATTAAACTCGGAAACCCGGGTTCGACCCGGAATTAAATCGGATTAATATCTAAAATAATCCGATCCGATTTAGTTCGGTACCTAGAAAAGTCGGAACCGACTCGAGTCGGATCGGTTTTTCTAACCCGGGTTCGAAACCCGATCCGACAGCCAATCTAGTTCGACCCGACCTATTAAACGGTTCGAGTCGGTTTCTAATATTTAAATTAAAAATCGAATCGGATTATAAAATAGAAATCGATAGAAATCCGATTAAATCTTATTTATAATTATATTAGATAATCGAATATTATCGTTTTTATAAATGATTATTACTTTAGATATATTATTTCTTTTATAGATATTAAATAGTTTAGATAATAGAAAATAGTAATATATTTACATTAAAATTAAACTAGAAAATATTTAAATTAATTTATTAAAAATTCTTTTAAATTCTTTTTAGTAATATCCGATTATATATATTCTATAGCTTTTTTAAAACTTTTTTTATTTCTAAATCTATAGTACGATTATAGTATTTAATTATTATTATCTATTTTATATATTCTAAAATTATTTAGATTCGAATCTATTAATAAATTCTTTTTATAAAACTAAAAATTCGTTTTATTCCTACCGAAAATATTAGATAAATATAAATTTTACGAGCTATCTATACTAGTTTTAGAAAGTTTAAAATATTATTTTTCTAAAATTTTTAATTTAGATTAGTTTTAGTATTATTAATACGAAAATATCGATTAGCTTCGGAAATAGCTATTTAAAGATATAAAAATTATTAAAAAATATTATTTTAAATAAATAAAATAGGTATTAAACTAATTAATAAAATTATTATAAATTATCTTTTTATATTATTTTATTTTCTTTTATATAGCGGGTTTTAGAATTTAATAAATTAATAAAATTTCCATAATATTTAGTTAAATATTTTTTAAACTCGATCCGATATCTATTTTTATATTTTAAAAAATCTTTTATTTTTTCGTTATTATCTTTTTCTCATTCTAGTTATAATAAAAGTTGAACTCTAATATAGAATTTAGGATAATTATAATATTATAAATTAATCTATCCTTATTTTTCGTATAAAAATAATATTTTATAAATTTTATATTAGTATTATTATAAGCTATTAATGTTATTTCTTTATCAATATAATTCGATAATCGAACTATTTCTTCTATTCTAGTAAAATAATCGAGAATAGTACTATAAAATCGAAATATTAAATAAATTCTAATATCTATAGTTTTTAAAAATAATTAAACTGGCTGTCGGGTCGGATTTCGAATTCGGATTAAAAAAACCGATCTAATCCGAATTAGTTTCGACTTTTCTAGATACCGAACTAAGTCGAGTTAAAAAATAGTTTAATCTAATCCGATTCGGTTCTAAATCGAACCCGAAAATCCGAGTTTAATCTATTAAAACCGTTAAATCTATTAAATTTTAAGATAAAAATATAACTCTAGTATAAAATTTATATCTATCTATATAAAAAATCTTTAGTTAATTAATTACGCTAGCTAAAAGAATCCTAGTTGGATTAATTATATTATCTAAATATATTATCTTTATATAAAAGTTAATGAAATAAATAATTAATTGATTAATTAATTAATTATAATATTCAATTCTTTATAAAATATTTAGTAGATTAAATTGGATTTCTATTAGTTTTTACTTTATAATCCGATCCGATTTTCGGTTTTAATATTAGAAACCGATCCGAACCGTTTAGCGGGTCGGATTAAACCGACTCGCTAAAATTCGAATCGGGTTTCTAAAATATCGATAGATATCCGACCCGAAATAGCTAGTCTAAAATTAATAAAATAATTTTATAAAACAGCCGTAGTATACTATCTATAAGGAAAAAAGATTACTATTTATCTATATTAAAAGTGATCCTTTATATTTATAGATGTTACGAATTTTTTTCTATAAATTTATTAACGAAAGAGGCAAATAATATAATTAATATATTTAACGAATTATAAAATATATAAAATTATTTCGAATACGAATATTTTAAATTATATTTCTAGATTAGAAATTAGAATCGACTCTTTTCTAGATTTCTTTAAAGCGAAGTTTACGTTAAAGGAAAATAGAAATATAGACTATAATAGTACGAATCTAAAATAAATACTAGTTTTAAAACTTCTAAATTTATATTATCTATATATATTTTATTTTCTATAATATTAGATTTGCTAATATTAATATTTCTAATTTATTTATTATTTAGTTTTTAGATAAAATCGTCGCTAAAAAATTTATAATCTAGTAGTTTTAATAAGATTTTAGGCTACTAGATTGATTATATAAACTAGATAATATAGAAAGTTTTAGATTCGATTCTATCGACTATCGAACCGAATAAAAACTTTTTTAAATTCTTTTTTTAATATACTATTAGAATTGATATTATCGATAATAATATCTAGAAGTTTCTATTTAAATTAAAAAAATTCTAAAAGTTTTAATAGTCTATAATATTATAAACGGCTAAAATAATTAGTAAAAAGAAATATAAATCTGATTAGATTATTTTAAAATTAATATTAATTATTAATTCTATATATAAATATTTCTAAATATATTATCTTTTATATTTTTTACTAGATATCTAATATAAAGGAAATATATTCTAAATTTTCAAATTAGATTTAATTTATTCGCGGATAATATTATAATTATTAAAAACTCTCTATATAAATTATATACGGCCGATAAATTTTATATCTATATAAAATACTTACAGTAATAGTTTAAATCTTTTATTTTCGATAGTTCAAACTAGTAAATTTAGATCTAAAAAAGTCTTATATAGATATTAATTCTACACGTTTTAGTTAAAAGTAATATTATATTTAATATAGTTTTTTATTATTACTATTTAATATTTATATAGGTAAATATTATTTTAATAAATAATTACAAGTTATATCGCTTGGTTTTTTAATAATCTATAGTATTGAACTATATCTTTATAATAGATATATTAGAAAAATTAGAGACTATAAAATAGTTAAAAATTTTAAAATAGTTTTTATATATAATTTTAGATAGATAATTTTATATTAAAGATATTTCGTAGAATTTATACTACTATTTCGATTATATATTTCTTATAGCTTTTTTCGACTAAAAAGGATTTATTAGTTTTCTATAGAATTTATTTTTAATATTAATAGCTATAAAAATACTAGATTACTAATCTTCGAACTCTTTATAGTAATCCAGATTCTATTAAATATATCTATTATTATCCCGAAGTACTAGTACTAGATAGTCGGCTAGGATTTTATTAGCTATATTTTTAATAATCTATCTTTACTTTCTATATAATTAATTAAATTTAAATAGTATAATATTCGTAGATCGGTTCGCTATCTAATTTATTAACTAGCTAGGATAGATTTTATTTAGAAAAGATTTATTTTCTAGGACCTCGCTAGACGTATCGGTCTAAGAAATAGATAGATAAAAATTAATTTAAAAATTAGATATTTTATATTAATTTTAAAAATTCAGAATTAATAAATTTAATATTTAGATAATAAACAATATAGAAAGGTACTATATATATATAAATATTAATTCAATTATTATTTACTATTTACTAGTAAAAATTTAACGACTATTTATATAGTATATAAAATATTAATATTATAATATAATCGTGTAATAAAATTAGGGATTTTTTAGTATTATAATATAGAAAAGAAGGTTTCAGCGGTTTTAGTAGGTTAAATCCGAATTTCTAGATTCGACTCGGTTTAATATCTAGAAAAATCGGAACCGATTCGGATCGGATCGATTTTTCTAATCCGGATTCGAAACCCGACCCGACGGCCAGTCTAATTATAAATTTCGTTATAATTTGGTATTTAAAAACCCGAAAAGTATAAAAATAGAATAACTATTAAAATATATAATAAATATATCGAATTTAATAGAAGCTAAATCTATAAATCCGATATTATATCTATTTATAAAAAGTAGTTCCGATAGGCTTTGAACTTTATTAAATGTAAAAAAATAAACTATTAATTTAAACGAAATAAATTATTTATTAATAAATATTTCTATAATAATATACTATAAAATAAATTTATAGATTTTTTATTTAATTTTTCAACGAAATGTATATTTTATTTATAAAAATCTATAAGTAAATATTTTTATATAATATAAAATAGAAACTAGACTTTTCTATAATGAAACAATTTTTTTATATTATTAAAAGTATTTTTTTTTTCTTTTATTAGAAAAATAACGTTTTCTTTTTTTTTTTAAAAAAAATTTATCCGAATTTATAGTGTATTATACGTATTTATATAGCGAAATTAAACAATTTCGGCTATAATAAATAGATAGTTTAAATTATTAACTAGAAAAATAGAGATAATACGTAATTAAATTAATAATAGATTTTTTTTAATTAAAAGATCTAATCCGCTTCTATATAGTAAAGAAAATTTTTAAAA
This sequence comes from Rusavskia elegans, assembly GCA_011316305.1. Taxonomy (NCBI): domain Eukaryota; kingdom Fungi; phylum Ascomycota; class Lecanoromycetes; order Teloschistales; family Teloschistaceae; genus Rusavskia; species Rusavskia elegans. Next base: position 355,176 of record SAUG01000009.1, on the reverse strand, counting down.
TTTTAAATATAGAAACTGAATAAACTAACTATAAAATAGTCAAATTTATATTAATAGATGAATAATTATAATATTAATAAAAAAAAATTAGAATAATATAATATAAAATACTAAATTTAATATATATATTAAATATAGTAATTTAAAAAATTAGTTTAAAAGTTACTTTTAAAATTATAATTAAAATTAAAATAATTAAAAATTTAAAAACTTTTATAATAATAGTATTTTTTTTAAAACCTATAGTTATTATAGTTTAAAGTAATTCTATTAATACTAATTTGTTAAAAAACTAAAAAAACTAATTATAGTTTCGATAATAGTCTGGAATAAATAAATTAAAATATTTACCGATTTTCTAATAGAAGTATTTATTAAATTACTAGTAAAAAAATATAGTAGAACTGAAATCTTTCTAGTTTCTAGTTTTTAAATTAATATCGTTTTTAAATTAGTTATCGGATCGAATTTCGAATCCGGATTAATAGAATCGAACTATATCGAATTAGATCCGACTTTTTTAATTACTAAATCGACGGGTTTTTAGTTTCTAGTTTATAACCCGCCTCGATCTAATTCGGAATCGTTAATATACTAAAGTATAATATAAAAATACAATTTTAGTATATAATAATACTAAAATATTTAAAAAAAAAAACTCTAATTAAATTACTATACTAGCTATTTAACTTTTAATTAATTTAAAAAAATTATCTAAAAATAAATATTCTATATATTGCTAATTTATCAATCATTTATAATATTATACTCTATATAAAAAGTTTAATAGATCGAATCGAATTATTTAAATCGTTAAAAATTCGAATTAGAATAAATCGATTCTTTTAAATTCGATATAGATTTTCGATATATTGATAGAAACTAATATCGAAGTAGCTAAACTAGTTATTTTATAATTTTTTATGATTTAATACGATTTAGAATCTATTTAGAAAAGAAAAAAATATAATATTTAATAGATTAAAAGTTACTAAACTATTTATCATTATATATAAAACTTTTAAATTATTTAATAATAGATAGTTAAAATTTACGAATAATATATATATTACGATTTTATATTTTAGATATAAAAAATAGTTATAATTTTTTGACAAATATACTAGCTTTAAATTTAATATATATAATACTAAATTTAATATTAAAATTAATCAAAATTCATTTTATAAAAACGATAGTATTTTAAAATAGTATATAAATATATATTAAACGAATAGAATATTATAAAGTTATTTTATATTCTAAAAAAACTAGAATATAATCTATCTATAAAAAAAACGGAAAAAGATCGAAATTTAATATACTAGTAATACTATAGCGATTAGACGATAAATTTTATATTTTAAACGTAATAATTATATTTTAAGAATCTATATAACGCGTTCAACGTTTATAATTTTTTTAACGATATCGTACTAATATTATATAATATTTATTTATTTTATGCTTAATATTTATTAAATTAATCTATTAACTATATAGTTAACTATATAATTTAAAAAAAGTTATTTTTTAAATAGAATTATAATCTTTTATTTTTTATTTATAATTATTTATTAGTTATATATATATATATATATATTTCAAAGAAATAAATCATCGTATATTCGTATTATTAAAAATCGAATCTAGATATTTTAAAATTAATAAAGAATTTTTTTTTAAAAATATTTACTACTATATTATAATACTGATTAAATTGATAGAATAACTTTTTATTAAAATATATATTCAATAGAATATATTATATTTTTATAGATATATAATAGATATATAAATCGATATTCCATTCGTATTATTATATATATAACGATTTTAAATATTATTAAATAGAGATTTTAGTAAACTAAATCGATTTCGAATTTAACGCGAAAGTTCGTAAAATAGTATAGTTTTAACGTACTAGCGATAATACAAAATAAAATTTTCTTTAATAAATATTCTAATATCTTTTATTTTATTTATTCGAATTAATTTATTTATTTATACATTTTATTATTTTTGTATATTTATATAATATTTATTTATTTTTAAATATATTAAACTTATATTTCAATTAGATATAAAGATAATAATAATTATCTTTATTTTATATTCGAATCACTAAAAGACTATTGAATAAATACGTATAATAAAGATAAAAGAAATTAAAAAAATTTATATAATTATAGAATAGTATAATTTCTTCTATTATAATAGTTTAAAGTTAACTTTAAAGGATATTTTGGATTTTCGAAGTGATTATATAGCAGTTTATAGATATATATCGTATTACCATTTAAAATTGTCGAATATTTAATATAAATAATTATAAAATAGAAAAAATTCTAGTAATAGATATTACTAATATTTTATTATTTTATTTATATTTTTAGTATTCGGTCAACCGTCGATTCCGTAAATAATTCATTGTTGTATTAGTACGCTAGCGTTGGATATACGGTATAAAAACTAATATTCTAATCTAATTAATTTAAATTAAAAAAATATATAAAATTAAATTTAATTTATTTTATAATACGCTAGTAGTATAAACTTCTATAGTTTATTTAAAATATACTATAGCAGAAAACTCGTATATATATATTTTATAGTCGTTTCTTTTTTGTTTTTTTTTACTAATATCTACTATCGTATCTAATATATATATTTTCAGTAATAGTTTAGGCTGTAGGCTAATATATATAGAACTACTACTAATACTAGATAACGATAATTATATCTTTCTAATTTAAAGAAATAGAGTTTAAGACCGCCGAATTCGAATTATTCGATTACGTTAACCGAGTTCTTACTAGTTTATTTACTATAATAGATTTCGAATCCTAGAATTCGATAGTTTTAAATACGATATTAAAGTTTCGTATTCCGAATCTACCGGAACTATATAGCTTTAGTAATTATATTAAATTTCTAGTAGAAACTTTTATCCTATTAGAATTTAAATAGAAATTTAAGCTAGTAGATAAACTAGTAGTTAAACTAATAGTCGTCGAATATCTAGATAGATTAGTAGACCGTCTGGATTCGGGTACGACTATAGACGAGGACGAAGTAATAAAAATAAAAGATAGTATTATCGCCTAGTAGAAAGTTCTAGAAGCTATATTAGTAGTTTATAATCGTACGTATTTCGAAGTGATATAAAGGAATTATAGGAAAGAAATAGTGATCAAATAAAGAATATAATAGAATGAAAACGATCAATTTAGTTGACTTTTAACTGCGAAAACTCTTTGCTATACAAGCAACAACTGTTATTGCCGTATAAAAACTACGATGATAAAACGTATATATATAATAATTCAATTATAACCCCGGATAGAAACTTTATAAAAAAACAAATATTTTATAGTAGATTATTATTTCTAATATCATATTAGATTTTACAATCTATTTGTCGATAATATTTAGACTAGCCACTTCGGTACGGGTTTCTATTGGTATTTCGAAAATCCGATCCGAATTTTAATAAATCGATTTAATTCGATCCGTTAAACGGTTCGAACTAGTTTCTAATATAAGAATCGAAAATTAAATTAGATTATAAAATAGAAACTAATAGAAATCCGATCCGATCCGATTTATAATTATATTAGATAGTCGAATGTAATAATTTTTATAAATAAATATTATTTTAGATATTTATACGATTAATCATTCGGATTTTAATTTTAATCTTTTACGAATCTAACGCTAGAGGCGCTAATTCGATCAGATTACGTAATTAGATATTTATTTAATTAATTTTTCCAAAAACTCGAATTTAAAATTCCCGAAAAAACTAGATCTGGATTAAAACCTAAAGGGAAACCGTAATCTATTTAACTTTAATTAACTTCATTTACTTCGATCGAAATAGCTAGGCCGAGGCGATCTATTAACTAGGCCTTCTATATTTTAAAACTCTATTAAAATCGATTTAATCGATAGAAAAAACTCAAGAATTAGATTAGCCTTCGAGGGATTCGAACCCCCGACCCGCCGGATTAATTCCGCTAATTCCGAAATAGAACGCGGATCCGTTAAACTTCTAGATAACGTAATCTACTACTGCGTCACCCAGGCCAATATTTTAGATATATTATTTTTTTTAAATATAATAAATAGTTTAGATAATATAAAGCGATAATCCTTTCTAAAAGACTTCTATCTAGAATTATATTCAGTTTTCATATATATATATATATATATATATATATATATATATATATATATATATATATATATTTTATTAACGTTATATACGGTAACGATTATTATATTTACGTATAAAGAAATTTTTATAGCTAAAGGTATATTCGTTAGGTAAAAAAGATTTATAGCGTAGTTAATTATTTCTATTTAACTATTTCCTTCTTTATTCGCGATTACGAATCTTTTATTATTTCTTCTTCGACGTTATATATAATTATCAGCTTCTAATATTTCCGTTATATCTATCTACTATACTACGAAGTAATTATTTATATCCGTCGCCTCGGCTATATTTATTATATAACCTATATCTAAACGTTCCGCTAAATTATTAAAATACTTTTTAGTCTATTTAACTTTAAAAAAAACGCTAGATAATACGCTAACTATTATAGCTAGAGGTTTTACCCGGTTAATTAAATTAAAAAGAGATAGAAAGGTCGGATAGTACGTTTTAAAAGCGGTAAAAAAGAAATCTTTATCGAAGTCGAAATAGATTATTCTAGCTATAACGCGGTAGTCGACGATTATATAGGTAGATATAGTAATTATAAATATATTACCGTTTGGTTTAGTTTATAACTATAGCTATTACGGGAATATATTCGTACGTAAAAACTTTTAGTAAATCGTAGTACTTGCGAGGGTATAGTATTACAGGACTTATATTACTAGTAAAAAAAAAAAAGAAAAAGCGATAACTACGAAGTATATTTATCTATAAAAATTTCTATATTAAATTATCGGTATAAAAATACGTTATATTACTAAAAAAATTTAAATTAAAGTTTTATAGAATCGTTATTTACGTTTAAACTGACCACTTCGATACGGATTTCCGTCGGTACTTCGAGAATCTGATCTAAATTTTAGTAAATCGGTTTAACTCGACCTACTAAACTGTTCGGATCGGTTTCTAATATTAAAATCAAAAGTTAAATCGGATTATAAAATAGAAACCGATAGAAATTTAATTTAATTCGATTTATAATAATATTAGATAGTCGAATACTATAGCTTTTATAAATAATTATTACTTTAGATATATTATTTCTTTTAATTAGAGTAAATAATTTAGATAATATAAAGCGGTAATATATTTTATTTAATATTAACTAGTATAATAGCCGGAATCTATATTATTTTTTTCTAGAAAAATTTTAGATCGTATATCTTTTTCCCGTATCTTTAAACTATATAAAATTCGGTTATTAACTAGTTTATTCTTTTCTAGCTATACTTTTAATTTTTTATTAGATTTTTAATAAACTAAAAATTTTTAATTTAGATAATGACTCGTCTAGCGTAAATTACTACAAGATAAATATCTAAACTATATTAATATACTTCTATATAAATAGTAATATATTAAAGTAATATATTTATTTATAAAATAAATAATAATTAATATTTCTATAGAATTTTATAGAGCTGCTAACGTCGTATTCTATATTTTAATATCCCCGGCCGAAAGAAATTCTATAGTAATATCTTCGAAGATTTCGCGATATAGTTTAGTAAATAGTATCTTTAGAATCAGATTATCGAAATCCTTTTAATAGTAATAGATATTTCGGAAGGCGATTATACCAGCTTTTTATTTACGTTTCTATTAATTAATTAGCTAGACTATTTAAAATATATTACTCTAGAATATTATCTTTACTATTATACTAGCGGATTTCCTTTTTCTTTATTCGATTCTACTATTTCTAGTTTTTTCTAGATTTTTATAAATCGGTTTCGTAATATTTTTACGTACTAGAATACCTTTTAGCGCTATTATATAGTTTATTATATTACTTTAATATATTACCAGTCCGATTAGTATATACTAAAATAATATTTATACGATTCGATAAATAGAACGACGAGTAATATAGTATAGTATATATTATATTCGAAATTTACGGTAATAGTTAGTAAATAAAAAAAAATCGGAAGTAAAATTTAGTTAGTTAATATAATCGTCGGCTAGACTTCGGTTGAAATAAACGAGCCTATATATTTTTATAGATTTCCTATTATATACTTATATATACTTTTAGCTACTAATTTATATAGATTTTTTCTAATATTAATTATATTACTCTACTATATTATCTATATTTCTATCCAGTATTCCGTTGTATCTAAATTAAAATTACTATCTATAAAGCTTAAATCGGTCGTAAACCGCGAACGCGATAAAAAGTAGTCGGAATCTAAATATACGCTCTATAAAAAATAAAATATAAATCGTATTACTATATATAAATTCTTTTAGAAACTAAAAGGAACCGATATATAGAAAGATATAGATTTAGATACTAAAGCCCTCTTAGAATAAAATACTAAAGACGAGGAACCGGACTATAAAATTAATAAAAGACTTTATACTAATATAATAGAATATTATAGACGATACAAGATATTAATTTATATATAATATTATACTATAAAACTAAATTCCGTAATAAAATTCGTTAAAAAGAAACGGAAAAGATAATATTTATTAACTAAATAAAGTAGGAACGGAATAAAGTAATATATTAGAATAATATATTAAATATAAATAAAACTATCTAATTTATAAAAATTTATTCTAAATATATTTTAAAATCTATTATAGCTACAAATAGTACGGGTAAAGTAGTTTTAATCAAGTATATAGCCCTAATCGTTAATTTTATCTAATAACGAATAATCTATTATAGTAGTTTTAAAGAATTTAAAACCGTTAGAATACTAAAACTTCTATAAAAATAGTCGAATTTTACTAAGAAATTGAATAATAGTAGTAGTATAGCTAATATAGCTATCGAGTTTCCGTATAAAAAGGAGAACGAAAATACTAATAATATCGTCGAAATTAATAATAAAAACTAGATAGTAGAAAGATATTCTACAAAATAGAATAATATTAAATTTAAAGATAATAAAAATTTAGCTAGAAGTATTAATTTTATATAAAACGAAGATAAAGATAAGGATAAAAATAAAAATATAGAAAAAAGAAAGAATATAAAAAAAAGCGGAAGCCGAAGATAATAAAAATAAAAATATAAAAGAAAATTATTAAACTTTCTAACTAGTCTAACTAGTTATCTATATCTAGAAATAGAAAATTTAGATAAATATATTACTTCGATATATTACTATATTATTAATAATAGAATGAATTTTATTTAAATAAAATTTCTTAATATAAATTTATAAATTAAAAATTTTTAAATTCGTAGATTATAATAATTAATCTAATTTAGATTCGTATTTATATTAATCTATTTAAAATATTTCTAAACTTCTTTTTAAAGGAATCCCGTTCCCAAAATAAAATTCTATCTTTTAATTCTATCCGGTTATATATATCTTATAGCTTTTTTAAAATTTCTTCTATTTCTAAATCTATAATATAGTTATAATATTTAATTATTATAATCTACTATATATATTCTAGGATTATTTAAATCTATTTCTACCTATAAACTCTTTTATAAAACTAAAAGTCTATTCTATTTCTATCGAAGATATTAGATAAATAAAAATATTATAATCTATCTATATTAGTTTTAGAAAATTCGAAATACTATTTTTCTAAAATATCTAATTTAGATTTTCCTCGGTAGTATTAATACGAAGATATTAATTAGCTTCGAAAACAGCTGCTCGAGGACGCTAGAATTATCGAAAAATATTATTTAAAATAGATAAAGTAAACTTTAGACTAATTAATAAAGTTATAATATATTACTTTTTTATATTATTTTATTTTTTTTATACGGCTGGTTTTAGACTTTAATAGATTAATAGGAGCCCTATAGTATTTAATTAAACTTCATTTTTAAACTCGTTCCGATATCTATTTTTATATCCCGAAAAATCTTTTATTTCTTCGTCGTTATCTTCTTTATTTTAGTTTCGATAAAGGCTAAATTTTACTACAGAATCCAGAATATTCGTAATATTATAAATTAATTTATCTTTATTTTTAATACGAGAATAGTATTTTATAAGCTTTATATTAATATTTTTATAATCCATTAATATTATTTCTTTATTAGTATAATTTAATAATCGAATTACTTTTTCTATTTTAAAAAGATAATCGAAAATAGTACTATAAAATCGGAACACTAAATAAATTCTAACGCCTATAGTTTTTTAAACTAATAAAATAATCTTATAGAACGATCGTAATATACTATTTATAAAAAAAAGAATTACTATTTATCTATATTAAAGGTAATCCTTTATATTTATAGATTTTACGAGTTCTTTTCTATAAATTTATTAATAAAATAGTATAATTTATATATCCGATAAATTATAAAATATATCGAATTTTATCGAATACGAATATTTTAAACTATATTTCTAGAATAGAAATCAGAATCGACTCTTTTCTAGATTTCTTTAAAGCGAAGTTTATATTAAAAGAAAGTAGAAATATAGACTATAATAATATAAATCTAAAATAAATATTTATTTTAAAATTTTTAAATTTATATTATCTATATATATTATCTCTTTTTCGATACTAGATAGGCTAGTATTAATATTTCTAATTTATTTTTTATCTAGTTTTTAGATAAAATCGGTACTAATTTTTTATAATCTAATAGTTTTAATAAAATTTTAGACTACTAGATTAATTATATAAGCTAGATAAAATAAGAAATTTTAAACTCGATTCTATCGGCTATCGAATCGAATAAAAGCTTTTTTAAATTCTTTTTTTAACGTATTATTAGAACTGGTATTATCGGTAATAATATCTAGAAGCTTCGGCTTAAATTTAGACTGGCTATTTCGGGTCGGGTTCCCGTCGAATCCTATAATCCGACCCGATTTCTTAGCGAGTCGAATCGGTTCGACCCGCTAAACGGTCGAACCCGGGTCGAATCCGGATCGAACCCGGGTCGAATCCGGATCGAACCCGGGTACCCGTGTTATAACGAGGTCAAATATAGATAATAATTGGGTGGTGGAAGGATTTTATTCAGGTTGATATTCTATAGAGGAGGCCTGCGAGTACAAAAGGTACGTGCCAAAGTCGCTATCTAATCTGGCGAGCCGCGCTAAACCTAATCGGGCAATTTATCATATACCTTTCGGCCTTATAAAAGCTTGCTCTATAATAACCCGCTAAATTTTCTAAATATAGTATTATCTTATATATATTAATATATTAAATATATATTATAGATATTATATTAAACTAATATATTTATATTTACTAGAGCTCTTCTAGCTAGCCTGGTTAATTAATTAGAAATTTTTTAAATAAATCGTAATAATTTTTATACTAGAGTTAGACTTTTATACTAGAGCTTAGCGCTAAAATTTTATTTTAGCGGATCGGATCGGATTAGCTAACCCGGATTTAAAACCTGGCTAGGTCGGATTACGTTTTTATCTAATCCGATTCAGGTCGAGTCGGATTAGTTAATCCGGATTCGAAATCCGACCCGACGGCCAGTCTATTTAAACTAGAAAAATTCTAAAAACTTTAAAAGTTTCTAATATTATAAACGGCAAAAATGATTAATAGAAAATAATATAAATCTAATTAGACGTTCCTAAAGTTAAAACTAAATATTAACCTAATATACCAGTTCTTTTAAATACGCGACCTTTTATAGATTTAACCAGATATCTAATATAAAAGAAATACGTTCTAAAGTTTTTAAATTAGATTTAATTTACTCGCGGATAGTATTATAACCGTTAAAAACTATTTATATAAATTATATACGGCTGATAAACTTTATATCTAGATAAAGTATTTATAGTAGTAGTTTAAATCTTTTATTTTCGATAGTCCGACTTAGTAGATTTATATTTAAAAAAGTTTTATATAGATATTTATTCTATACGGTTTAGTTAAAAATAGATTCGAATTTAATATAGCTTTTTTTCTATAATTAAAATAAACTTTATATTACCTTTTTATATTACTATTAGCTATTTACGCGGATAAATATTACTTTAATATATAACTACGAGTTACGTCGTTTAGTTTTTTAGTAAATAATAATAGAAAGGTATTTTTTTTATAGTAGATATATTAGAAAAATTAGAAGCTATAGAATAGTCGAAAATTTTAGAATAGTTTTTATATATAATCTTAGATAGACTATCTAATATTAAGGTTTTCCAGTAGAATTTTTATTACTATTTCGACTATATTTACTCTATAGCTTTTTTCGATTAAAGAAAATTAACTAATTTTCTATAGAATTTATTTTTAATACCGATAGCTATAGAAGTACTAGACTACTAATATTCGAATTCTTTATAGTAATCTAAATTCTATTAAATATATCTATTATCGTTTTAAAAGACTAGTACTAGATAGTCGGCTCGAATCTTTTTAGCTATATCTTTAATAATCTGTCTTTACTTTTTATATAATCGATTAATTTTTAATAATATGATATTTATAGATTAGCTTACCGCCTGGTTTATAGACTAGCTAGGATAGATTTTATTTTAAAAGAAAGATCTATCGGAAAGGACCTCGCTAGATATATCGATCTAGAAAACGGAAAGACGAAGATTAATTAAAGGATTAGATATTTTATATTGATTTTAATTTAATATTAATACGATTTATATATTTATAATAAATAATATAGAAAGGTAATATAGATATATAAATATTAATTTTATTATTATTTACTATTTAGTAGTAAAAAATTGACGTCTATTTAAATAGTATCTAAAGTATTAACGTAACCGTATAATAAAAGCGGGGATTTCTTAGAGTTATAATATAGAATAGGAGGTTTTAGCGGTTTTAGTAGATTAAATCCGGGAACCTAAATTCGATTTAGAACCGAGTCGGTTTAGTATCTAGAAAAGTCGGAACCGACTCGGTTTGGTACCTAGAAAAGTCGGAATCGACTCGGGTCGGATCGGTTTCTCTAATCCGAATTCGAAATCCGATCCGACAACCAGACTATTTATATTAACTAAACTAGAATATATATTCTACTATCGTAAATTTAATACTAGTATACTAACGTTTGATTTACTTATCGAACCACTGGTTTATCGGGTACCAAAATCAAAACAAATTAATTAAATAAAACGGAAATATATTTTATTTAATACTAGTTAATATAACGACTATAATCTATATTAATTTTATCTAGAAAAATTTTAGACTATATATTTTCTTCTCGGATCTTTTAATTATATAAAACTCGATAATTAATTAATTTATTATTTTTTGACTATATTTCTAAATTTTTTATTAGATTTTTAATAAATTTAAAATCTTTAATTTAGATAGTAATTTTTTAGTATAAACTACTACTAGATTAATATCAAAAAAATCTAAATATAGTCGTATATAAATAACAATATAATAAATTATTATATATATTTACTAGATAAATAATAATATATACTTTTTTAGAATATTATAGAATCGCTAATATTATATTCTATCTTCTAATAATTCTAGCCGAACTAACTATTTCTATAGCGATATTTTCGAAGATTTCGCGATATTATTTAATAAATAGTATTTTTAGAATCAGGTTATTAAAACCTTTCTAATAGTAATATATATTTCGGAAAGCTACGATACTAGTATTTTATTTATATTTCTGTCGAAATATTATTTACTAGACTATTTAAAATATATTATTTTAGAATTTTTTCTTTATTATTATATTAGCGGCTTTTTCTTTCTTTTATCCGATTTTATTACTTCAAGTCTTTTCTAGATTTTAATAAATCGGCTTGATAATGATTTTATATACTAGAATATCTTTTAGTATTATTATATAATTTATTATATTATATTAGAAATAGATAATAATAGTTAGACTGGCTATTTCGAATTAAAGTGGCGACTCGACTTCGCGATAAACGTGGCTATTACGTCTAAATTACTAGTTAAGATTAGTCTCCTTCCTAATACGATTAGAAACTCGAACTCGGGATACGAATTCGGGTTCGAAATCTGATAAAACGGCCAGTCTAATAGTAGTTAATTAATAAAAAAATAAATTTAAATATAAAATTTGGTTAATTAATATATATATCGGCTATACTTCGGCTAAAGTAAATAGATTCGTATATTTCTATAAATTTTTAGCGTATTTTATTATATATTTCTATATCTTTTTAGCTACTATTTTATATAAGCTTATTCTAATATTATTTATATTACTTTACTATATCATTTATACTACTATCTAGTATCTCGCTATATGTAAATTAGAATTACTATTTTTAAAATTTAAATCTATTATAAACCGCGAACGTAATAGAAAATAATTAGAATCTAAATATATATTCTATAAAAAATAAAGTATAGATTATATTATTATATATAAACGCTTTTAGAAACTAGAAGAAATTAATATATAGAGACCTACGAATTTAAATATAAAGGTCCTTTTAGAATAAAACGCTAGAAACGAGAAAACGGATAATAAAATTAGTAAAAAATTTAATAAAAATATAATTAAATAATATAAAATAAACTAGATACTAATTTATATATGATATTATACTATAAAATTATATTCCGTTATAGATTTCGCTAAAAAAAAATAGAAGGAATAATATTTATTAATTAAATAAAATAGAAACGGAATAAAATAATATATTAAAATAATATATTAAATATAAATAAAATTACCTACTTTATAATTATATATTTCTAATAGTTTCTTAAATCAATTATAGTTATTAGAAATATAGGCGCAATAATTTTAATAAAATATAAAATTCTAATATTTAATTTTATCTAATAATAAATAAACTGTTATAACGGTTTTAAAAAATTTAAAACCGTTAGAATATTATAATTTCTATTAAAATAGTCGAAATTTATTTAAAATTTAGTAATAGTAATAATATAACTAATCTAGCTATTATATTTCCGTATAAAAAAAAAAGAGAAAAATATTAATAATATCGTCGAAATTAATAATAAAAACTAGATAGTAGAGAGATATTCAATTAAATAAAATAATATTAAATTCGGAAATAATAAAAGTTTAGCTAAAAATATTAACTTTAATTAAAACGAAGATAAAAATAAAAATAAAGATATAAAAGAAAAAGAGAATATAAAAAAAAAGCGGAAACGGAAGCCGAAAATAATAAAAATGAAAAAAAATTTATTAAATTATCTAATTAGTTACCTATATCTAGAAAAAATAAATTTAGATAACTAGATTACTTAGATATATTATTATATTATTAATAAATAAATAGATTTTATTATAAAAAAAAAGGTTTTAGTAATTTTAACGGATTAAACCTGGGAATTCGGATTCGATTTAAAACCGAATCGGATTAAATTTTAAAAAAATCCGATTCGATTTAATTCGGTATTTAAAAAAGTCGGAACCGATTCGGATTAAATCGATTTTTTTAATCCGAGTTCGAAATCCGATCCGACAGCCAGTTTTAAAGCCGGGTTAACTAATCCGACCCGACCCGAAGCGGATTATATAATTCGATTCGATTGGACTAATTTACTAAATTTATATAATTCGTATAACTCTAGTATTAAAATTATATAAATTATTAAAAAAAATTCTAATTAATTATTTACGCTAGATAGAAAGGTTCTAATTAGACTAAATATATTATCTGAAGATATTATTAATATTATACAAATAATAATATAATAAATAATGTTTTTGAATTTTAATAGAAGTTTAGCGGATTTCTATTAAATTTCCGAATTTAACTCGGATCTAACCGCTTGGCGGGTCGAACCGGTTCGACTCGCTAAAAAATCGGATCGGATTATAGAAATCGACGGAAATTCGATCCGAAATAGCTAATCTAGCCAATCTAATAATATTAGAATATTTAATGACGATTTTTAATACTATTAATAATCGGATATAATCTTTCGAATATATAAACAAAAATCTAATTTATAAAAATATAGTTTTATAAATCGAATAGAATATTCTATATTTAAAAATCTAAAATTCTATATCGCTGTTAACTATTAGTATATCTATATCATTATATAGATTCAATTCCGCCATTATAATAATTTCTTTCGCTTTACTATTTTTTTTTACTTTCGTTTTATTATTAGAATTTTGTTCCGTTAACGATATCTGAATTTCTATTTCTAAAAATAGATACTTTTAATATTCTAGCGATAGCTTTAACGTCCGCTATAGTATTATATTATATTTTAATAGAATTTGACTTTTTATATATAATCTATAGTTTTTTATACGAGGTAGCTAATTACAAATATACTGCTATAGAATCGGAAAATAACGTCTTTAAAATTATAGTATCTAGAATCTAAAACCGCTATAAACATTTTATTTCTTTTATTAATACTATCTATAGAATATTAGACTTCAGTTGAAATTTCTAGATTATATTATTTTAAATTTAAATTCCGACTATTAGCCGTCTTATAATAAATACAATATAGCTAAAACTATTTATTAATATTTAATTTTAAAAGACTACGTCCCCGTCTATTCTAGTGAAATTTCTTTTAAAAATAGCTTTATTACCCGTTATATAAAATCTGTTCTAGAATATCTAATAATAACGATAAACTATATCGGATAATATTTCTTTCCGTTATAAAAGAAAAATAGAAATATCTATCTCCCGTCGCTTTATTCTAATCGTTTTTAATTATTTTTTAAACGGTTTAGAATAGACTAGAAATATTGGGACTTCAATTGCTAGAAATTAAAACTATCGGTACTCCAACTTTTTAAATAAACTCGCTGTCGTTTCTAAATATTTTAATTTTATTAGCTATTTCAGATTTTATAAAACAAGTTTTTTTAGATAATTTTTTTAATTATATTTCGAATGATTCATCTATTAATACTATTTATCTTTTTTTTTAAAAGTTTAAAAGAAGATAATTTAAACTAGTATTTATTTTATAATTAAATTGATATCCGCGATATAGATATATAAAAAAAATATTTTCTATTATAATAAATAGTAGAATTTAAAGTTTAAATTTAATAAAAATAATAATCAATCTATAGATATATATTTTTTTCTATATTCTATTTACAGTTTAACGTTTATAACAAATAATCTATAATTATAATTTATTTCCAATTAATTTTAACTTTCTTTTATAATATTCTGATTAATATTTATTTAATATAAAATTATTTTTATTATTTATTTTAATAAATTTTTAGATAATTTTCTGAATTTTTTATAGTTAGTAAGATTTATATTCTATTAAATAATTTATCCATTCAGTCTGTCATTTTGTTTTCAATAGTTTATCTTTTTTAGATTTTATAAATTTTTTTATTATAATAATTTCTATTTTCTATTTTTTTTGTATTAATTTGATTCGATAATAAATATTTAAATATTTATTTACTTTTACAAATTATAGAGGTTTTTTCACTAATAATTAGACTTTCCATTTCGGTATTGATTTTCGTCGATATTTCGAAAATTCTACCCGAGTTTTAATAAGTCGGTTAGACCCGATCTAAGTTTTTAACGGTTCGGATAATCCGATCCGATCCGACTATAATCCGACCCGACCCGCCAAACCTTCTATAAATGGTTTAATATTATAATTGATTACTTTATTAATTATATATAATGATAATTCATTTAGATAATATATTTCGTCTATCTAAAATCTTTCTAGCTAGTATAATTGATTAACTAGAATCTTTTTAGATAAATAGATATAAGTTTTATACTAAAGTTCTATTTCTTTTTCTAGAACTTAACGTTTTAGCGGTTCCGAATCGGGTCGGGTCGGATTATAAACTAGAAACCGAAAATTTATCGGTTCGAATCGATTTCTTTAATCTGAATTTAAAATCCGATCCGACGGCAAATCTATAAATAATAATAAAAAAGATATTATAGATTTCTAATCTAAATATAAAATCTATTTAATATATTTAAAAGATTATATATTTGACAATTTAATATAAATCTATAAATTTAAATTTTTTTTTCTATATATTTGAATTTGAGATTTTCGATCGATAATAATATTAAACTATTAATTTTATATTCTATCAAATAAAGTTTTCTATTATAATATCTTTTTTAATTTTTTTCATTATTTTTTTAATTTATATATTTTTTATAAATTTATATTTTATTATTTAACTACTAATACGTTTATATTTACTATATTTTCTACTATAGTATTAGTTTTAGCGTTTTCGAATATTATATCTAGATTATAATCTATAAATATTTTTAAATATAAATTTATAAAATAATTTTTGTTAAAAGTAGAAATTTAATTTAATTTTTCTATTTTAGATATATAAATAGTTTAAAGTTTATATAATTATTTAATATATAAATATTTTATCGAAATTTCAAATTGTAGAATTTTCGAAGAAACTAGATTTAAATTAAACTTTATTAAGAAAAACTTTGATCGATTTAATTTTATAAATTTAATTTAATTGAATCGATACGGTTTGATCGATATAGTCTACTATATAATCCTTTTATATAAAAACTCTATATAATATCGATTTTTTTAATCGATAGAAAAAACTCAAATATAAATTGGTTTTCGAAAAATTTAAACTTTCGATCCGTCGGATTTGATTCCGTCAATTCCGAAAAACGTTAGATCCGTTAAGCTTCCAAGTCACGTAGTCTTGCTACTACGCCATCCGGACGATTAGATAATTTATATATATTATTATATAACGATTTTTAGATTTTAAAACTAAATAAAAATACTATATATATTAGGAATTATTTAATTATAAATTATTTTATTAATAGTAACCTTCTATACTATGAAATAAAATAATTAAATATAATAATATATATTTTTAGTAATAAAAATTGATTTATTATTGTATTTTTTATAGAAACTAGTAATCATTAATCTATTACTAATATATTAACGATCTATTTTATTCGAAGATAATTTTGATAAATAAAATATATTATATATTTTTTTCAATAATAGAATTTGAATTTTATTATTATTAGAATATTTAAATTCTATAGAAAGGTTTTTGAAACTTTTTATTAAACGTCTATATTATTTATAATTAGTTTAAATCATTTTCAATAAACGAAATTCAATACCAATTTTCTATTCATTTCAATTTAGTTTTTATTAAATAAATAAATCATATCATTTCGATTTAAAAATTTATAGTTTTATTATCTATTTTTTTTAATAATAGATTAATTAGATTTATTTAGATCGGCTGTCGAATCGGGTTTCGAATCCGGATTAACTAATCCGATCCGACCGAATTTTGAATCCTAAATAATAATCTAATCCGATTTACTAAAATGAAATTTTAGTACTAAAATCTAGTATAAAAGTATAAATCTAGTATAACTTTTATTTAATATTATAAAAAGAATTTAATTTAATTAACTATATTAGCTAGAGAGATTCTAATTCGAAGGAATATAATATCTAGATATATTATTTCTAGAAAATATAAAATAACTAAATATATTAAATATATAGTATAATCGAATCGGGTCTAAATTAAATTATTAAATAACTCGACCCGGATTCGATCTATATCAACATTTTCCAAAACCGGCTTGAAGCCGATCTCAGCCGTCTCAGCCGGTTCTCAGCCGGTACGGCTGAAAGCGGCTTATAAGCGGCTTGTCAGCCGGTCTCGGGTATACCAGAAGCTACGTAGCTGCGCGGCTGAAACGGCTAAGACGGCTGAGCGGCTAAGACGGCTAAAACCGGCTGAAAAGATTTAGAGATTCGATTTTAAATTCGTTTAAGTCTCTATTAGTTAATTGGCCTATATACGCCTATATATACCGCTAGGCTAGCTTTATCTAGATCGAAAATATTAGATTTCCTTACTAGAATCTAACTAGAATAGGTCTAGCGTAGTTTATTAAATAGATATTCGACTTCCGTTATTCCCGCTTTTAGCGGCGGCCGCTAAACCTTATTTTCGATTTAGATAAAATAGGTTTATTTTTAGCTTATATATAGATTCTATTTTAGGCTATTTACTAAGCAGATTTTCGTACTATAGATACTATTAGAGCTCTAATCTATCGAAAATCCACTTTTTGGATTTTTAGATTATTTGGATTTTTGGATTATTTGAATTAAGATGGCTGTCAGCCGGTCTAATCTGAAAATCCATTTTAGAATTCGCTGATATATTAAAACTCGGATCGAATCTAGATTAGATTATTAAAATCGGATCGAATATCCGATAATTTAATATAAATCCGACTCGAACCGGCAAGTCTAGATTTATTTTTTTTAAATAATAAAAAATATCGTAATCTATATTAATTAATTTAAATATCTGGCGATATTATTATATATTAAATCCTTGAAATTTTTTTAGATTTTAACGATATATTTAATATTTCTATAGTAATATTTATATAATTTATAAAATTTTATAATAGCGTATATTTTAAAATTTTATATATTATAATTATATTTTTTGAAAATTATTTCTTTCTACTAAATTTTATCTAGGCGCTAGCGATTATTATTATTATATTAAACTATAATTCTAATTCTTTTAATTTTAAAAATATTAATTTTAAAAATAAAAATTTTCTATATTAAAATATTATAATATTCTAGTAGTATCTAAAATATTTTTTAATAATTTATCGAATCGTTTCTAATTTTTTATTATTAAAGAATTTGATTAATAAATTTATATAAAATATAATATTAATAGAAGTTATAAAATTTAATAAAAATTATATTTTTAGTAAATTTTTAAAACTGGTTATTTTTTTTATAATTACAAATAATTTGATATTTATTAGTATAGTTAATATAAAATATATTATATTTACGATCAAGATTTAATTATCTATTTTAAAAGCTCTAAATAATCTATTAGATTTAATTTTAATAAATTTTTTTAATTTAAAAAAAATTAAAATATTATTTAAAATAACTATATTGTAAATTTTGATTATTTTTTCTAAAATTCTATTAATAAAAATTTAAAAAAGAATAGATATTTTACGAAAACCGAAATATATAATAAAATATTAAAAAATACTTTATTTTATATAAAATAGAATTATTTAATCATTTATTATATTATCCGAATTAATAATTGATATTTTCAATATTATATTAAAAAAAAGACATTTTTTAAATTAACCGATCTAGAATTATAAAAATAAAAATAAAAATATAATGATTTTAATTTATAATTATATCAAAATTTCTATAGTTAATTGTAACGTCCTTATATATCAGAAAACGTTGCGTTCGAGTCTAGTTGTAGCCGTAGATAGACTGGCCGTTTTATCGGGTTTCGAACCCGGGTTCGTATCCCGGATTCGAGTTTCTAACCGTATTAGGAAGGAAACTAACTTTAACTAATAATTTAGATATAATAGCTACGTTTATCGCGAAGTCAGGTCGCCACTTTGGTTCGAAGTGGCCAGTCTAGGCCCGTAGACGTAGTCCGAACTACTAAATAGTAAACGAATCTCGATATAGATTATCGTAACTAGTTTCGTATAGCCGTAAAAGTAAAACTATAATATTACGAGGCGTTTTTATTATATAGATAATTATAAAAGATAAACAGAAATAGTATTTAGTAATAATATTAATAATTAACGAAAGAAATTATCTAATAGAAATAAAAAAAAATATATATAATAAAGGATCCGATAGTCTAATAGGTCCGATCTATTAAATCTAGTCGGATCCGCGGCTTTATCGGACCTAAATAGACAAAGCTATTAGTCCGTTTATCTAATTAATAAAAATATCTACTTTTATAAAACTATAGACGTAATACGGTTCCTTTTATTACGCTTTTTATCTAGCGTTATTTAGCTACTAGATATAAATCCGTCTATCTATCTATTTTTATTCTTTCTATAAAAGTTTCTATTATATATATCTTAATTTCTAATCTAAAATTTTATTAATATATTTAATATCGAAGGAAAATAATACTATTTTCTTATAGTTATTATTTACGCGATCTATCGAAAATTTATAAAAGATTTTCTAATACTAATATTTATAGAAAGTATATAAAATCTAAGAAACCGTATAATTTATTTATTTTCGAATCGATTTATAAATTTCCTATCTTTTCTTTTATATATTTTCTTTTTTAATATTCTAAAAAAAAAATTTAAATACGAAAACGCTAAATTTTATACTAAAATTAAAAATATTATATCCGAATGTTTTAAAGAAAAATAAAAGATTTAGTTATTATATTTCTATTAAAAGAAAATTCGTAATAATTTATCTATTCGCGAATTAAATCTTCGTTATTTATTTATAAAATAAATTCACTTTAACTAATATTTTAAAGCTTTTAAAAAGAATAGACTGGCCGGTTCGAATCGATTTTCTATCGAACTATCGGATATCCGATTCGATTTTAGTAATCCGATCCGGACCCGATCCGAATTTTAGCGGATCGAATCCGGATCGGATTATTTAATAACCCGATTCGAATTTAACTCGATTAAATTATATATTAAAAATATTATTAATTTATTACTATAATAAAGGGAATATATTTAGATAATATATTTTTTTAAAATAGAATTTTTCTAGCTAGCGTAGTTAATTAATTAGAATTTTTTTTAGTAAATCCGTATAAAAGTTATACTAGTTTTATACTTTTATACTAGAATTTAGTATTTTTTCGGATCGGATTAAATTAGTTAATTCGGATTAGAAATTCGGCCGGATCGGATTAGCTAATCTATATTCGAAATCCGATTCGACGGCCAATTTAAAAAAGAAAGAAAATAATTATATTATTTAAATATAATAGATTTTATTAAAACTAAATTTGATTAATAATTCTATTTCTTTTTATTTAACTAGTAATTTTACGCTATCCGCGTGAAAGATATCCGATAAATTAATATTAAAGTTAAATTCAGAAAATTTCGATTAATTTTTAAATAAAATTTAATTTTTTTCGGCTATTAGAAATAACGGACGTATAAAAGAATATCTAGTTAAAGATCCCTTTATAGTATCTTTCCGTTCGTTAATTATATTTTAGTATTACAGATTGTTTCTGATTTTTCCGTTATTTTAATAAAATATTTGTTTCTAGATTATATATTTAGTATAATATCTGGAATTTTTTATTCTATTTTCGAATTTTTTTCTGGTATATAGCTATATTCGCTTCGTTAAAAATTTTCGACGTAGTCTATCTATAATTCTTTAAGAATTTATTAATCTTTATCGTATTTATTAGCTTAATATTATAATAGATTTTCGTATTCTTTTTAGATACTAGTTTTCTATACTTTTTTTCCGTTTTTAAATTTTTTATCTAGACTGACCGTTTTGTCGGATTTCGAACCCGAGTTCGTATCTTGGGTTCGAGTTTCTAACTATATTAGGAAGGAGACTAACTTTAACTAGTAATTTAGACGTAATAGCCACGTTTATCGCGAAGTCGGGTCGCCACTTTGGTTCGAAGTGGCCAGTCTATTTTTATCCAATTTATATATTTATTAATAGTCTATATTAGATATAATATTCAGTTTTATATATAAATGGATTTTATATATCAGAAATTATATTATCTATAGTTCTAATTTTCTTTTTATATTATTTTTTTATACTAATATTCCGGAAATTAATTTTTTCTATTTATTTTCTAAAATAATAAATTATCTAGAATTTATAATTAATATAAAGTTTATATTTCCGATAATTCTATTTTTTATTTCGATATCAATTACTTTAATTTAATTACTTTCTATAGAGTATTTTATAATTTATCTAGTAATTTTTTTTATAGAATTTTTTTATAATTTTATTTTTTTTTCTATTTATTAGAACTATTATCTAATATTCACCGACTTTCACTTTTATTATTAATATAAAAGGCTTTTCCGTTCAATATAGTTTATATTCTGTTATTAGTTTTTTTTACTTTTTACTTTTTTTAGTTCTATATAATATTATATCGACCTTTCTTTATCTAATAAATAGATAAAATAGTTACTATTATAGTAGATTTTCTAATTTTTTATTATATATTTATTAGTTTTTTCCTTAAATAATCTCTCTATTATTTCGAACTAATATTCTATAATTTCTACTATTTATTTAGGTAGATAAATTTTTTTAAAATATTTTATCTTTCCGTAAAAATGATAAACTTTAGTCTACGATTTTCTAGTTTCGGTAATATTAAATTCTATTAGATTTCCTTTAGACTATTTTTTAATAGGTTCTATTTTATTAAACGCCTATTTATTTATATATATTTATACTATTCAATATCGATTTTTATAACTAGCTTAATTAGTACTATTAATAAATTATATTCTTTATTTACTACTATAGTTTCTTTAACTTTTATTAGACTGGTCGATTCGAGTCGAATTTCTATCGAACCGTCGGATATCCGACCCGATTTTAGTAATCCGATTCGGACCCGACCCGATTATATTAAATATTTAATATATTATTATTCTAATTACTAAAAAAAGATATTATATCTAGGTAATATATTTAGTTCTACTACGGACTTTCTAGCTAGCGTAGTCAATTAATTGGAAGTTTTTTAGTGAATTCGTATTAAAGTTATATTAGTTTTATACTTTTATACTAGACTTTAACGCTAAAATCTAGTTTTAATAGATTAGATCGAATTATAATATAGAATTCGAAATCCGGTCAGATCGGATTATATTTTAATCTAACCGGATTCGGGTCGGGTCGGATTAGCTAACCCGGATTCGAAATTCGATCCGACGGCTATTTTAATTTTTATATAGAATTCTTTATAGAAATAGATTTTTAAAATTAAATCTTTCTAATTTATTTTATAAATTAATATTCTAAATTAAATAATATAAA
Organism: Rusavskia elegans; assembly: GCA_011316305.1. Taxonomy (NCBI): domain Eukaryota; kingdom Fungi; phylum Ascomycota; class Lecanoromycetes; order Teloschistales; family Teloschistaceae; genus Rusavskia; species Rusavskia elegans. The sequence continues at coordinate 332,144 of SAUG01000009.1, read as the reverse complement.
TAGCTATCGATTTCTATTATTTTAGAACTATTAATTTTTTTTCTATTATTCTATCTTTATTATTATTACCGAAAGTTTCTTTTATAACTATATTTAAGTTACTAAAATCATAAAAGATCTAGATTATTTTATTTTTCTTTTAATTTTCCGGATTATTAAAATAGTTTTCTATATAAAACTATATTTAATTAAAGATTATCTTTTCTAGATATAATATTATAAATAGAATTTTAATTATTTTATTCGGAAACTGGTTTATATATAATATAGAAATAAATATTTATTTAAATAAATTATAATTTTAAAATATTTTTAATATAGCTATTTTTATATTATCGATTCGTTGTATAAAACGAAATAATAAAACTAATATAATATATGATTACAATATAATATTTCTATATATTAGAAAGCGTTGAATTCGAGTCTAGCTATAGTTATAGATATAGTCCGAACTATTAAATATTAAAGGAATTTTAATATAAATCATCGTAACTAATTCTATATATTCGTAAAATCAAAACTACAATTATAAAATATAAATAAAAATAATATTTTATATTTATATTAATAATTAATAATAGAAACTATTTAATAGATATAAAAATCAAATATAGTAAAAGATTCGATAGTTCGATAGATCCGATCTACTAAATCTTGTCAGATCTACGGTTCTATCGTATCTAAATAAATTAAACTATTGATCTATTATTTTAGTTAATTAACGTAAATACTTCTATAGAATTATAGACGTAATATTAATATATATACGAAATCTAGTATCTTTTTTTAATATATAAAAATTAGAATTTCTATAAAAAAAATATTAAATAATAAATTTAGTTTTTTTTTAATATTATCTAAATGGTTATATAACTCGTCGAATTTATAGTTTCTTGATTATAGAACAGATTATATAATAGATTTCGTTTATTTAATCTGATTATATAATTAATATTACTAAATTTTTATAAAAAATCTATTAAATATATATTTTAAATCTCGATTTCTTTATATATAAACTCCGAGATCGACTCGATCTATTATATATTTTTATTGTTTTTATTTTTATTATCGACTTTGATATAAATAGTATTATTAATAGCTTTTATATATTTAATAATATTCTGAAATCTCGTATATTAAACGCTAATCAATATTATATATATTAATATCTTTTCATCGATCTATAATCTATATATTAATACTATCGATAATTTTATATTAAAGTAAATAGATTGTTTTATATCTGTTTTAATATTTTATATCTTATCGTTACGAATAGAAAATCATATTGATATTGATTCTAGATCTATTACTATATATACCAATTAAAAAGCTAATATATTCTAAATTACTACTATATATATCTCTTTTATTCCAATTATCAAATCGCGATATAAATATTTTTCGGCGATTTTAACTATTTATTATTTGTTAATTAGAAATTTATAATTAATAGCAATCGCGTTAATTTCTAATCTATTAAAAAAATAAATTTTTGATTTTTTAAATAGATTTTATTATTGTTTTATTTGTTTTTTTGATATCCGGTTAACCGTCGGTTCCGTAAACAATTCACTTCAATATTAGTACGCTAGCGTTGAATATACGATATAAAAATTAATACTCTAATCTAATTAATTTAAACTAAAAAACTATATAAAATTAACTCGATTTTATTTCGTAATACGTTCGTAATATAAATTTCTATAGTTTATATAAAATAGTAATAGAATTTTCATAATATATATATTTTAGAGTCGCTTCTTTTTCTTTTCCTTTTACTAGTATTTACTATCGTATCTAACGTACGTATTTTCTATAACAGCCTAAGACTGTAGGCTAATATATATAGAATCTCTACTAATAATACTATAACTTCGATTATATCTTTTTAATTAGAAAAAATAGAATTCGAAACCGCTAAATTCGAGCTATTCGATAATATCGACCGAGTCTTCGCTAGTCCGCCTACTATAATAGACTTTAAATCCCGAAATCTATTAGTTTTAACTACAATATTAAAATTTTATATTTCGAATCCGCCGGAACCGTACGGTTTTAGCGACTATATTAAACTTTTAGTAGAGGTTTTTATCCTACTAGAATCCGAGCTAGTAGTTATCGAATATCTAGATAGATTAATAGGCCGTCTAGATTCGGGCGCGACTATAGACGAAAGTAAAATAATAAAGATAAAAAATAATATTACCGTCTAGCAGATAGTTTTAGAAGCTATATTAGTAGTTTATAATCGTGCGTATTTCGAACTGATATAAAAAAATCGATAAAGCTACGTATCAGAAGGTCGATCGCTCTTCCGTATATATAGAGTAATATTTATTTCTGGAATTACGTAGAAAATTACGAGTAATAAAAGATATATTTATATAAAGAAGAAATAGTAATCAAATAGAAAATATAATAGAATAAAAACGATTAACGCTATAAATCTTGCTTGACTGTTTCTTTTAACTGCGAAAATTCTTTACTATACAAGCAACAATTGTTATTACCGTATAAAAACTACGGTGACAAAACGTATATATATAACAATTTAATTATAATCCCGGACAGAGGTTTTATAAAAGAAAATGGATTTTATATTATATTAAGTTATAATAGATGATAAAACAATTATTAATCTAATAGTTTAGATTTAAAAACGTTTTAATTTAACTATATTCTTTTATTAGTAATTTAATAAATTCTTTTATTAAAAAGTTATTTTTTATTTTAAAATATTTTCTATAAATTATAGTAACTGTTATAACTAGTGTTTTAAAATTTTTAGTAAATTAATATTACTGAAATAATTTTAATTATATTAATTATAGATTTTTTATTTAATCTATTTCTATTATTATAAAAGCTATATAATTCTTTTATTTTAAAATCAGTTATAGTTTTAAAATTTCATATTACTATATTTAAACCATATATTAGATGTATTATTTTAAATGTAATTTTCGAAAATATTATTAATATTATTAAAATTATTACTTTTACTACAATTAATTTATCTATTATATAAAAAAAATTTTCGATATTTATTTTCAAAATTTTAAGAGATTTTATTATTATATAGAAACGAATTAGATTTTTTAATAAAAAACCTTTATTATTAATCTAATATCGTTTAATTTATATTTTTTAACGGAATAGTTTTAACAATTTATTTATTATAACTATAACTTTTTAATTACTTTATAAAATTTATTTAGAAAAAAAATTAAATAATATTTTTCTAATAAAAAAATTACTAGATTTATATTTATAAAATAAAATTAAAAAATATTAGACTATATTTATTTTAATTTTATATTTTACAGAAATACGATATTATAATATCTAATAAAAAGATTAAATATTAATAATAAAAGTTAGATATAAATGGCGTAGTAGCAAGATTACGTGACTTGAACGCCTAACGAATCTAGCGTTCTTCGGAATTAACGAAATTAAATCCGACGGGTCGGAAATTAAAATCCTTCGAAAATTAACTAATTTTTTTATAATTTTTTCTATAGATTAAAAGTCGATTTTTATATAAAACTTTTATATAGAGAGATTATATATTAGATCGTTTCGTATTTATATAAAATTATAGTAACGGAAAATTGAATCGCCGTTAAAATACTAGTAAATCTATTTTTAAAAATAGAAATCCAGATATTACTAGCGAAACAGAGTTTTAATCGTCTATCAAAAGGAAAAAAATAATAATAGTAAATCGAATCTATATAACGATAAACCGAATATTATAAAAAATAGTAATAATTTCAATTTTTTAATTTCTAAACGTAAAATAGCGTATTCGATCTATAATGACGTATTTTTATAGATAGAACTTTTATTTATATTTTTAGATATATTATATTTGGTTATTTACTAAATTATAAACTATTATAATTAATTTTAATTTTGCCAATTTTCAAGTAAAAGTATATAATATATCATCAGATATAGAAATATAATATAGAAAACTTATAATATCTATTATAAAATCGTTAATTATTTTAAAATTATTTAAATTAAATATATATCTAGTTTAGAAATAGCCCGGCCGTCGGGTCGGATTTCGAATTCGGATTCGTATTCCGGATTCGAACCGAGTCGGTTTCGACTTTTCTAGGTACCGAACCGACGGATTTTCGGTTTTTAATTAAAAAACCGATCCGATCTAATTTAGAACCGCTAAAAGACTAAATTTTAGTATAAAAGTATAATTTTAGTATAAAAATTATATCTATTTATTTTAAAAATTTCTAATTAATTAACTATACTAGCTAAAATAGTTATAGTTAGGCTAAATATATTATCTAAGTATATTACTAATATAAAATTTATAAAATAATAATAAAAATTATATTTAAATTATATTAAAAGTTTAGTAGATTTCTATTAAAATCCTAAATTCGATCCGAAACCGATCGTTTAGCGAGTCGAACCGGTTCGACCCGCTAAAAAATCGGGTCGGATTTTAGATACCGATAGAAATCCGTACCGAAATAGCCAGTCTATTTAGAAACTAGCGTAATATTTATCTATTTACTATTATAAATGAATTATAAATATATACGAAATCTATATTTATTAGAAATATATTATTATAATAAAAATTTTCATATTATTCTATAATTAAATAATGATTTTCGATTTTATTAAATTTATTATAAATTTTTATTTAATAGATTAATTTATATTTATAACGGAGCGAATATAATTAATATTACTTCTTTTAACAAATTTCTATCTGGAGTTATATTGAATTTTTATATATATATATTTTTTTTATTAACGTTATAAACGGAAACTTTTATTATATTTACGTATAAAGAAATTTTTACAGCTAAAAGTATATTCGTTAGGTAAAAAAGATTTACAGCGCAGTCAATCACTTTTATTTAAATATTTTTTTCTTTATTCGCGATTATAAATCCTCTACAATATTTAAATACTATAGATTTCTTTTTTAATATCATAAATAATTATAAGTATCTAATATTTCCGCTATATCTATCTGTTATACTATTAAATAATTATCTATAGTCGTCGCTTCGGCCGTATTTATTATATAATCTGTATCTAAACGCTACGTTAAACTATTAAAATACTCTTTAGTTTATTTAGTTTCGAGAAGGTCGCCAGATAATATACTAGCTACTATAGCTAGAAGCTTTACCCGGTCGATTAGATTTAAAAGAGGTAGAGAGGTCGGATAGCGCGTTTTAAAGGCAGTAAAAAAAAGATTTAGATTAAAGTCGAAATAGATTACTCTAGCTATAATAAGATTGTCGGTAACTACGCGGGTGGATATAGTTATTATAATTATACCACCGTCTGGTTTAGTTTATAACTATAGCTATTACGGGGATATATACGTATATAAAAGCTTTTAATAAATTATAGTATTTATTAAAAGTATTACTAGGCTTATATTACTAGTAAAAAAAGAAAAAAAAAAGCGATAACTACGAAGTATATTTATCTATAAAAATTTCTACGTTAAATAATCGATTAAAAGATAAATTATATTATTTAGTAAATTTAAACTCAATTTTTAAAGAACTATTATTTACGTTAATTAAATTAGAGTTTAAATTCTGCTACTATATATTTAATACTAATATACTAACGTTTGATCTACTTACTAAATTACTGGTTTACCGGGTATTAAAATCAAAATGATTTAACTAAATAATTAATATTAATCTTTCCGCTAGTAATGGTACGGAAGTAAGAAATATACGCAGTAATAGAAATAATATAACGAACTGATCATTTAATATTAGCGTATAAACGAAAAAAATATTACGTCTATAATTTTACAAATGTATTTACATTTATTAATTAAATAAACGGATCAATAACTTAATTTAATTAAAATCGCTAGAATTATAAGATCGTTTCTATTTAGCAGGTCGGTTCTGTTATTATATATATCGCTCTTTATATCTGGTAAATAGTTTCTTTTATTACTTATAAATATAAATACTAAATACTACTTCGTTTACTTTTTATAATTATTTATAGAACGATAATATTTTATAATATTCTAATTTTATCTTTACAACTATAAAGAATTAGTTATAATAATCTATACTAGAGTTTCTTTATTATTTAGTAATTCGGACTACGTCTACGGCTATAACTCGATTTAAATATAACGTTTTCTAATATATAGAAATATTATATTTAAATAATTTACTATATTAGTTTTATTATCTCGCTCTATAGATCGAACAGATACAATTAAAATAGCTACGTTAGATATCTATAAAAAAGATAGAAAAGTTTTAAAACTATAGTTTATCTAGATAAATATCTATTTTATATTTTATTTAAACTAGTTTTCGAACGAAATAATTAAAGTTCTATTTATAGAATTATATTTAAAAAGGATAGTTTTAAATTAGATATAATTCTATATATAGGACTTTTTTAATAATTCGATAAATTAAAGAAAAGATAAAATAGTTTAGATCTTTTATAATTTTAGTGTTCTAATTACAGTTATAAATAAAGCTTTTATTAATATTAATAGAAATAGAATAATAGAAAGAAAATTAATAATTTTAAAATAGTAAAAGTCGTTAGCTATTTTTATTCTTTAGTCTAAAGTATTAGCTTATATAATAGACTAAAAAGATTTAATTTATAAGATCTACTTTCATTAAAAATTAAATAATAGAATTAAAAAGCTATAATAGTATTTAAAAAATTCGATTTACTAATAGAAATAATAGAGCTATCGATAAAAATCGATACTAAATAATACGAAAAATATATAGATAAATAGATATTTAATGAAATATAATCCGCTAAAAGATAGTCTAAAAAAATCTAATAGAATTTAATATTACTAAAATTAAAAAATTCTAGATAAAAGTTTATTATTTATATAAAAAGGCGCGATATATTATTAAAAAATTATTTAAATAAAAAAATAATAGAGGTAATCGATTATTAATTCGAGAAAATAAAAAAATTATCCGAAAAAAAAGCTAGAAAGTATATAATAAAAAGTTAAATAGTCTATTAAAATAATAATTACTTTATCTATTTACCAGATAGAAAATGGTTAAAATGATATTTTATAGAATTAAAAAAAATAAAAAAAATAAAAAAACTAGTAGAAGAATTTAAACTATAAAAAATCTATACTAGCTATTTCGATACGGGTTTCTATCGATATTTCGGAAATCCGATCCGAATTTTAGTAAATCGATTTAATCCGATTTACTAAATAATATAAGTCGGTTCCTAGAATTAGAATCGAAAATTAAAATAAATTATAAAATAGAAATCGATAGAAATTCGATTCAATCCGATTTATAATTATATTAGATAATTAAATACTATAGCTTTTATAAATAAATATTATTTTAGATATATTATTTCTTTTAATTATAATAAATAATTCAGGTAATATAAAGCAGTAATATATTTCATTTAATATTAAACTAAAGAATATTTCATTCAATCTATTTAAAATACTTCCTAATTCTTTTGTAAAAGGATTTTATTCTCGAAATAATATTCTATTTTCTAGTTATATTCGATTATATATATTTTATAGTTTCTTTAAAACTTTTTCTATATCTAAATCTATTATACGATTATAATATTTAATTATTATTATCTATTTTATATACTCTAGAATTATCTAGGCTCGATTCTATCGATAAACCCTTTTTATAAAACTAAAAATCCGTTCTATATCTATCGAGGATATTAGATAAAAAAAAATATAGCGGGCTATCTACGCTAGTTTTAGAAAGTTCGAAGTATTATTTTTTTAAAATATCTAATTTAGATTATCTTCGGTAATATTAATACGAAGATATCGATTAGCTTCGGAAATAGCTGTTCGAAGACGCTAGAAAAATTAAAAAATACTATTTAAAATAAATAAAATAGACTTTAAACTAATTAGTAAAATTATAATATATTACTTTTTTATATTATTTTATTTTATTTTATACGGTAGATTTTAGATTTTAATAGATTAATAGAAGCCCTATAGTATTTAATAAACTATTTTTTAAATTTAGTCCGATATCTATTTTTATATTCCGAAAAATCTTCTATTTTTTTTTTATTATTTTCTTTATTTTATTTTTGATAAAGGCTAAACTTTACTATAGAATCTAGAATATTTATAAGATTATAAATTAATTTACTTTTTCTTTAAATATAAAATAGTACTTCGTAAATTTAATATTAGTATTATTATAAACTATTAATATTATTTATAAATTAGCGTAGTTCGATAATCGAAAACAGTACCGTAAAGTCGGAATATTAAATAAATCCTAACGTCTATAGTTTCTGAAACTAATAAAGTAATTTTATAGAACGGCCGTAGTATACTATCTATAAAGAGAAAAAATTACTATTTATCTATATTAAATGTAATTTTTTATATTTATAGGTCTTGCGAATTCTTTTCTATAAATTCGTTAATAAAATAGCGTAAATAATTCATTTAACGAATTATAAAATATATTAGACTGGCCGTCGGATCGAATTTCAAATCCGAATTAACTAATCCGATCCGACCCGAATCGGGTTAAAAAATTCTATAGTTCGATTCGAATTAAATTCTAGATCGAATTATATAATCCGATCCGATTTAATTAATTTACTAAATTTATACAATTTATATAACTCTAGTATAAAAATTATATAAATCATTTAAAAAAATTCTAATTAATTAACTACGCTAGCTAGAAAGACTCCAGTTAGACTAAAAATATTATCTAAATTTATTATTTATATATTTTAAATATTAATATAACAAATAATATATATTTAATTTTTAATAAAGGTTTAGTAGATTTCTATCGGATTTTCGGATTCGATCCGGACCCGACCGTTTAGTAGGTCGAATCGATTCGATTCACTAAAAAATCGGATCGGATTATAGAATTCGATAAAAATTCGACCCGAAATAGCTAATCTAAAATATATTAAATTCTATCGAATACGAATGTTTTAAATTATATTTCTAGATTAGAAATCAGAATCGACTCTTTTTTGGATTTTTTTAAAACGAAATTTACGTTAAAAAAAGACGGAGATATAGACTATAATAGTATAAATCTGAAATAAATATTATTTTTAAAATTTCTAAATTTATATTATCTATATATATTACCTTTTTTATAATATTAAATAGATTATTACTAATATTTCTAATTTATTTAATATCTAATTTTTAGATAAATTTATCGCTAATTATTTATAATCTGATAGCTTTAATAAATATTTAAATTACTAGATTAAAAATATAAACTAGGTAAAATAGAATATTTTAAATTTAATTCTATCGGCTATCGAACCGAGTAAAAGTTTTTTTAAACTCTTTTTTTAATATACTATTAGAACTGGTTCTATCGATAATAATATCTATAAGCTTCTACCTAAACTAGAAAAATTCTGAAAGTTTTAATAGCTTCTAGTACTAGAAATAGCTAGAATAATTAGTAAAGAAGGATATAAATCTAATTAGACGTTACTAAAATTAATATTAAATATTAATTTAGTCTATAAATATTTCTAAAAATAAAATCTTTTATAGATTAAATTAAATATCTAATATAAAAGAAATATATTCTAAAATTTTTAAATTAAATTTAATTTATTCGCGGATAGTTTTATAGCCGTCGAAAACTATCTATATAATTTATATACAGCTAGACTGGCCACTTCGAACCAAAGTAGCGACCCGACTTCGCGATAAACGTAGCTATTACGTCTAAATTACTAGTTAAAATTAATTTCTTTCCTAATACGATTAGAAACTCGAACCCGGGATATAAACCCGAGTTCGAAACCCGATAAAACGGCCAGTCTATATACAGCCGACAAGTTTTATATCTAGATAAAAAAAGTTCTATATAGATATTAATTCTATATAATTTAATCGAAAGTAGAATCGAATTTAATATAGTTTCTTTTCTATAATTAAAATTAATTTTTTATTATCTCTTTATATTATCTTTAGCTATTTACGCGGATAAATATTTTTTTAATAAAAGACTACGAGTTACGTCTAGACTAGCTGTCGGATCGGATTATTTTAGAATTCGATCCGATTTAAATCCGAGTCGAACTCGGGTTTCCGGGTTTAATCTATTAAAACCGCTAAAACTTTCTTTTCTATATTATAATATTAAGAAACTCCCGCTTTTACTATATAGTTATGTTAATACTTTAGATACTAATTATATAGACGTCGATACTTTACAATTAAATAGTAAATAATAATTAAATTAATATTTATATATCTATATTACCTTTCCATATTGATTATTATATAAATATAAATTATATAAATTCTAAATCTTTATAACTAATATAAAATATCTAATCTTTTAAACAAGATAATAGCGTAGGACGGTAGGTTATATAGTAGGGTAATATAATTAATATTTGAAAGAAACGTAATAGATTAGCTAAAAGTATATAGAAATATATAGTAGAATACGCTAGAAATTTATAAAAGTATACGGGCTTGTTTACTTTAATCGAAATCCAACCGACGATTATATAAATTTACTAAACTTTATTTTCGATCTTTTTTTCTTTATCTACTAACTATTATCGTAGATTTCTACTTTAATATAAACCGTACTATACTATTTACCGCTCTATTAATTATATTATATATAGGTTAATATAGTACGTATTTATAAATCTATTGATATATTGAAATAAATAATAAATTATATAACAGCGCTAAAAGGTATTCTAATATATAAAAATATTACGAAATCGATTTATAGAAATCTAGAGAAAATTACAGATAGTAGAAAAAAATAAAAAAAAATAGGAAATCTGCTAATATAACGGTAAAAATAATATTTCAAAATAATATATTCTAAATAGTCTAGCTAATTAATCGATAGAAATATAAATAGAATGCTAATACCGTAGTTTTTCGAAATATCTATCGCTACTAAAAGAGTTTCGATAATCTAATTCTAAAAGTACTATTTACTAGACTATATCGCGAAATTTTTAAAAATATTACTATAGAATTTAATTCGGCCGGAGTTATTAGAATATAAATTACGATTTTAATAGTTTTATAAAATTCTATAAAAGTATATATTATTATTAATCTAGTAGGTAAATATATTACTTTATTATATTACTATTTATATATAACTATAGTTATATAATATAGACATTAATCTAATAGTAATTTATATTAAATAAATTACTATTTTAATTAAAAGCTTTTAGTTTATTAAAAATCTAATAAAGATTTTAGAAATTTAACTAGAAAAAGATAAACTAGTTAATAACTAAATTCTATATAGTTAAAAAATCCGAGAAAGAAAAATATAGTCTAGAATTTTCCTAGAGAAAAATAATATAGATTACGGTCGTTATATTAACTATTATTAAATAAAATATATTACCGCTTTATATTATCTAATTTATTTATTATAATTAAAATAATATATTTGAAACAATATTCGTTTATAAAAGCTATAATATTCGACTATCTAATATAATTACGAATCGGATTAAATCGGATTTCTATTAGTTTTTACTTTATAATCCGATTTGATTTTCGAAACTAATATTAGAATTCGACCCGATTCGTTTAGCGGGTCGGGTTAGTTTAACCTACTAAATCTCGGATCGGGTTTTCGATAGTTCGACAGAAATCCGACTCGAAATAGCCAGTCTAGTTACGTCGCTTAGTTCTTGAATAAATTAAAATATTAAAATTTTTCTTTATAGTAGATATATTAAAAGAATTAGAGGTTATAAAATAATCAAAAGTTTTAAAATATTTTTTATATATAATCTTAGAGAAACTATCTATTATTAAAACTATCTAGCAATATTTATATTACTATTTCAACTATATATATTCTATAGCTTTTTTCGACTAAAAAAAATTAACTAATTTTCTATAGATTTTATTTTTAATACTAGTAGCTATAGAAATACTAGATTACCAATATACGAACTCTTTATAATAATCTAAATTCTATTAAATATATCTATTATTATTCCGAAAAACGAGTATTAGATAGTTAGCTCGAATTTTTTTTAGCTATATCTTTAATAATCTATCTTTACCTTCTATATAATTTATTAAATTTTAATATTATAATATATATAGATCGGTTTTCCGTCTAGTTTATAGACTTGCTAGAATAGATTTTATTTAGAAAAGATTTATTTTCTAGAATCTCGCTAGGCGTATCAGTTTAGGAAACGGATAGACGAAAATTAATTAAAAAATTAGATTTTTTATATTAGCTTTAAAAATTTAAGATTAATACGATTTATATTTAGTTAATAAATAATAGGCTGGCCGTCGGATCGAGTTTCGAACCCGAATTCGCATTCCGAATTCGAACCGAGTCGATCTCGACTTTTCTAGATACTAAACCGGCAGGTTTTCGGTTTCTAGTCGAAGAATCGATCTAATCTAATTTAGAACCGTTAAAATATTAAATTCTAATATAAAAGTAAAATTTTAGTATAAAAATTATATTTATTTATTTTAGAATAATTCTAATTAATTAACTTTGTTCGCTAGAAAGATTCTAGTTAAACTAAATATATTATCTAAATATATTACAAAATTAAAATTAATAAATATACAATAAATATTATATTTAAAATATAATAAGGTTTCGCGTAGACTGGCCGTCGGAGTCGGATACCCGAGTTCGATCCGTTAAAATACTAAAATCGTATATAAAAGTATAATACTAGTATTAAAATATAATTTTTTTTATATATTATATTATATTTTTATTTAATATTAGTATAGTAATATATATAGGTTATTCATTTTTTCTAGACTATTACTCCTCGATTTATATAACTAGTTAGATAGTTTAATACTTCCCTCTATATCTTTATTTTTATTTTCTCTTATATTTTTAATATTATTTACCTCCGTCTGCTCCTTTATATCTTTATCGTAACTATTAAAATTAATATTTCTAGCTAAACCTTTATTATTTCTAAATTTAGTATTATTTTATATAGAAGAGTATCTTTCTACTATCTAACCCTTTTTATTAACTTTAATAATATTATCGCTATTTTTATCTTCCTTTCTATAGAAAGAATTAATATATTTATTAGCCGTATTTCCGCTATAACCAACTTTTTTAGTAAATATTATCTATCTTTTTAAAGGATTTAAAATTCTAGCGGACTAAAGCTTTTAGAAACCGATATAATAGATTATTTATTATTAGATAAAATTAACGATTAGAGCTATATACTTTATTAAAATTACTCTATTCGGACTATTAATATTAATATTAGATTAGAGAAAATATTAGAAATAAAAATTTCTATACTAAATAGCTCTATTTATATTCGATATATTATTTTTATAAATTATTTTACTTTGTATCTACTCTATCTATTTAATAGTTATTATCTTTTCTATATTTTCTAAAAGAGTTTTAGTACGTAGATTGTTTTATACTATAATATTATATATTTATTAATATTTAGTATAGTATATAATTTTTTATTATATTATTATAGATTTCTTTTTCGATTCTATAGTCTATTTTCTAATCTCTAGCGTTTTATTCTAATACGGTCTTTATTTCTATATCTACGCTTTTCTAGAAATCTATTTCTTTAAATTTCTTAAAATATTTATATATTATAATATAGTCTGTACTTTATTTTTTATAGAATCTATATTCGATATCGGATTACTTTTTACCGTGTTAATAGTTTACGACTAGTTTAGATTTTATAGATAGTAGTTCTAATCTAGATATAGTAGATAGTATATTAAATAATATAATAGAGTAATATAATTAATAGTTATAGAATTATCTAAAGATTCTACGTATTAAAGTAGTAGAATATACTAGAAGTTTATAGAAATATATAAGCTCGTTTAGAGCTTTAACCTTCTAGCCGTAGTATAGCCGACGATTATCTAAATAACTTTATTTTATTTCTAATTTTTATTTTTTAATAATTAACTACTATAATAAAATACTAATATACTATATACTATACCGTACTATATTTTTCTTTATTATTAGTTTTTCGTTCCTTTTAATCGTCGTAGTATAATATATAGTATATACGAATCTAAATAGAGATAATATATTAAAGTAAAATAATTAATTATATAATAACGCTAAAACTATTTTAACTAAAAAATTAATTCTATTTTATAAAGATATAGCGAAGATTCGAAGAAATAGAATCGAAAAAGATAAAAGAAAAAGTAAAAGGAAATTTTATAGTATTATAGTACCGGTAATACTCTAGAATAATATATTCTAAATAATCTAGCTAATAATCTATTATATAAAATATAAATAGCAACCTAAAACCGTCGCTTTTCGAGAAATCTATAAATATTAGAAGGGTTTCGAACCTTTTATTTCTAAAGTACCTTTCGCTAGACTATATCGCGAAATTCTTACTAATATCGCTGCTATAAATATAAATAGAAGAATCGATAGAATATAAAATATAGTATTCGTAGTTCTATAGAATATAATAAAAAGATAAATAATTATTTTATTATATTACTATATATATCCGACTATATTTATTTTTAATAGATTATTAACTAGCTATAATCTATATAAAACGTATTACTATTTAGTAGAAAGACGTTTAGTTTATTAAAAAGTTAATATAAAATCTAGGGGTATAGCCGGAAATATAACGATAGCTAGTTAAAAATAAATTCTAAAAAATTAAAAGTTCTAGAAAAAAGTATATATCTATAAAATTATTTAAAAAAAGATAATATTATTTATATAGTACCGATATATAAACTAGTATTAAATAAAATATATTACCGTTTATATTACGTATAATTACTTTTATATTCGATTTTCTAATACGATTATAAATCGGGTCGGATCGGATTCCTATCGAGTCCTATTCTATAATCTAACCTAATTTTTAATTTTAATACTAGAATTCGATCCGACCCGCTTAGCGGGTTAAACCGATTCGACCTACGAAAAACTCGGGTCGAATATCTAACGGTTCGATAGAAATTCGATCCGAAATGGCCAGACTAGTTTAGCGGGTTCCTATCGGATTTCTAGATTCGATCCGGAACCGATCGTTTAGTAAATCGAACCGATTTGACCTGCTAAAAAATCGGATCGGGTTCTAAATACTAATCGAAACCCGTACCGAAATAGCCAATCTAATAAATAATATAGAAAGGTAATATAAATATAGAAATATTAATTAAATTATTATTTACTATTTAATAAGAAAAACTAAACGTCTATTTAAATAGTATCTAAGGTATTAATATTTAAATATAACCGTATAGTAAAAACGAGATATTTTTAATATTATAATATAGAAAAAGAGGTTTTAACGGTTTTAGCAGATTAAATCCGAGCTCCTAGATTCGATTCGAAATCGAATCGGATTAAATTTTAGAATAATCCGATCTAATTTAGTTCGGTATCTAGAAAAGTCGAAACCGATTCGGATCGAATCGATTCTTTTAACCCGAGTTCGAAATCCGATCCGACGGCTAAATTAACTAGACCGA
Organism: Rusavskia elegans; assembly: GCA_011316305.1. NCBI lineage: Eukaryota > Fungi > Ascomycota > Lecanoromycetes > Teloschistales > Teloschistaceae > Rusavskia > Rusavskia elegans. The sequence goes on along the minus strand of SAUG01000009.1, from coordinate 316,585 downwards.
AAGAGGCTTTATATTAGTATATAAAGTTAAAGTCGGAAGTTATTAGACGATAGTTTTAATAAACGGGAAAAAATAATAATGAAAAAACTATATAAAAAAATCGCCGGATATATTATAAAATATTCTATAAAAAATAATAGAATTAAAAAAATCGATATTAAAATAAAAAATACATTTATCGAAATTGCGAATTTTATATTATTTATAAATTTAAAATAGTATATTATTTTAGAAAATAAATAGAAAAAATCGATTTCTAAAATACTAGTATTGAAAAATAATATAAAAAGAAAAATAGAACTATAAATAATATAGTTCTTTAAATATAAAAATCTTTTATATAATAAATTCGACGTTATATTTTCCGTAGATTACTAGTAAATCCGCGAGTTAGATAAAAAATTTAAGAAAAAAAAAAACGAAATATAGAAAACTAAAATCTAAAAAAAATACGAATATCTATTATAACGATTAGCCGATAAATATAATAAAAGTTAATAATTAATTTAAAAATTATAGATCGATTATATTAGAAAATTCTAACAAAGTAAATATAGTTTTATTTTAAAATAAAATTCGGATATGGAATAAAAATCGCTAGATTCTACGCTAAATATATAATTAAAAGATTGAAAACTTGGCTAGTTTCTATTTTTATCGTTATAGGACGAAATAGTAATTAGAAAATAAAAATAAACTAAAATATTAGAAAATCCGGAAGCAATTTATAATATCGATAACTAATTTAATTTAAAAAGGATATCGAATAAAAAAATCTTTAACTAGATATTCTTTTATATATTTATCGCCTCTATTAGTTAAAAGAAATTAAATTTTTTTTAGAAAACTATTAGAATCTTCTAAATTTAACCCCGGTATTAATTTATCGGATATCTTTTACGCGGTTAACGTAAAATTACTAATCGAATTAAAAGAAATAGAATTATTAATTTTATCAAATTTTAATAAAACGCGCTATTTCTAGATAATAAAAATTTTTTTTTTTAAAAAAAAGCTTTAAAGTATTAAATAAAGCGAATTTATTTCGCAAGTAAATAATAAAAATTAAACTCGCGAACGGATAAATTATTATAAATTTTCTTTTAGCGAAAATATAATAACTAAAATTTCTAGTTTACTTTTAAATATTCGGATATAATATCCTCGATTTCGATACGAAACTTCGTCTTCTCGAATTTAAATCGTTTTCTTTTAAAAAATAAATAGAATATATCGAGAACGAGAATGAAAATATATAAAATAATTCTAAAATAAATATATTATAAAGTTTTTTACATCTCGTATATTTTCTATAAATATTAATATCTGGAAGAATTTTATAAACTTTTAACAAATCGCGCGAGCAGCGATTGTAAAAAAATAGTATTATTTCTTTTCGATATTAAATATATTAATAAAGCTTTAGATAAAAAACGAAACGACGTATAGCAAGTTAAAATAAAAAAAGAAATTTTTTTTAATAGAGACAAGACGGATTTATCCCTGCAGATACGATACGTTAGATAAAAATCGTTATAGAAAGAGCCGTATCACATCTATAATTTTATAGAAATATTTACGTTTATTGATTAAGCAAGCGAATCAATAGTTTAATCTAGTTAAAACCGCTAGTAGACTGGCTATTTCGGTACGGGTTTCCGTCGGTAAATATAATCCGATCTAAACTGGCCGTCGGATCGGGTTTCGAATCTAGATTAACTAATCCGATTCGATCCGATTCGATTTCGGATTAAACCTAGAAATTTAGATTCGATCTACTAAAATTACTAAACCCGCTAGATTCTAGTATAAAAGTAAAATTCTAATAGAAAAATTATATCTATCTATTTAAAAAACTTTTAGTTAATTAATTACGCTAGCTAGAAGAATTTTAGATAAATTAAATATATTATCTAAATATAATAGCTTTATTAAAAAATAATTAATAAATTCATTAATTATTTATAATATTATATTTTATATAGAGAAATTAATAGATTAAATCGAGTTCTTACTAGTTTCTATTTTATAAAATAATTCGATTTTCGATTTTAATTTTAGAAATCGATTTAAATTATTTAGTAGGTTAAATCGAACCGATTTATTAAAATTCGGATCGGGTTTCTAAAATATCGATTAGACTGGCCGTTTTATCGGATTTCGAACCCGGGTTCGTATTTCGAATTCGAGTTTCTAACCGTATTAGGAAGGAGATAAACTTTAACTAGTAATTTAGACGTAATAGCCACGTTTATCGCGAAGTCGGGTCGCTACTTTGGTTCGAAATAGCCAGTCTAATACCGATAGAAATCCGATTCGAAATAGCTAGTCTAATCCGACCCGATTTTTTAACGGGTCGAATTGATTCAATTTACTAAACGATCGGTTCCGAGTAAAATTTGAAAATCCGACGGAAATCTATTAAATCTTAAGTAATAGTATAATATTAAAATTAATTAATTTCTTTATTATATATAAAAGATAAGATAATTATATAATATATTTAATCTAACTATAATTTCATCTTTTTAACTAGAATAGTTAATTTATTAATAATTAATTTATAAAATTAATATAACTTTTATACTATATATATCTAAATTTTATAGATTTAGTAATACTTTCGAGTCGGATCGGATTATAAACTAGAAATCGAAAACCTATCGGTTCGATATCTAGAAAAATCGAAACCGATTCGGATCGGATCGATTTTTTTAATTCGGATTCGAAATCCGATCCGATAGTCAATTTAACCGCTAGAGCCGTAGAACCGCCTCTATTTAGTAGATCGGCTCTATTACTATATATATCGTTTTTTTTTATCTAATAAATAGATTTCTTTATTAATTATTAATATAATTACTGATTATTATTTTATTTATCTTTTATAATTACCTATATAACGAAAACGTCTCGTAATAATATAACTTTATCTTTACGACTATACGGAACTAGTTACGATAATTTATACCAAAATTCTTTTACTATTTAATAGCTAGAACTACGTTTACGACTGTAGCTAGATTCGAATGTAACGCCTTTTAATATATAAAAACGTTATAAAAAGTTATTTAATTTATAAAATTAAAAAGTTTAGAATATTTATTAAATAAAATATCATTTTATACTATCGTTAAATAATCGAAATTACGTTATTTCGAATTTATTTATTTAATATTTCTAATCCTATAACTTTATTTCCAATTCGGATTTTATTTTATTTATTTAAATATTTATTAAATGTTATTTATAGATTGGCTATCGGGTCGGATTTCGAATTCGGATTAAAAAAATCGATCCGATCCGAATCGATTCCGATTTTTTTTAAATATTAAACCGATTCGGTTCCGGATCGAATCTAAAAACCTAGATTTAATTTGTTGAAACTATTCAAATCTAGTATAAAAATATAATTCTAATATAAAAATTGTATCTATTGATTATAAATAAATTATATTCAAATAAATATATTATCTAAATATATTAATTTAAAAAATGATTATTTAATTTATTATATATAGTTTTATATTTTGATAATAATAGTTATTTATTATATAGAAAAGATTTAATAAATTAAATTAAATTTTCATCGGTTTCTATTATATAATTCTATTCGATTTTCGGTTCTAATTTTAAAAACCGATTTATATCGTTTAACGGATTGGATTAAACTAATTCGTTAAAATTCGGATCGAATTTTTGAAATACTAATAGAAATCCGACTCGAAGTAATTACTCTAATTATTTATAATCGCTAAACAAATATTGATAGACGAATATTATATATATCTATAAAAATGAAATTTCTTTTAATATATATATTAAAAGCAAATAATATTATTAATTTATTTTAAATTTTAATATAGCAATTAATATTTTTAATCGGAATTTTGAAAATATTTGGTTAATTTCAAAAAATTAAAATTCGAATTTTAATTATTATTAGACTGGTCGTCGGATCGGATTTTAAATTCGAATTAAAAAAACCGATCCAATCTAAATTAATTCCGACTTTTCTAGATATTAAATCGAATCGGATCGGATTTTTTTAAAATTCGATCCGATTTAATTTTAGATCGAATTTGGAAATCCGAATTTAATCCGTTAAAAACGATAAAATCTCCTTTTCTATATTATAATACTAAAAAATTCCCGATTTTACTATATAGTAATATTATAAATTAATTCTTTAAATATAATTTAAATAGTAAATAATATTTAAATTAATATTTATATATCTATATTATCTTTTTCTATTATTTACTATCTAAATTTAAATCGTATTAATTTTACATTTTTAAAACTAATATAAAATATCTAATACTTTAATTAGTTTTTATCTCTTCGTTTTCTAAATCGATATATCTAGCGAAATTTTAGAAAACGAATCTTTTCTAAATAAAATCTATTTTAGCTAATCTATAAATTAAACGAGAAATCGATCTATTAATATTATATTATTTTAACTTAATTAATTATATAATAAATAAAGATAAATTAATAAAGATATAGTTTAAAAAATTCGAATCTACTATTTAGTATTAGTTTTTCGAAATAATAATAGATATATCTAATAGAATCTAGATTATTATTAAACTGGTTACTTCGATACGGGTTTCTATCGGTATTTCGAAAATCCGATCCGAGTTTTAATAAATCGGTTCGATCCGACCCGTTAAATAGATTAAATCGAATTAGACTAGCTACTTTAAACTAAAGTAGCGATCTAACTTTACGATAAACGTAGCTATTACGTCTAAATTACTAGTTAAAATTAGTTTCCTTCCTAATATAGTTAGAAACTCGAATCTAGAATACGAACTCGAGTTCGAAACCCGATAAAACGGCCAGTCTACGAGTTTTAATAAATCGATTCGACCCGATCTATTAAACGGTTTAGATCGGTTTCTAATATTAGAACTAAAAGTCGGATTAGATTATTAATTAAAAATTAATAGAAATCTAATTTAATCTAATTTATAGTTATATAAAATAGTCGAATATAATAGTTTTTATAAACGACTATTACTTTGAATATACTATTTTTTTTAAATAAAATATATAATTTAGATAATATATAACGAAAATATATTTTATTTAATATTAGTTAATATAACGGCTATAGTCTATATTTATTTTTTTCAGAAAAATCTAGACTATATATCTTTTTCTCGGATTTTTTAGTAATAGAAAATTTAATTATTAACTAATTTATTATTTTCTAACTATATTTCTAATTTTTTATTAAATTTTTAATAAACTAAAAGTTTTTAATTTAGATAGTAATTTATTTAACGTGAATTACTAATAGGTTAAAATCTAGATAATATAAATATAGTTATATATAAAAGTAATATAATAAAATATTATATTCATTTACTAGATTAATATTAATATATATTTATATAAAATTCTATAGAATCGTTAACGTCGTATTTTATATTCTAATAATTCTAGCCGAACTAATTATTTTTATAGCCATATTTGAATAAATAGTATTTTTAGAATTAGATTATTAGAATCTTTCTAGTAGCGATATATATTTCCGAAAACTATAGTATTAACTTTTTATTTATATTTCTATTAATATATTATTAGATAGACTATTTAAAATAAATAATTTTAGAATATCATTTTTATTTAGACTGGCTATTTTATCGGGTTTCGAATTCGGGTTCGTATCCCGGGTTCGAGTTTCTAACTATATTAGGAAGGAAACTAATATTAACTAGTAATTTAGACGTAATAGCTACGTTTATTATAAAGTCGGGTCGTTACTTTGGTTCGAAGTAGCCAGTCTATTTTTATTACTATACTAGCGACTGTTTTTTTTATCCGATTTTACTACTTTTAGTCTTTTCTAGATTTCTATAAATCGGTTTCGTAGAATTTTTACGTATTAGAAAATTTTTCAAAGCTATTATATAATTTATTATATTATTTTATTATATTACTAGTCCGATTAATATATACTATAAGAACGTTTATATAATATAATAAATAGAACGATAAATAGTATAGTCCTATAACGTCTCTAAATATCAGAGAGCGTTACGCTCGAGCCTAGCTACAGCCGTAGACGTAGTCCGAGCTACTAAATAGTAAAGGAATTCTAGTATAGATTATTATAACTAATTCTATATAGCCGTAGAGGTACGGTTACGATATTATAAAGTATCTTTATTATAAAATAATTAAAAAGAAAATAGTAGAAATATATTTAATAATTATATTAACGACGAACGAGAGAATCAATCTATAGAAATAATAAGCGATATATATAATAAAAGTAGCTATAAAGGCCGATAAATAGCTATCTATTAAAAGTTCTATTAAAAAGGGCGGCTATAGTAGTTATACGCGGCTATAAATAATTAGGTTCGTTTACCTAGCTAATTTTTCTAGGGAACCTCTATAGAATCGTAGATATAATACGGCCCCTTCTATATCGCTTTTTATCTAGCGTGAAAACCGTATATAGAGTATAAAAAGGGTCTTTTTTTTTTTTTTCTTTTATTAATATCTTTATTATATATTTTCGAAAAGAAAATTAACTAAAATCTTTTTATTATATCTAGTTAAAAGAAGTTATAATATCTTTTCTTTATTTTTTATATATTTATAATCCTTTAAAAGAATATAAAGTTGAGGTTAGTAGTAATATTTATAGTAAATATACTCGGGTTTAGAAATCGTAAATTCTTCTAATATCTAATACTATCTATATATTATTTTTTTTTATTTTTTTTATTTCTACTAATTCCTGTAGGGAAGCGTTTTAAAGATAAAAAGAATAAACTTTATTCTAATATCGCGGGTATTTTTAATAAATATTCTAAAGCTCGCTATTATATTAAATCCTTTTTTAATTCTAAAAAAAAATTTATAATAAATATTTAGTCTAGGAATTAGATTTCCGCCGATTCTTTAGTAAATAAAAGTATTTTATTATTTATTATCGCGCTTTAAATAAATATAAAAGTAATTTTATTATTTAGAAATAACGCGTATTTTCTCGGTTTAATAAATTTAATAATCCGATTATATTTTACTCTTCTATTAATTTTATACTAGCTACGTAAAAGGCGTCTATTAAATTAATATCTAGGTTTAGTTCTAATAATCCAGATTAAATTTTAAAAGAATTTAATTTCTTTTAATCTATAGAAAACGTAGGATTCTAAAAAAGATTTAATAAAAGGTTTTTTTACTACTATCTTTATATATTTTAGGTTATATATCTATATTATAAATTATTTTCGGTTCTTTTAATAGTCCTATTAAATTTAATTTTTTAGTAACTATTTTATCCTATAACGATAAAGACGGATACTAATCGAATTTTTTATTTTTAGATTAAATACTAAATATTAGATCCGATATTCTATTATTTTAGTCTATTTAATTTAGTTTATAGTATTCGATTTTATTTATAGCTTTAATTATAATCTAGTATATTTTTTTACTTTTATTATATTTTTTAGTAAGTTATTAGAGGAAATAATAATATTCCTTCTAAATCTTTATTTTTTAAACTTTTCTATTTTTTTAAATTTTTTATCTAAATCTTTAATCTCTTCGTAGTTTATTACTAAAATAATATCTATTTCTTTATATAAGAGATTTTTATAGACTAGGAGATATTTTATTTATAATTCTATTTTTTTACTAATAGTACTCTTTTTTATTAGTTTTTCTAATATCGATTCTTTCTACTTATTTCCTAAAATAATATAACTTTTTTAACTTTCGATTATAGTAAAATTTAATATTCTAATTAATCTATATTTTATTTTAACTTTAATATCGAAAATTCTATTATTATTTATTATTTTACTATAGAGATATCTATTAATCTTATTATAGAATCCTTTTATAACTTTATTATCTTCCTCTCTATTTATAAAAGCTATTATTTATTAACTTCCGATTTTAATTTTAAACGCTACTAAAAGGGGTCTTCTAGTTTTATATAATTTAAAATCGATTATTAACTTTATTTTCTATATTCTCCTAGGTTTTTTAGAATAATATTCTATCTCCTCCTTATCCGATAGATAGATAGGGTAAATATTATTATAGTAGGCTAACTAGCTTTTCGCTATATATTTATCGGTTAATTCTTCTATTATTTTAAAAAAATATTCGGTTATTTTAGTTACTTCTTTAGTTAGATAATTCCTTTTAAAATATTCCGTTTTTCTATATAAGTAATAAACTTTAGTTTTTAATTTTTTAGTTTCGGTAGTATCGAGTTTTATCGGATTTCTTCTAGACTTTTTTTTAGTAGGTCCTATTTTATTAAGCGCCTATTTATCTAAATATATTTTATACTACCTAGTATCGATTTTTATCGTAAATTTAATAAGATCTACTAGCGAATCCGGTTCTTTAATTACTACTATAACTTCTTTAATTTTTATCTAGAATTCCTTATAAAAGTAGACTTTTAGAGCTAAATCTTTCTAGTCTATTTTATAAACTAATATTCTAAATTAAATAGCGTAGATAGCTACCGATTTCTACTATTTTAGAACTATTAGTCTCCTACCTATTACCCTATCCTTATTATTATTTCTAAAGGCTTCTTTTATAGCTATAATAAAATTACTAAAGGTATATAAGATCTATAATATTTTATCTTCTTTTTATCTTTCCGGATTATCGAAATAGTCTTTTATTTAAAGCTATATCTAATTAAAGGTAGTCTTTTCTAGATATAATATTATAAATAGAACCTTAACTACTTTATTTAGAAACTAGTTTATATATAATACGAAGCAGATATTTATCTAAATAATCTATAGCTTTAATTGTTTTATTTATTTTTTTTGGTATCCGGTCAACCGTCGGTTCCGTAAGTAATTCACTTCAGTATTAGTACGCTAGCGTTAGATACACGGTATAAGAACTAGTACTCCAGTCTAATAAACTTAAACTAAAAAACTATATAAAATAAACTCTAATCTATTCCGTAATACGTTTATAATATAAATTTATATAACTTATTTAAGATATAACGTAGTAGAATTTTCGTATATAAATATATTTTATAGTCGCTTCTTTTTCGTCTTCTATTACTAGTATTTAATATTATATCTGATATATATATCTTCCGTAATAGCCTAGACTATAGGCTAATATATATAGAACCTCTATTAATACTATAACCACGATTATATCTTTCTAATTTAAAAAAAATAGAGTTTAAAACCGCCGAATTCGAGCTACTCGATTATATCGACCGAGTCCTCGCTAGTCCGCCTACTATAACGGACTTCGAATTCTAGGATCCGGTAGTCCTAAATACGACGCTAAAGCTTCGTATTCCGAATCCGCCGGAGTTATATAGCTTTAGCGATTATATTAGATTTCTAGTAGGAGCCTTTATCCTACTAGAATTCGAGCAGGAATCTAAGCTGGCCGTTAAACTAGTAGTTAAGCTAGCAGTTATCGAGTATCTAGATAGGTTAGCAGACCGTCTAGATTCGGGTATAACTATAGACGAAGACGAAGTAATAAGGATAAAGGATAGTATTACCGCCTAGTAGGTAGTCCTGGAAGCTATATTAGTAGCTTATGATCGTACGTATTTCGAAGTGGTATAAAGGAATCTGCGTAGAGAACTGCGAGTAACAAAAGGTGTATTTATATAGGGGAGAAATAGTAATTAAATAGAGGATATAATAGAATAAAAACGATTAACGCTGTAAACTTTAGTTAACTTTTAACTGCGAAAATTCTTTACTATATAAGCAATAACTATTATTACCGTATAAAAACTACGGTAATAAAACGTATATATATAATAATTTAATTATAACCCCGGACAGGGACCCTATAAAGGGAACCTATAGCTTTAAAGATCTTTTATTTCCTTTATAGATATTTATTATTACTACTTTAATAATATCGCTGCGATCTATAGATCGGGATAATAAAACTAATATAGTAAATTATTAAAGTATAATATCTCTATATAATAGAGGGTATTATATTTAAGCCTAGCTATAGCTATAGATATAGTCCAAGCTACTAAATAGTAAAGGAATTCTAGTATAGATTATTATAACTAATCCTATATAGCCGTAGAGGTACGATTATAATATTATAAAGTATCTTTATTATAAAGTAATTAAAAAGAGAATAGTAGAAACGTATTTAATAATTATATTAATAACTAATAAGAGAATCTATCTATAGGAGTAATAAACGATATATATAGTAAAAATAGCCGTAAAAGCTAATAGATAGCCGTCTACTAAAAATTCTATTAAAAGAGGCGGCTATAGCGACTATACGCGGCTATAAATAATTAGGCTCGCTTACCTAGCCAATCTTTCTAGGAAATTTCTATAGAGTCGTGGATATAACAAGTCCGATATATATTATATTAGAAACTTATAGTACTAGTAAATTAATAAAAAAAAGAAATCCGAAAATAAAATTTAGTTAGTTAATATAATCGTTAGCTATATTTCGGCTAAAATAAAAAAATCTATATATTTCTATAAATTTCTAATATATTTAACTATATATTTCTATATATTTTTAGCTACTATATTATATAAATTTTCTCTAGTAATAATTATAATATTCTATTATTATATTAGTACTATTATCTAATATCTTATTATATCTAAATTAAAATTACTATCTATAAAATTTAAATCGGATATAAACCGTAAATACGGTAAAAAATAGTCGGAATCTAAATATATATTAAATAAAAAAAAGAATATAGATTATATTATTATATATAAATATTATAAGAAATTATAGATTTAAATATAAAAGCTCTTTTAAAATAAAACGTTAAAAACGAAAAAAAGAATTATAAAATTAATAAAAGATTTTATAATAATATATTAGAATAATATAGATTATATTAGATATTAATTTTTATATAATATTATATTATTAAACTAAATTCCGTAATAAAATTTACTAAAAATATATAGTGAAAGAAATATTTATTAATTAAATAAAGTAGAAAAGAAATAAAATAATATATTAGAATAATATATTAAATATAAATAAAGCTATCTAATTTATAATTATCTATTTTTAATATATTCTCGAATCTACTATAGTTATTAAATTTATAAATAGAATAATTTTTATTAAATATATAGTTTTAATTATTATATTTATCAAATAATATATAATCTATTATAACGGTTTTAAATTTTTTAAAATAGCTAGAATATTAGAATTTCTATAAAAATAGTCGAAGTTTAATAAAAGATTTAACTATAGTAGTAATAAAGTTTATATAGCTATCGAATTTCTATATAAAAAAGAAGACGAAAATATTAATAATATTATCGAAATTAATAATAAAAACTAGATAGTAGAAAAATATTCTATTAAATAAAATAATAATAAACTAGATAATGATAAACGTTTAGCTAAAAGTATTAACTTTAATTAAAATTTAAATAAAGATAAAAATAAAAATATAAAAAAAAAAAGATATAAAACAAAAGTAGAAATAGAAATCGAAGACGATAAAAATATAAAAGAAGTTATTAAATTATTTAACAAATTATATATATCTAGAAATAGTAGATCTAGAGAAATATATTACTTCGATATATTACTATACTATTAATTAAAAAAATAGATTTTATAATATAGAAAAGAAAATTTTAGTAATTTTAATAGATCGAATCCGGGTTTCCGAATTTAACCCGGAATCGAATTAGATTAAATTCTAAAAAAATCCGATCCGATTTAATTCGGTATCTAGAAAAATCGAAATCGATTCGAATTAGATCGATTTTTTAATCCGGATTCGAAACCCGATTCGACAGCCAGTTTAATTCCTCGCCAGAATGGAAAATAAAATACTACTAAAATTTGATATAATAGATTTTTATAGATTGAAGTAGTATAGATTTTAAATATTCGGAATCTATATTTAAATTGGCCGTCGAATCGGATTTCGAAACCGAATTAGTTAATTTAATCCGACCCGAATAGACTGGCCACTTCGAACCAAAGTGGCGACCCGACTTCGCGATAAACGTGGCTATTACGTCTAAATTACTAGTTAAAGTTAGTCTCCTTTCTAATACGGTTAGAAACTCGAACCCGGAATATAAACCCGGGTTCGAAATCCGATAAAACGGCCAATCTAGACCCGAATCGGATTAGATTAAAACGTAATCTAATCCGACCGGATTTCGGATTTTAAATTATAATCCGATCTAATCTACTAAAACTAAATTTTAGCGTTAAACTCTAGTTTAAAAGTATAAAGCTAATATAACTTTTATACGAATTTATTAAAAAAATTCTAAATAATTAACTACGCTAGCTAGAAAGTCTATGGTAGAACTGAATATATTATCTAGATATATTATATTTATAAAAACATTATAATAATAATATATTAAATATATAATAAAATCGGATCGGATCCGGATTAAATTACTAAATAATCCGATCCGAATTCGATCTACTAAAACCCGGGTTTGGTCCGGATTAAATTACTAAAATCAGGTCAGATACCCGACGATTCGACGAAAATCCGACCCGAACCGGCCAGTCTATCTATACCGGTATCTAGGTTAAAAAAGATAAAAAAAATAGGTTAATTCTATTTATTTAAAAGCGGTAGCGACGTATTCGTATTTATATTATTTTATATACCATTCTATATACTATCGTATACTACTATTATAAATATCTTTTTATTTATAATAGACTGGCCGTCGGGTCGAATTTCGAATCCGAGTTTATATTTCGGGTTCGAACCGAGTCGGTTCCGATTTTTCTAAATATTAAACCGATAGATTTTCGGTTTCTAGTTAAAGAATCGATCTAATCCGATTCGAAAGAACTAAAATATTAAACTTTAATATAAAAATATAATTCTAGTATAAAAAATATATCTATTTATTTTAAAAAAATTTAATTAATTAACTACGCTAGTAAGAAAGGTTTTAGTTAGATTAAATATTTTATCTAAATATATTATTAATATAAAATTAAAAAAATAATAGTAAATATTATATTTAAAATTTAATAAAGGTTTAATAGGTTTCTATTAGGTTTTTAAATTTAATTCGGAACCGACGATTTAGCGAATCGAACCGGTTTAATCCGGTAAAAATTCGGGTCGGGTTCTAGATACCGACGGGATTCTGTACCGAAATAGCCAGTCTAATCTATAATTAAAATATATTTAAAAACTAACCTTTAAATATATTATCGTCGACGTATTAGATATATTATAGAAAGCGATCGCTAGATATATTAACTTTCGATAATTTCGCTATTATTTTTTTCTTTATTATTTATTCTTTTTAAAGTATCCGCGATATCTTGTTCTAGAAAGCTAGCGCGACGATCTTTATTTAACGATTTACTACTAGACGATAATATATTAGATCTGCCAGTTTTCTCTATATTTATAGGCCGCGGAATAGTCTTTTTTATTCTAGATTTATATAAACGAACGGCGGGTTCGACTTTCGGTTTAATAAATAGGTCGGCTGTTTTTTTAAAATAACCTTTAGTATTAGAAAAATAGTACGGATTAATTACGTTATAAAATCTACTAAAAAAGATTTTTGGCGATATTATAATATAGGTAGAAAAGATAGAAATAATTATATCTAAAAGTATTATATATTAGGAAATTATTAATAGCGTAATATATTATATATAATAATAGAAATTATTTATATTCCAACGTAAATAATTTGGCGATATATTTTTATTCTTTTATATAATAGTAACGCGTTTTATATAAATATATATAAATTAACCGATAGATAATATATTATTTTTATATATATATTATACCGTTAACTATAGAATTTTTATCTTTCTATCAGATTAATAAAATAGTTTCGGACGCTTTTTTAATTACTTTAACTATAAAAATCTAGAAGCGTATAGAATTTTTTTTAATTTAAACTATTTATTTTATAATCTTTTAAATTAGATATATAAAAGGAACTTTAGATATAAATAGATTTACGTCTCGTTATAATCTTTCAATATCGCGGAACGCGGCCGCTAAATTTTATAAAAGTTTAGTCTATATAAAATAACTCGTAAAATAATTTATAGAATAAAGTATAGAAATATATACTACTAGATTTCAGTCTATAAATATACGGACCGTCTATAATAGTTTTTTATTCGAAAAACGTTTTTAGACCTTTATATATATATTAACTTTTAGTGCTTTAATAGTTTTAATAGTCTTTTTCAAAATTTTTACTAGCGTTTTTCGCGGTATTTTACTACTAGTAATAGGTTTTTAAAAAAATATCAGTTTTATAAAAATATTATAGAATATATAATATACGAAGTTTCTAGATTATAGATTTAGCTATAGTAGATTAGGATTTAATAATATAAAAATAAAGTATTTATTTTAGATATACTATTATAGAATTTTCAGCTACTCGTATTTTTTTATTCGATATCTACTAGTTATAACTTTTTACTATAGTTAATAAGTTCAATTTTATTTCGATTTATCCGATTATCTATAGAATAAATATATTTTAACTAATTTTCTTTCGATTTTCGAAATTTTTATATATTTAATTTAAATACGTTTTATTTAACTATGGAGCCTATTATTACAATTATCTATAGTTAAATTATTCCATAATTAGTTTTATATAGATAATAGTATAAATATATCGAAAGTAGTACGTATATAAATATTTAAACGCTAGACGGAACGAACTGTTTAAAATTAAATTTAAAATAATAAAATATCGCCGTTATAGTATATCTTTAGCTAATTATTATTATAGATATAGATTTCTTCCGTTTATAATTATTATATAACTACAGTACTAACGGTATATAATATAGAGTCGATAAAAACTAAATAACGGTATAGTAAATAAAATATTATATAAAATAACCCTTTATCGCTATAAATTAATAGTTAGTTTAGTAAATTAATAATAGATACAGACGTACTATAATCGAATCGAAAGTAATTCAACCGTCTATTTAAACTAATAAATAAATAGAAAATGGACGAAAAATATTCTATAAATCTATAAATAATTACTTTTAAAAGACGGACAGTTTAATATAGCTTCTATAAATTAGAACTATCGAGAACTAAAAAATCCGATTATACAATATTTAATCGCGTATTAAAAATTATAGAATCGTTTACTAGATATATAGTTACTACTAAAGTCGAATAATTTAATATAAAAATATAGACTAAAGTAAATATCTAAACGAAACGGTAAATATATAAAATTTTATACTATAATATAATATACTAACTAGCTAGTAGAAATTCCTAAAGAAAATATATAATAGTAATCGCTATTAGATAATAAATATTTACGAATTCCGAAAACTTTATATATATTATTAAAAAAGATAAAGAAAATAATAAATATTAGAAGAATTTAGACGAAGACGTAGCTATAAAAAGTAAAGTTATACTTTTATTTTCCAAGGATACGTAAATTAAATATCGATTTAGATTTTATACAAAAAACTAACGTAGGTATAAACGATAAATAAAACTTCGGAATTAAAAATATATCGGATAATAAATTTAACCGCTGCTAAAAAAACGAATTAAAGCGTTAATATTTATATATATTATACGTATTTAATCTAATATAAAACGTTTAGAAAAAAGAAATTTCTAATATAAAGGTTAAATTTTAATATACTAATTTCTATAGATATATATAAAATAATACGTACGACCAAATATTATATAAATATAATAACTTCTATGGATTCTAGTTTCTCTATATATAAATAAATTTTTATAATTAAATATATATAATAAAAGATATATCAATTAACTTTTATAGAATAGAATATATCTGTTAGAATTCTAGCCGCTATATATTTATTTTAGCCGGTAAAATATAGTAGTATAAAGAAACCTTCTAATCTATCGCCGTTCTATAACTAAAGGAGTTAAAGGCTGCGAGAAAGATTAGATTAAACTATCTAGTCCCGCCGAATAGTAGAATATTTATCCAGATTCTAATTCTTTTCTCGATAAAAAGATATTAGAAAAAAAATATTTAAAGGACGGTCTACGTCTATTATCTAGTAAAAATAAAGTTTAGTAATAATATATCTATAAACTTTCGTAATTTAATTAGTTCGGAAGATAGATTTTATATAATTTAAAATAATATAAAATAAATAGTATAATAATTCGGATTATTATAGCGAAAAGAAATAATTTAATAAATAGTTTTAATTAAAAATATATCTTCCGATAAATATAGAGAAGCCTTTGGCTAAAACTATAGTCGCTACTAGTAGTTCTATAATTATTAAAATCGAGACGTATATATAATAATAAATTAATATATATATTATTAAAATTAGAATCTTTCTAAAAATAATAACTATCGGTATTTATTTTCTTCTTCGATCTAGCTAAACTTTTATCGATTTACTATTATTTACTTTAATAAAATAATACCGAACTCGCTTCCGAGTTTAAAGGCCAGGCTTTATTACCTAAAAAATTAAAATTAGAGAAATTAAGTAATAGAATTAATAGAGCGGCTAAATTTACTAATTAATTTATATTATTTTTATTAATATCGCTATTATAGTCGCAATTTAGTTTATTTTTTAATATTTTATTATAAATTTCCGTCTCTTTTTTCTTTTTAACTTTATCTATTTCGGTTTTTTACTAGAAATTAATATATAGAAATTAAAGTTCTCTTTTATCTTTTTTATTGTTTTATTTGTTTTTTTTATACCCGATCAACCGTCGATTCCGTAAGTAATTCACTTTAGTATTAGTATGCTAGCGTTAGATATATAGTATAAGAAATAGTATTTTAGTCTAATTAACTTAAATTAAAGAATTATATAAAATTGATTTTAATCTATTCTATAATACGCTCGTAGTATAAACTTCTATAGTTTATTTAAAATATAACGTAGCAGAATTTTTATATATATATATACTTTATAGTCGTTTCTTTTTTACTTTTTTTTACTAGTATTTACTATCGTATCTAATATATATATCTTTCGTAATAGCCTAGACTGTAGGTTAATATATATAGAATCTCTATTAATACTATAACTATAATTATATTATTCTAATTTAAATAAATAGAATTCTAAATCGCCGAATTCGAGCTATTTAATTATATCGACCGAGTCCTCGCTAGTCTATCTACTATAACAGACTTCGAATTCTAGGATCCGGTAGTTCTAAATACGATACTAAAATCTTATATTCTAAATCCGCCGGAACTATATAGTTTTAGTAACTATATTAGATTTCTAGTAGAAACTTTTATCCTATTAGATTTCGAATAGAAATCTAAACTAGTAGTTAAATTGGCAGTTAAACTGGCAGTCGTCGAATATTTAGATAGATTAGTAGGCCGTCTGGATTTAGGTACGACCGTAGACGAAAACAAAATAACGAGGATAAAGAATAGTATTACCGCCTAGTAGATAGTTTTAGAAGCTATATTAGTAGCTTATAATCGTACGTATTTCAAAGTGGTATAAGAAAATCTAAAAAGTCGTTCGTTTTTCCGTATATATAGAGCGATATTTGATTATAGAAAAAGAATAGTGATTAAATAGAAAATATAATAGAATAAAAACGATCAACGCTGTAAACTTTAGTTAATTTTTAACTACGAAAACTCTTTGCTATATAAATAATAACTATTATTGCCGTATAAAAACTACGGTAATAAAACGTATATATATAATAATTTAATTATATTCCCGGACAGGGATTCTATAAAAGGTTATCTTTTTTTAAAATATATCAGCGGATTCTAAAATGGATTTTTAAATTAGACCGGCTGACAGCTATCTTAATCTAAATAATCCAAATAATCCAATTAATCTAAATAATCTAAAAATCTAAAAAGTAGATTTTTGATAGATTAGAGCTCTAATAGTATCTATAGTACGAATATCTACTTAATAAATAGCCTAAAATAGAATCTATATATAAGCTAAAAATAAGCCTATATAACCTAACTTAAAAATAAGGTTTAGCGGCCGCCGCTAAAAGCGGGAATAACGGAAGTCGAATATCTATTTAATAAACTACGCTAGACCTAATCTAGTTAGATTCTAGTAAAGAAACCTAATATTTTCGATCTAGACGAAGCTAGCCTAGTATTATATATAGGCGTATATAGGCCTACTAACTACTAATAAAGATTTAAATAAGTTTAAAATCGAATCTTTAAATTTTCTTAGCCGTCTTAGCCGTTTAGCCGTCTTAGCCGTCTAAGCCGCGCAGCTACGTAGCTTCGGGTATATCCGAAACCGGCTAATAAGCCGCTTATAAGCCGCTTTTAGCTATACCGGCTAAGAACTGGCTAAGACGGCTAAGACGGTTAAGACCGGCTTTAAGCCGGTTTTAGGAAATGCTGATATAGTATTAGTAAAAGATTATCTTCGCTTTAATTATTAATAGATAATATAATTTATAATCGCTTTAGATTCTAAATATAATAGAAAATAATATCTCGTTTATAACTCCGGATAAAATAATAGTAAAGATATCGTATATAACCCGTACAAAAATAGAAAATCGAAGCTCTAGTTTATACTATTAGTTAAAAATAAATTTATTTTTTCTAATTAAACTATAGAAATAGAAAGAAATAAATAGAAAATAGATAAATAAAATAAATAGTAAATATCCGAATTATATTTATTTTAATTTTTATAAACTATAAATTTATTATCGTTTTCGTCTAAATACTATAGACTATCTTTAGCTAGATAGTCTTTAAACGTTTCGATTTTCTAGAAATTTTATTAGTTAAATATCTTTTCTAATTCTAATATAATTTTAAAAAACCGATCGCGATAGATATAATACGTTTTCTATAATATATTCTAATAAATATCTTTCTAAAATTTACTATTATTAGTATCCTCGGTCTAAAATATATTATTAATTAGTAATAATCTGAATAATAGATATAATAAAACCGTTTATCTATAAAATAATTCTAAACTACTTTAAATTTTACTATAATAGTAAGAAAATTTAGTAGAAGCCGCGTCTAAAACTTCGAGAAGTTCTTTTTTCTAAAAGACCCGCTTTTTTCGAAGTTATATTTTAGTATTTTATATATAATTAAATAACTTAGTATAGATCTATAAAATAAATAAGTTATAGACTCTTTTATAATATTTAATATCTTTATAAAAATATAAAAAGTCCTAAAGATTTAGATTAGATATCGAATTTAATTCTATTTTTTATTATTAAACTTTTACTAGATAGTATTTTAGTATTTTAAAATCTTATAAATTTCGTTATAAAAAATAAATATACGGATTAATATATAATATATTAAATCCTACTATATATTAATACTCTAAAAAGGATTTAAAGTTTTCTAATAATAAATTATTTTCTATTTAATATTAGATCGTATATTAATTATTAGCGAAGCTTGAACTTTAGCTATTTTTATTAGTTATAGCTTTCGGAATTTATCTTTATATTAGCTACTCGTATTAATTCAGATATTTATTTTTCTAGTCTAGAAAAAATTAGAAATAGATCTAAACTAGATTCGTCGATAAATTTTAATAACGTAATAAAAGTAGAATTTAATATAAAATAATTTCGAAAATAGATTATATAGCTAATATAAATAATATAGAACTTTATAGAAGACGTAGAACTTTATATAAAATAATTTCAGATATAATTTAAAAAGAAAATATAAACTTTATAGTATATTATATATTATATAAGACTTTATATAAAATAAATTCGTATATTATATATATAGAATTTAAATAAACTAAGTAAATAAATATCGAAGGGTTATTTTAACTAGAATTATCGATAGTCTACGATCCGCGTTAGTAACGATACCCGGATTATAATCCTTATTCTAATTTTTCGAGAACTATTTATTAATAGATTTAATTTTAAAATAGCCGAATAGTACTTTTAATACTAGTTAAAGTATATATATTAGATATAGGATATAGATAATCGGATTTTTAACGCTATTAATACCGGAAACGTAATCGATTCGAGCGGACAATATAGTAAAATAGTTATTATTAAATATATCCTCCTAGTCTATATTATTCCATTTATTATTATTAATATAAATAATATATTCGATAAATTACTTAAAATATTTAACCGCGTTAGCGAATATAGTTTTATTATTATCGGTATTATCGATCGTAATAGTAAAGATTCGATTAACTGATAAATATTTTTTAATAATCTTTAAATAAATTTTGGATAATATAATATCTATATAGCTTTCTAATATAAATTTAAATCCGATAAAAATCTAGTATTAAATCTAATTTTTATCGATAAAAAAACCGATTATTAATATATAGGACTAGCGATTACTTACCGACTAATTATCTAAAATAATTAAAACTTTAGTTTTATTAGAAAGAAATTCTAATAACCTTTATTTAATATCGGCGACGTTATTAATAATCTTATTATATATAGTCGACGGTAAAATAAAAATTATTTTAGAATCTAAATAGTTTAATATATAAAAGGTATTAATAAATTCGATAATATTAAAATTCTAATCTATCGTAACTATCTATTATATAAAAACCTCTGGAAAGTTTTTCCGCGAATATATCAGCATTTTCTAAAATCGGCTTAAAGTCGGTTTTAGCCGTTTTAGCCGTCTTAGCCGGTTCTTAGCCGGTACGGCTGAAAGCGGCTTATAAACGGCTTATTAGCCGGTTTCGGGTATACCCGAAGCTACGTAGCTGCGCGGCTAAGACGACTAAAATAGCTAAATAGCTAAAACGGCTAAGACCGGCTAAAAAGATTTAGAGATTCGATTTTAAATTTATTTAAGTCCTTATTAGTTAGTAGGCCTATATACGCCTATATATACCGCTAGGCTTACTTCGTCTAGATCGAAAATATTAGGTTTCTTTACTAGAATCTAACTAGAATAGGTCTAGTATAGTTTATTAAATAGATATTCGATTTCCGTTATTTCCGCTTTTAGCGGCGGCCGCTAAACTTTATTTTTAATTTAAATTATATAGGTTTATTTTTAGCTTATATATAGATTCTATTTTAGGCGGTTTACTAAATAGAAATTTATACTATAGATACTATTAGAGCTCCAATCTATTAAAAATCTATTTTTTAGATTTTTAAATTATTTAGATTAATTAGATTATTTGGATTATTTGAATTAAAATAGCTGTCAGCCGGTCTAATCTGAAAATCTATTTTAAAATCCGCTGATATACGTTTTTACTAATAGCTTTTTATAAATAAATTATAAAAATAATAGATATAATATTCTACGTAAATAGTCTGGCCACTTCGGGTCGGGTTTCCGTCGAACCGTCGGGTATCCGATCCGAGTCTTAGCGGGTCGAACCCTATAATAACCCGACCCGACTCGGATTGGGTCGGATTAGCCAATCTAGATTCGAAATCCGATTCGACGGCCAATCTATACGTAATATTATATATATATATATATCTATTTAAATACAACTTTAATTAGTACTAAATCTTTTAATAAAGATTTATTTTTATATTTTTTCGTTCCGAAATAGTTATCTATTATTATTGATTTATATCCGATAGAAAAATAGCCGATAATATATCTGTAGTATTTATAGTAAATTCTTAGTTTACTATTTAATATCCAGGTAATTTTATAGAAATATATCTAAACGGTTACCTTTTTAAAACTATTAAAATATATATTAAGTCTTTCGAAATATTTTTCTAGTTATATAGTATTTACAATAGCCTATTCGGTTTTATTCTACTATACTAGAAACTCGTTCTAATAGAAAGTTTCGTATATATAATATTTATAGTTTTTATTAATAATTCGATAACTATCTGCTGATCTAGTAATATTACTAATATCCGACTACTAGAAATTTAGTCTCGCTAATTATTAAGATAATTTAGCCTCGCTATTACTATTAATTATAGATAATATCTCGAGAATAATAGTCGTATTATATCTAATTACCAGTATAAAAGAAAGTTTTAAAAAATAATTTTTTTTCTATTTATATTTTTTATTATTTAAAATACTACTAGGCCTTTTAATTCCGCTGTAATAAAAACTAGTATCTAATAATAAAAGTCTATTAAATCGATAGCTTCGCTAAAAAAAACTAGTAACTTTAATCTTTTACTAACGTCTTTTTAGTATTCTATTATATTTTTCTCTCGTTTTATTATTTAGTTTCGTCGAAATTAAAACTATATTAGATTATTATATGGAGATTCGGAGAGATTATATAAAAAGATATTAAAATATTTTACTAATTTTTTATAGTTTTATTCTAATACTAGAAAAACTAGCTTCTAGAATAATACTTTTTTCTATTAACTATTATCTATTTTTTATCTTTTACCGCTATTTTCCCGTTTTTCTATACCAGCGTTAAATTTCTTTCTACCTTTATTCTAGTTTCTCTCTAGCTATTAAATCGATACCGATAGTCAATAAATAGTAGTTATAGCGGATTTGAAAATAGAAAGTTATTTATTTTTAAATATAAATCCGCTATATTAAAATAGTAGTTACTATATTCTAAAAGTTTATTCTTCGACTTTATAAACGGCTAGATAAATAGGATAATATATTAGAGTATATTTTTCTTAATATTAAATTTAATATTAAGCTATTAGATATAGATTTATAGAATAAAACGTCGATTATTTAATATAATCTATATTATTCTATAAGTAATATTATATAGCTAACTATAAAATCTTAAATATAATAGAATTTCGGAATAGAAAAGCGCCGATACTAGTATTATATCTGTTATTTTATTAGTTTTACTAATACTAGTTCTAGAAATCTTTAGCTATTTTTTTTAATCTATAAAAATACTCTATTATTAATTATTAATACGGAAAATAGATATCGGTAATACTATTAATCTTTAGCTATTAGCTATAATCGACGAAATTACTAATATAATAAACTCTAAAATCTATACTTTCGACTTAAATAAAAAGATTAAAAGATCTTTTTTTTCTTTAGTAATACTATTATCTAAACCGATAGAATAACGCTATAATAAATACGCGCGGATTTAAATATCGAATAATTTAAATTAGATTTTTAATAAATTATAGTAGAATATAGTATCTAAAAAAATATCTAATACCGCGTTTTCTAGATATTATAAATTTATTAGGAAGAAAACTAGGTTTTTAAAATCTTTTCTAATAAAGCGAAGTAATATCGACGGTAAAATTCCGCGTTAATTTAAAGTCGAAAAACCTTTAAATAGGTTTCGAAAATATAAAAATAGATTTTAATAATATCCTATTAAATACTATCTAAATATACCCGCGTTTCTATATAATTTATAAAAATTAAATAGTAAATTACTATTATTCTAGATATATTATTCCGCGAAATCCGGAACCTATAAAAGATAACCGAATTAATCTTTTTAAAAAGATCGTTTTAATAGTTTATTAAAGAAATTATAATAATAGAATAGAAAGGCGATCTAAAAATCTAATTAGTAGTATTTAAAATACTATAAAAGGCGGCCGAGATTTATTTATTAATCGAATTCGAAAGTATAGTTTTACTATACGATTTCCGTCTTAATAGAATTTAAAATAATTTAAGATAATTATTTAACTATATATTTTCTTTATAAAAAAGATAATATTTCTATCGAAAGATATATAATTAATTAGGACTATTAAAAAATATCGCGTATTCTAAAAAATTAAAAATCTATAAACGTATATTTAATATATAAAATATTATATAGAATAATTCTGATTTTAGTAGATTTCGTATATTATTAAAAGTATATAACTCTCTAGATAGCCAAGTTTAAATATCTAACTTCTATCTTTATTAATATAGCTAGTTATTATAGGTATAAAAATATTTTAGAAGTATTTCTTATAATAAAATTACGTAGTTCCGAAACGTCTCTATATAATACCGACTAATTTTACTAATTATATTCTATTTTACTTCGTTTATATTAATTTTTTCTTTTCTAGTAGAAAGGCGGGCCGTATCGATGGAGATATAAACGCTAAATCGCTATTTTATAAAATAGTAGATATAAACCGCTCCTTAAATATCTTTATCTAATATCTATTTATCGAGAAAAGAATTAGAATCGAAATAAATATTCTACTAGTATATCGGGCCGGGTAATTCGATTTAACTATTATTTCGATCTTCGATATCTTTCGTTAATATATATTAATAGGAAACTAGATTCCTTTAGATAGCTAAATCTATATTATTAAATATTTTATAAACAGATAATAATATATTAGAAAATAAATAGGCCTAAATTATAATTAGTATATTGAATATTTTATAAAATAGTTACTAAAAGCTAATTTTCTTTTTTAACCAGGTATTGAAAATTAAATATTTCGGTATATAAATTAATATAGCTAAATATAGTAATTCTATAGACGAATTATTTTAATATTATTATTATTTTCTAATTAGTAATCGAAAATATATAAGGTTATACTATAATAGTATATATTAGTATAACGTAATTTATTTTTAAAATAATAGATAGTTTAGGTCTAAATGGACTATATAGTTTTAAAGATCTATAGCTATCGATAAAAATCCTTTATAGTTTCGTTTTCTATCTTTAAAATTTATAGTTATTCGGCGGAAACTTTTAGAATTATAAATTTTTTACTATTAAATATAGTAACTAAAGCGTCGAATATAAAATCTATAAAATATTAGTTCTATAGTTAAATATAATAGTACTATATACGATAGCTCGCCTTTTTATTATTAATATCGATCTAATTCGGATTATTTTTTATAGAATTAAAAATCTAATTTTATATATTAAAAAGTAATCCGCTTTTAATAGTACAAAGAAAAGTATAAATATTTTTTATATATCTATATATCGGGTTAATTTTCTCGATATATTATAATATAAAAGTATAATTTATCTCTTCGCAGTTATCTACTATCTATATTATTTTTCTATATTTCTTTTTTAGTTTTCGGATATATATTTATAGATAGGCTGTTTTTTTAAATTAATAATAGTATAGTTATAAGCTTTACAGTCTATACATATTACTCTATTTAATTTTTATTTATATTCGATATAGCTATCTATACGGCTTCGCGAGGCGATTATATAAAAATTAATAGAATAATCGTTTTCTTTTTTATATTTACTTTAAGAACTAATTAGACGGCTAAATCTACTATAATTCGATTTTTTAATATTTTAAAGCTAGTTAATATCTCGCGTTTTATTTTATATAATAAAATTCTTTTACGATTTTTAGATATTATAACTATAGCTCGAGTATCTATAGTAGTATAAAGCGTATTTAAAACGTCTATTATTTTAAATAATTATTAAATATAAAAAATAATCTATATTTTTAGATTTATAAAAATAATAATTTTTATAGTAGAAATAGTTAACGAGTTAACGATATTAAATCTAGCGTCTAACTTTATTGCCGCTAGTATCGATAATATATAGGCTTTATTTATCTAAATTTTATCTAAAAACCCTTTAATATAACTAGTTTATAATCTATTCAACGATAGATAAAAACTATCTATTTTTAAATTCTACTACTATAACCCGCGCTTTTTAAAATAAAAAAGATAAGATTTTAATATCTATAAAAACAACGAATATAGACTATAGAAATCTACTATTCGAGATTAAAAAAACTAATAAAATATCTATTAAAATTCCGAAAGAAAATATACGTATAAAGATCCAAATACGTTTTTTAAATAGAAGATTAACTATAAATAGTCCGTATATTCGACGTTTAAAAGCTAGTAGTAAATATTTCTATACTTTACTTTATCCTATAAATTATTCCATAGAAACGAAAATTTTATTAACTTTAGCGGCCGTACTTCGCGATATTAAAAAATTATAAAAAACTATAAATCTATTAATACCGCGTACTTTTTTTCTATATTTAGTCTAAAAGATCGTAGAAGATCTAAAACTTTAATCTAATAGTCTACGATTTTAAAAGCTAGTAGTAGAAATATTAAAAAAAGTATTCGACGCTATTTTAGTTATATAGTTCGAAGGTATATATTAGTTTTAATAACTATTATAATATTTTCTAATATATCTTTACTCTAAATCTTATATATATCTATACGAAACGCGTTACTATTATATAAAAGAACGCTAAATACCTCGTTTTACTCTATATACCGAAGAAGCGTAGAATAGAGAATTTATAGAAATATTCGAAAATAACCAGCGCTGTTCGTCTCGAAATATACTAGTAAACTAGTAGAACTAATATCGAAAGAAATCTAGAAATTAATAGAAAACCAGCTAGTATAGACAGTTATATAAAAGCTAGCGGATATATAGAAACGGGTATAAAAAGAAATCCGGAAATTAAAAACGCTAGTAAAAAAACAGATAGAGCTATATAGTAGTAGGACTATATATAAAATAAATTACGCGAGTTATATTCTATACGTTTTACTACCGAAAACGTATTAATAAATTCTATTTATATTTTTATCGTAAGATAGTATAAAAGTTAATTAATTATTCGAAATTTATATTAATTATTCGAAAGTTATCTTTAATTATATATCGTAGAAAAAAAATTTTGTATATATCTAGATTTTTTGGGTTAATTCTATTATTTTCTAATCTAAAAACCTATACTATTTTCCTCTATACCTTTATCTACTAAACTCTAATAATATAGATTTTAATTTTCAAAATCTAGACCAATTTATACCATTCCGGCGAGAAAGTTTAATTATTATAAAAAATTCGAATATTAATAGTTTAGTATTTCTATAGCTATTAGTATTTAAAATAAATTCCATAAAAAATTAATAAATTTATTTCAATCGAAAAAAGCAAAAGAATATATATAGTCGAAATAGTTATATAAATTCTACTAGATAGCTTTAACGATAGACGATCTATCTAAAATTATATATTATAAATATTTTGAAAATTTTGGCCATTTTATAGTTTCCAATTCTTTTAATATATCTACTATAAAAAAATCTTAATATTTTAATTTACCAAATAATTAGATTGGTTATCGGATCGAATTTCGAATTTAGATTAGAAAAACCGATTCGATTCGAATCGATTCCGGATCGAACTCGAAAATTCGGGTTTAATTTACTAAAACTACTAAAATCTAATATAAAAGAATATTTTTAGTATATAAATTATATTTATTTATTATTAATAAATTCTTTTCGAATTAAGATTCTATTTATATATATTACTTTTAAAAATAATTATTTATATTTTTTAATTATAATATTATTTTATATTAAATTTATTATTATATTATAATAATATTAGTATTTATATATAATATAAAAATTTAGTAGATTAAATTCGATTTCTATTAGTTTCTATTTTATAATCTAATCCGACTTTCGATTCTAATTTTAGAAACCGATCTATACCGTTTAGTAAATCGGATTAAACCGATTTACTAAAATTTAAATCGAATTTTCGAAATACTAACGAAAATCCGACCCGAAATAGCCAATCTATATATAACCAAACGACGTAAATTATAGTCTTTTATTAAAGTATTATTTATACGCGTAAATAGTTAATAGTAATATAAAAAAATAATATAAAAATTATTTTATATATAGAAAAAAAATTGTATTATATTCAATTCTATTTTTAATTAAATGATATTAAACTAATATCTATATAAAAACATTTCTAGATTTAAATCTTCTAGTTCGGACTATTAATAATAAGAAATTTAAATAACTATTATAAGTATTTTATCTAGATATAAAATTCTTCGCCTTTATATAATTTAAATAAAAAGTTTCTAACGATTATAATATTATCCGCGAGTAAATTAAATCTAATTTAAAAATTTTAAAATATATTTTCTTTATATTAGATATCTAGTTAAATCTATAAAAGAACGTATATCTAGAAATATTCGTATATTAGATTAATATTTAATATTAAATTTAGAAACGTCTAAATAGATTTATATCTTTTTTTACTAACTTTTCTAACTATTTATAGTATTAGAAACTATTAAAACTTTTAGAATTATCTTAATATAAGTAAAAATTTCAAGATATTATTATTAATAACATCAGTTCTAATAGTATATAAAAAAAAAAGTTTAAAAAAACTTTTACTCGGTTCGATAGCTAATAGAATCGATTTTAAAACTATTTATTTTATCTAGTTTATTTAATTAATCTAATAGTTAAAAAATTTATTAAAATTATTAGATTAGAAATAATTAGTAAAAATTTCATCTAAAAATAAAATAATAAATAAATAAAAAATATTAATACTAGTCTATCTAAAATTTTATAAAAGATATTAAATATAAATAATAAAAATTTAGAAATTTTAAAACTAATATTTTTTTTAGTTTATATTATTATAGTTCATATTTCTATTTTTTTTTAATATAAATTTCGTTTTAAAGAAATCTAGAAAAGAATCGATTCTGATTTCTAATTTAAAAATAAAATTTAAAATATTTATATTTAATAGAATTTAATATATTTTATAATTCGTCGAATATATTAATTACGCTATTTTATTTATAAATTTATAGAAAAAAAATTTATAAAATCTATTAATATAATAATATAATAATTTATTATAAATATAAATAAATAGTAAATTTTTCTCGTTATAGATAATATAATACGACTGTTCTATAAAATTACTTTATTAATTTTAAGAATTACAGGCGTTAGAATTTATATAATATTTCGATTATTTTATAAAATTAGAAAAAATAGTTCGATTATCGAATTATTAATAAAGAAATAATATTAAAATTTCTATAATTATACTAATATAAAGTCTTTAAATTATTTTTATATTAAAAATAAAAATAGATTAATTTATATAATTACGAATATTCTAGATTCTATAATAAAATTTAACTTTTATCGAAACTAAAATAAAGAAAATAATAATAAAAAAATAGAAAATTTTTTAGATTATAAAAATAGATATCGGATTAAATTTAAAAATTATTTTATTAAATATTATACAAATTCCATTAATTTATTAAAATCTAAAATCTATTATATAAAAGTAAACTGGTTATTTCGAATCGAATTTCTATTAGTATTTCGGAAATCCGATTCAAATTTTAGTAAATTAGTTCAACTCGACCAGCTAAATAATATAGGTCGATTTCTAAAATTAAAACTAAAAATTAAATCGAATTATAAAATAGAAATTAATAGAAACTCGATTTAATTTACTTAATCTTTTATATATAGTATAATATTAAAATTATATCAATATAATATTATATATAATCTAAAATAATAAATGAATTAATAAATTAAATTATTATTTATAAAAGTAATATATATAAATATCATATTTATTTTAAAAAAATTTATTTTTAATAAATTAATTTAATTTTTATATTAAAGTTATATTTTTATATTAGATTTTAGTAGTTTTAATAGATTAAACCCGGGAATTTAGATTTAATTCGGAACTAATCTGGCTACTTCGGATCGGATTCCCGTCGAACCGTCGGATATCCGACCCGAATTTTAACGGGTCGAACCGGTTCGACCTGTTAAATAAGTCGAATCAAATCCTAATATTAGAATCGAAAGTCGGATCGGATTTAGACTGGCTGTTTTATCGAGTTTCGAATCCGAATTCGTATTCCGGGTTCGAATTTCTAACCGTATTAGGAAGGAAATAAACTTTAACTAGTAATTTAGATATAATAGCTATATTTATCGCAAAGTCGAGTCGCTATTTTGGTTCGAAGTAGCCAGTCTAGTCGGGTTATAGAATAAAATTTAATAGAAATCCGATCCGATCCGATTCGTAATTATATTAGATAGTTAAATATAAAAGTAACTAGAGATAATATAAACGATAATATATTCTATTTTATACTAGTTTAAATACCGATATTATATAAATAGTATTATCTTTTTTTAAATAATTTTATAGATATATATTTTTTTTCTAAAACTTTTAATCTTTTAGAATTTATTATTAACTAGCTATTAATATATTTCCGGCTATATCTCTAGATTTTATATCAATCTTTTTATAAACTAGGCGTCTTTCTACTATATAGTAATATATTTAGTATAGATTATAGCTATTTAAAAACTTATAAGAAATAAATATAGTCGGATATATATAGTAATATAGTAAAATAATATATTTATTTATTAGAAAAGAAATTATATATTTTTCTATCGTATTTTATAGAGCTATTAATACTATACTTTATATTCTATTAATTTCTCTATTTATATTTATAGTAACGATATCGGTAAAGATTTCGCGATATAGTCTAGCGAAAGATATTTTAGAAATAAAAGGTTTAAAACCTTTTTAATATCTATAGATTTTTTAAAAAACGATAATTTTAAACTTTTATTTATATTTTTTTTAATAGATTATTAGCTAGATTGTTTAGAATATACTACTCTAGAATATACCGGTACTATAGTACTATAAAATTTTCTTTTACCTTTTTTTTTATCTTTTCCGATTCTATTTCCTTAAATCTTCGCTATATTTCTATAGGACGGAATTAATTTTTTATCTAAAATAGTTTTAGCGTTATTATACGATTAATTATATTATTTTAATATATTACTTCTATTTAAATCTATATATACTATATATTACGCTATAACGAACGAAAGAAACGAAAAACTAACGATAGAATAAAATATAATATAGTACGGTATATAGTATATTAGTATTTTATTATAGTAATTAATTAATAAAGAATAAAAGATTAGAAATAAAGTAAAATTATTTAGATAATCGTCGGCTATACTATAGCTAGAAAGTTAGAATTTTAAACGAATCTATATATTTCTTTAAACTTTTAGCGTATTCTACTACTATAATATATAGAATTTTTAGATAATTCTATAGCTACTAATTATATTACTCTATTATATTATTTAGTATATTATCTACTATATCTAAATTATAACTACTATCTATAAAATCTAAATTAGTTATAAACTATAAACGCGGTAAAAAATAGTCCGATACTAAATACAAATTTTATAAAAAATAGAGTACGGACCGTATTATAATATATAAATATAAAAAAAAATTTAAAAAAATAGATTTTTAGAAAAGCGTAGATATAGGAACGAAGGCCGTATTAAAATAAAACGCTAGAGATTAGGAAATAGATTATAGAATTAAAAAAAATTCTATAGTAATATAATAAAATAATATATACTATACTAAATACTGATTTATATATAGTATTATATTATAAAAACGATTTATATACTAAAACCTTTATAGAAAATACAGAAAAGACGATAACTATTAAATAGACTGGCTACTTCGAACTAAAATAGCGACCCGACTTCGCGATAAACGTAGCTATTACGTTTAAATTACTAGTTAAAGTTAGTTTCCTTTCTACTACGGTTAGAAACTCGAATTCGAAATACGAACTCGGATTCGAAACTCGATAAAACGGCCAGTCTACTATTAAATAAATAAAATAGAAATAGAATAAAATAATATATTAAAATAATATATCGAATATAAATAGAGCTATCCAGTATAGGAATATTGATTTCTAATATTTTTTCTAGTCTAATATTACTATTAACAGTCCGAATAAAGTCATTTTAATTAAATATATAGCTCTAATCGTTAATTGTATCTAATAATAAATAATCTATTATATCGGCTTCTAAAAACTTTAGTCTATTAAAATTCTAGACCTTTTAAAAAAATAGATAGCGTTTACTAAAAAAATTAGTTATAGCGGAAATATAGCTAATAAATATATTTAATTTCTTTATAGAAAAAAGGATAAAAATAGCGATAATATCGTTAAAATTAACGAAAAGAATTAGATAGTAAAAAGATACTCTTCTATATAGAATAATACTAAATTTAGAAATAATAAAAATATAGTTGAAAGTATAAATTTTAATAGTTAGAATAAAGATATAAAAGAGAAAATAGAAATAGATAATAATAAAGATATAGAAAAAGATAAAGATAAAGGTATAGAAAAAAATATTAAACTATTTAATTAATTATATAAATCGACGAATAATAGTTTAGAAAAAATATATTATCTATATATATTATATCAACGGATCCTAAAATAGATTTTCAGATTAGACCGGCTAACAGCTATTTTAATCTAAAAAATCCAAATAATCTAATTAATCTAAATAATCTAAAAATCTAAAAAGTAGATTTTCGATAGATTAGAGCTCTAAAAGTATCTATAGTACGAGTATCTACCTAGTGAATAGCCTAAAATAGAATCTATATATAAGTTTAAAATAAATCTATATAACCTAACTCGAAAATAAAGTTTAGCGGCCGCCGCTAAAAGCGAAAATAACGGAAATCGAATATCTATTTAATAAACTACGCTAGACCTAATCTAGTAAGATTCTAGTAAAGAAACCTATTATTTTCGATCTATACGAAGCTAGTCTAATATTATATATAGGCGTATATAGGCCTACTAACTACTAATAAAGATTTAAACGAGTTTAAAATCGAATCTCTAAATTTTTTTAGCCGTCTTAGCCGTTTAGCTATCTTAGCTATTTTAGCCGCGCAGCTACGTAGCTTCGGGTATACCCGAAATCGGCTAATAAGCCGCTCTCAGCCGGTACCGGCTAAGAACCGGCTAAGACGGCTAAGACGGCTAAAATCGGCTTTAAGCCGGTTTTAGAAAATGCTGATATACTATACTAATATTAAATAAAAAGATAGTATAATATATAAAAAAAATTATATTTTAATATTAGAAATATATTTTTATATATAATTTTAGCGTTTTAGTAGATCGAATTCGGATATCCGATCCCGACTCGGGTCGGGTCGGATTAGCTAATCTAGATTCGAAACCCGATCCGACGGCCAGTCTATTCGGAATCGAATCGATTTAATATTTAAAAAAATCGGAATCGATTTAGATCGGATCGGTTCTTTTAACCCGAATTTAAAATTCGATCCGACAATCAGTCTATATAGAAAAATATAAAATAATATAAAAGTATAATATATTGTAATTTTATTATTAAGTTTTAAATAGTATTTTTTAATAATTTTAACGTCTTTAAATAACTATTTCCGAAACTAATCGATATCTTCGCGTTAATACTACCGAAAATAATTTAAATTAAATATTTTAGAAAATCATTATTTCGAATTTTATAAAACTAGTATAGATAGTTTATAATATTTTTATTTATTTAATATCTTCGATAGAAATAAAATAAACTTTTAATTTTATAATTATAAAATTTATTAATAGAATCGAGTCTAAATAAATATAGAATATATAGAATAGATAATGATATTTAAATATTATAATTATTCTATAGATTTAGAAATAGAAAAAGTTTTAAAAAAACTATAGAATATATATAATCGGATATAATTAAAAGATAGAAATTTATTTAAAAAATAGAATTCTTTTAAAAAAAAATTTAGAAATATTTTAATAATATTAATATAAATAATTATTAGATTAGTATTAAATAAAATATATAAATTTTTTATATTATCTAATCTATTTATTATAATTAAAAGGAGTAATATATTTAAAAAAAATATTTTCTAAAAACTATAGTATTCGATTATCTAATATAATTATTAATTTGATCGGATTAGATTTCTATTAATTTCTATTTTATATTTTAATTTAATTTTCGATTTTATTATTAGAATTCGATTTAGATTGGCCGTTTTATCGGGTTTCGAACCCGAGTTCGTATCCCGGGTTCGAGTTTCTAATCGTATTAGGAAAGAAACTAACTTTAACTAGTAATTTAGATATAATAGCTATATTTATCGCGAAGTCGAGTCGCTACTTTAATTCGAAATAGCCAGTCTAATTCGATTTAATCTATTTAGCGTATCGGATCGAACCGATTTATTAAAATTCGAATCGGATTCTCGAAATATCGATAGAAACCCGTATCGAAATAGCTAATCTAATTATTATAGATCGATTTAATATAATATTTTTAATAGCTTGATACTTTTATATAAATAGAAAATTTTTCTCTAAATAAACGAATAAAATTGCGCGCTAGATCTAATTAGACAACGAATTCTATAAAATTAATAAATCGCGATTGACGAGATTTAATCAGCGTATATTACTATTAATCAATATTTTTATATCTATTAAATTCTATACAAATTGCAGATAGTTTAAATAATTTATAATATTAATAGTATTTTATTGAATTTTTTTCGAAGAAAATTTATATAATAAAAATATATTTATTTATAAATAGTATTAATTTATAATAATAGTTGAAAAGGTATTTTAATTATTATTTTTAAATTATATTTAATTAATATTATAAATATAATATCCGGAAAATTATATTGATAAATAAATAATAATAAATTTTAAAAATATTATATAATTTCTAAAGATATAATTAAATCGTTTAGAAATAAAATTCGTTATCTAATCGCTATAACGTCGCTAATATATCGAATTTCGATTTTTTTCCGTTTTTTTAATTTTTTTTAAATAAATTATATTTCGGTTTTTCTAAAATATAAAATAGTTCTAAAATAAATTTATCGTCTATTCTATAATCGTATATTATTTTAAAAAAATATCAAAGATATTTAATTTTTATACGTTTCAAATAATAAACAGATTATAACCGCGAAGATTTCTATTAAAATCAATTAAAACAAGTTATATTTTCGTAAAATAATATTTTTATCTAGTTTTCATTCTAATTGAACGGATAAAATAGAAATTCTTTGACTAGAATTCACGCAATTTAAATCTGTGCCGTCAGTATCCCGTGGAATCTAATACCAAGAGAAGATTAGTGCGGCTTGAAATAAGATCAAGCCAGAGATCGGCACCACAATCTAGCCTGCCAGAGGAAATGCAAGTAGCATTATCTATTGTCGTATCTCGGGAATGGAAAAAGATGACTATCGGATTTAGAATGAATAAACTTGATACTTGTTGAAACAAGTAAGTGAGGAAACAACTTCAGCAGCCACGACCACATAATGAAATTCTGTTTCAGAAGGATCATCTGCACAAGCAGACGCTGTAAGAGCTCCTAGTCCCAACTTTCACGCCGAAGCCCCAAAACACAGCTCTCATGGGCAGAGGATCTCGATCTAGCATCATGTCTAGAATCAAAACCCAAATGCCGAGCGGTGTCAAGGTGTCAGACTCAGTCATACACAACAAGCACCTGCGCCAGGTTC
This sequence comes from Rusavskia elegans, assembly GCA_011316305.1. Taxonomy (NCBI): domain Eukaryota; kingdom Fungi; phylum Ascomycota; class Lecanoromycetes; order Teloschistales; family Teloschistaceae; genus Rusavskia; species Rusavskia elegans. The sequence continues at coordinate 281,335 of SAUG01000009.1, read as the reverse complement.
AACATATCTCAAGCTGCGTCTCCGCTCCTCCACCACTCCCTCCAATCTACCCTCCCCACACCATTGCCTCCCATTCCTACCACTATCCATCTTTCCCCCTTCCAACCCAACCCAGCCCTCCTTAATCCAGCCGCTCCCTATTCTCTTTCCTTCCCTTTCCCCCCTTTCCCCCCTTTGCGCCTTTTCCCCATCTCCATCATCCCCTCTCTTATCGACCAAATCCCGCCACTCCCTCTCAGGCTTCTTGTCCACATCCCCACCTCCAACACACATATCCCTCTCCCAATGCCATTTCTTTTGCATTTCCGCATCCAGGGTACTATACAGCATGGCGCAGACGAGTTCGCCGAGGATGGGGAAGAACTTCCAGGAGTGGAAGGAGCCGCCGGTTGCGAGATACAGGTGCTGGGCGGTGGGGAGGGGGGATATCATCCAGGAGCCGTCGTGGGCGAATGAGTCCCTGCAAGACGGGGGTTTAGTTTGAGCGGGAAGAGAGGAGGGAGAGAAGGAAAATTTTTAGAGGGAGGGGAAGTGTAATAGGGAGAGTGCAATCCGGGGAGTGGGGGAAGGGGACCGGCATGTCGGCTTCTTGGGGCGTGCACAAGAGTAAGGATGATGGATTTGCAGGGGGGAAAGAAGCGAAAATGACTTTGCTAAATATGTTTGCGGATTTGGAGGTTCTCTAAGGCAATATAAAGGAATGATTCTTTTCAGCTCACCAGCATATTCGATACGATTCGAGCTCCCAGTCCTGGCCCTCGGCGCCAAAGATGTCGCTGCATATCCTGCGGCTTTCCTCTTTCATCGACATTGGGATTTCGTCAATGGCTGGAGGGATGGATATGTTTTGCTGGGACTCTGGATGATGGACGGAGTTCAAGAAGGTAGTTTCGCTGGCGAATTTGAGATAGCCGTCATGATTGGGCGGAAGTACTTCTCCTTCCCATACCGAAAGGTGTCAGTATAGCTGTAATGCCTGTGAACATGACTCGAAAAACATCCAAGGCCTTGGGATTGATTGGAGCGAAGATACTGCCCCACAAACCTGGAGAATGATTTTTAGGAAAGCACACAAGCAAGAAAAAACCCATCCACCCAAAATATTAAGAGCTGTATCTGGAACTAACCATAGATGGGACCAATGTCGTGGATGGTGATGGGAAGACTGTTCATATCGTTGTGCTGTTCTGCGGTCAGCTTCACAACCGCCTCGACGCAACCGGATGCCATGAGTCGATCCTCTACGCGGAAGCCTTTGCGACCAGGGGCACTATCAGCCAGTAGCTTAGGTGTGTGCGCACCGGCGGCGATGATAGTATGAGTGGCAGTAATCACCTCACCCTCATCGGTGATTACCCCGAGGCAGTCGCCCAAATCATCGAAAAGAATGCGCGAAGCGGTGGCATGGACCTGTTCTACCCCAAGTTTGACGCATTCATCAATGGTTCGCTTCAAAGCTTTGGTTCCATCGGCCCAGCCGGAGTTTGGGTTCAGATACGTTTCCTTGAGGTCATGGAACGCCATTCCTTGAAGCTTGGGGTACCGCTGCTTGGTCTCCTTGATTGAAAGAAAGCAAGCACCGTCAGTGATTCCCATTTCGCGCATTTGGGCGTGTATGCGCTTCTGGCTTTCCAGCTCGCCCACGGTCAGCTTCTCCGCTGCATGGTAGAATTGGGACCAGAAGGAGTCCTCGCGCCAGACTTTCTGCGCACGTACTGCAAGTCGGAGGTAGGTTGGATCTTCGTACTCGACGCGGATGATCTTATTCACGTCAACGGAAGGGCCGCATTGGTCAGCCCATATGCACCTTTCCATCAAGATGATTCGACATCGTGGCACCGTCTTGGCTAGGTGGTAGGCGGTGGAGACACCCCAGACCCCCCTGCCAACAATGAGAAAGACTTTGATCTCCATCCAGATCGGGAAATCCTTGTAGTTGCTAAAAGGGCAGCGAATGGGTCCTCGCGCTTCGGGCGGTGAGCATTCTGGAACGGAGTTCTGAGGGAGTAATGGCAAGCGATCGAGAGGAGACTCATGAGAGGAGACTCATGAGAGGAGAGCAGAGATGCTATTTTATGTGGTTTCTGAGACGACCAATCTAGTGATCATTCAGGCTGATGCCAAGGCCTGCCGGGCCGACATTAGCGTCATCTCCTCTTTGCTCTTCGCTCTTCGCTCTTGACTCGCTGCAAGGCAGTATTGCGGGCTTCTGATTCGACCTTGCGCATGAGTATCGTATTTGCTGGCCAGCCTAACATCCCCATCACTAGCGTTGCTCTCCTTTGAGCCGCAAGGACCGCAAGCAGACGTCTACTCCTCTCATAGCTCTTCGCTCCCCGCTCTGACTCTCGCGTATGCTGGCGCCAAAACACATATCTGGTTTGATTGAATGAACAGCATGGTAGGTGGATAATTTGGGGACACGCCTGCTGTAATAATCGGTATGAAATCTTAGTTCTGTCTTTGTTCGACGATGTCGGAAGTGGCCAATCAAGCGAGTTTGCTTTGTTTGATATCGAGGTCAGTCGGCTTTGGTGTCCACGCAGCAAACGAAAGCTTGCCGCATCAGAATGGACCGCAATAACCACCTGGAGAAGGTCTTGTAGTCTCTCCATGACACAGGCGCGAGGCTGAATGAGAGAGGAGCATCGAGTCCAGCCTTTATTAGTCCATTTTTGCTCTCGTATCGCTCGAAGGAGATACAGCCGCACTCCTGTTTGCTCTTTTCAAGGTGGATCCAGCGTGTAAAGCGAGTATATAGAGTCTCGAGAGACCAAAGCGCGACCGCGACGGGGCCCCTCTGTGATGTGGGAACAATGAGTAAAGGTAAAGGAGAATATATCGAAGGGCAGAGAGAGGAAATGGAGAAACAACAGCAACTCAGCAGGGAAGGGGGAAGTTTTCATGACTTCGTTATGAATATAAAATGGACCGGCATCCTGTTTAAAAACTTGTCTCCATCGTCAAACCTCATGTTCCAGAGATTGTACTTGTCAACACCGTCCAAAGATCTCTTCTTCCCCATACTCATCAAAGCCATAGCAAGCACTCTTCAAGTTCAGCTCAAAATGCAACCAAACACTACCACTCCGAAAAGTAGCACTTCTGGTCCTGGAAAAACCGCGGACTTCTCTGCGCGGCTCGCGGCCGTTCCCGGTCAGTCAGCAATGCAGCGCTATATCGGCGACGACTCGTCTCCTGCTCCGATCTCCGATACCTTGTACGGCAAGTACCAAGCTGGATCCCAAGACGAGTTTGTCCGCGAGTCTCGCTGCGCCAGGGGCATAGAGATGGGTTCAACTTGCAAGGTCCCGCCCCAGGCATTACGTATGCCTCGATTCGATGCCCGATCCCCGTCCTATGGGCGCTACTCAGCCACCCTTTGTCCTGAACATCAACTCAAACCAGCGAAGCAAGATAAATCTACGGGCCCGTCAGCCAATGATCGATCCTCTTCGGTTAAGACCGAGTATAGTCACACTGGATCCAGTTCCACGGCGGTAGCTGATGCCAGATTGTCACCCGCCGGAATGTCCAAGCAGCAAAGCCACAGCAACTCCACCAAATAGAACGAACGCGAACGCTGCGGAGGTGAAGGGGCCGGGTAGGGATGAGGTTTCGGTCTCGATTTGGTACTGGAATGGACTTCGGCAATGTTGGGAGCCTGACACCACTCATCTTAGCTGAAAAATAGGGAGCTGTTCGTTCTATAGCAAACAGTAGTAGCGCGGGAATGGAATGATCCATTATGACTGAATTTCTTGCCTCGTTTGATCAACATCTTGGTTCTAATTTCTTAGCTTTGCCTAAAGTAATCAAGCAGTGACTACAAAGAGGTCCGCGTGATACAGCGAGAGGAAAGACTTACTGGCACTTTTCCCATAGCGAGTGCAACTACGACATCTTGCTTCCCAATTGATACAATTGTAGGTCAAAGGTAATGATCGTCCCTGCTTAGCCTGGAGGGTTTCCGTGAATATCTCTTAGATGTCTGTCTAGATTGCCTTGTCGAGCAAAGCCCTTTGTGTTTGAGCAGCCCGGTACACGACATTTCTTCGGCCGCACGTGTTTGTGGAGATGCTCCCTTCAACGATACATTAGCCTTCGGATCAGCATGCAAGGCGGTAGGACGTCAATTTAATGAAACGGCAGCGGCCCAGTGCCGAAGAAAAGTAATCTAGGGTTGGCCAACCTGTATGCCCCATTTTGCCCAAAGATCCTTGGTTGTCCGTGTGCGTCCAAGCCACCCTTGTGGCATGCTGTGCCTAGAGGACAAGTGTGCCGCCCCTTTCCCCGCGCACTTCCAAGCTGCTCTAGGGCACGGAGCACGATCTCCTCAGCTTCATTGTCATCTTGATCCTCATCAACATCGTCCTCTGCGAAAGATTGGGTCATCGTCGCTGCTTGGGACTTGATTACGGTTGGAATCGGGGGTGAAGCCGGCAGCAGTGCGAGACTAGGCCGCTGGGTTGATCGACGAACTAGGCCCATTGCAGGACCTGTGTTCACAGGAGCGCTGGTTGGGTCGTCCAGTGTGGCAGAGAGCGGCCTGTGAAAGTTTGTACCATCCCAAGCATTCTGGCATCGCTCCTGGCACTGCACGAGCATGCCAGCCATGCACCTAGAAGTTGCGATAGTTAGTGTCATTGTGGCAGACAAATGGCTGGCCGCCGACGTACTTCAGCGCGTTGACTCTATCGTTCAGAGCATCGACTGGTCGCACGTCCATCATGGCATCATCGGCCATCAGACGCTCGATCCGCTCCTCCTCGTACCGTGCCACTGTATCGCCAGTGGCAACCTTGTGCACCAATCGCGTGAGCAGCGTCAGCCAGTATGTCGATAGGTCAATCAGCTCCTCGGCAAGACATGGTGATGGCTCAGGTAGAGCAGCCATCGAGGCGGCAACATCTGGCAGGTTTTGTCGCAGCAGTCGGCCGGCTCGACTTTCCCGATTCAGATCGGGAAAGAACCATGAGGGAGCTTGGGGAGTCGCCTCCCGAGGGTCCGCAGTCCGCTCATCCATGAATGCGCTCAAAGTGGGATCACTTACGAACTTCAGGTGGTTGTACCGTTGGCATGGGATGAGATACAGTATTTTACCGGGCCATCATCTCCCGTTTTACACCCCTCTGCCTGGACCGCCCACCATGCTAAGCTGAGTCGTTTGGGTGATCAGGCTGCAATGTGACGGCCAGCCTTGTGGTAAGTTAAGGTAGCTACTTACGACTTAGCAGCTGTGCTAATTTGTATGGTCTGCAGATTGTATAAAGACCTCCATCATCTCACCTCCTTGATCCGTCTGCCCTGACACCACAATGGATCTTGACTACAGTGCCTTCTTGAACGACATTTCGCCAGGCGCGACAGCGTGGCCAAACCTTAACACCGAGGCGACAAACACTTTCAGCGACGAGGACGCAAATGGTCTTGCCGAAGATACGTGGTCCGGCTTTCCGATATATGAGGCAGAGCCATTCCCTGTCAGAGATACACTCCGCACTAAGCGCCCAAGTGATGCCGTCGACGACCCCCAGCGTACTAATAAGAGGCGCCACTTTGAGGGTATGTCCCTCCACTCTTTGGTTTTCTTGCCAAGCGATCGACCTGTTCGAAGCGATCTCCCTATTTCACGTTCAAACAAAAGCTTCATCGTTTTACATTTCGTTCCTAGTATCTGATTGCTACGCTACAGTCAGCTCGCTGACAAAACGCCACCCCAGACGGTATAGACCGCTTAGACGCCGAGGCGGATGCTACGTATGCCTTGGGTCCCGATGACGTTGCACGCTTCCCAGAACTCGAAGCTTCTGTGCCAGACCTATCCCAGCGCAACGTCGACGTATGTACCGTCAATCCGTTTACGATCAAGGGAATCGCCCATCATCCTAAGCATAACCACTGGAAGGAGACTGCAAAGGCAGAAAGCGTGAAAGAGGTCAATGGTCTTCTCAAATTCTCGCGAAATACCACAGGAATTACTGCAAATGTGTCATCAGGACGACGGCAGTTCAATCGCGACTCCTCCGGGTCATCAGCGGCAGAGCATGGTCAAGCCATAGCCAAAATCCTTCGTCGACTTCCGTGGCTCCCTAGGGACTTCGGAAGAGGGTTTCGTATGACGATCAATGAGGCAGCGCTTTTGGCATTCTGTGAGTGCGGTCGTGTCAGATGATTACTGATTCTCATACGTTGGATCCAGACACCTCAGCCTGGTGCAAAGGACGCACAGTCATGAGAGACTCGAACAGCTTCCTGAAGGATGTTACACCAATGTGTACGAACTATCCCGCAGTTAGACATGCCATATTTGCCTTAGCATCGACGTATGTTCTCGATTACGACCCTAGCGAACAAGTGGCGGCAATGGCCGAGAAGCACTATCAAGAGGCGGTCAAGTCACTCGACGAACTGCTGCTAGACGCCAACAACTACGCCCCTGGCAAAGAGGATCCCCTACTGGCAACTATTTTCCTGCTTAGCCATGGTGATGTACGCGCTTTAAACATTTTATCTTCTGCTGTGGACGACGCTTAATTGACTCTTAGTTTATCAATTGGGAATACCGCGACAAAACGACGATCCCAAAATGGGTGTTGGCTCTCGAGACCGCCCAGTCCATACTTGACAAGTCCGACCCTGGACATAAATACGGGAAGCCCGAAAATGTACAGATGACAGCGGCGAGAAGACATATCGGAGGCTGGATTGAGCAGTCTTCCATATTCGCCGCAGTAACACGCAAGCTTGACACCTCACTTACCCAGCATCAATTCAAGTGGTTACTAGAGGGCGGAGACCATGACAAAAGGCGCATTGGACCGCATATGGGCATGGCACCTATGCTACTTCACAGACTAGGTCAGATCACGCATTTTTGTGCGAAACTTGCTGAGGTCGGAGTCGACACTGACGAATCTCGTCCACCGGCTGACGTTTCTGATAGGACCCTAACTCCAACATCTATCCAATCGCTGGCCGTGTCATTCTGAATGAAATCGATCGTTTTCATCAATGGTCGGAACTAAGCGAAGAATATAGATACGGTTCGACAGCAGAGCTGCTTGATTCTTGCATACTTGACGAAGATGGAAGAGTGACTGACGCCGCCATGAACACGCTTCTGGGTGCTGAGGCCCATGCAGCATCCATCCGAATTTATTTACACTGTCGCTTCCTCCGAAAACCGCGGCAACACCCAGACGTGCGAGCTGAATTGCGAACGCTTCTTCGTTGCCTTGACATGCTGCCTAGCAGTGGGAACTTATTTACAGCCCAGTCGCCATTCTTCGCCGTCTGTATGGCAGGTTTTGTAGCTTATCGACCAGTTGATCGAGAGATCGTTCGCCAATGGTTTTTAGTTGTTGTCGAGGGATCTCGAGGCAATGTGCCGCCTGCTTGGTCCGCAATTCAAAGCTTATGGAAATGGCATGACTCGCATCCAGTCATCCCGTGGGCTGGTGATCAGGTTCCAATACACCTGAGACCGGCGTGGTGGGAAGATATGGTCGAGGAATTTGTGTGCTGTGAAGGTATCCTTACCTACACTTGAACCCTGGCTCCGTATTGTATCTGGATCTTGCTTGCAACCATCAATCAATTGGGATGAATTTTAGAACCTCACGGAGTGCAGAGTGGTAAGTTGTTTTTCGCATCTGATATCGACGGCTGATCATGCTAACCAGGAAACGAGATTGACTGTTCTTCGAACTCCGGCCAAACGCCTCAAACAGGTATAGCTTTGGCCAGCCACTGGCCATGTTCATGTCCTTTGACTGTGTCGGAAGCCTTTCAAAAGGTCTATTTGTCATCTTACGGATAGAGCTCGGCAACCCATGAACAATCTCATACTCGTACTCTCACCTAGAGGCTTGTACGGATCTGGGATGGCCCGAGTCATCATTCGAACCACCTCAAGCAATGTCGAATTCTACATCGTGCAGGTTGGTATGGTTGTGGCGCAGCCGAAAGCCGAACGAAAATCGGGGGAATTTGAGGTGGTACCCTCATACGACGCTTCGTTAGTCTAGTTGCTCCAATCGTATAGCTGAAGGCGTTAAGACTTACCATGATACGCGCAAAGTCTGGAGCGTGTACGTTGCTCCTCAGATATGTTTGCATGGTCTCAGCTTGCGACTTGCTACACCAGAAACTACCGTAAGACAGAAAGAAGATCTGTTCTCTCGAGAATCTATCAAGGCCCACAAGTTTCTTGTCTGGATCTTTCCTGTCCCGAGTCCGCCATGCTTGAAAAGCAGCCCGTAAACCTCGATCATCTGCAAGGTTCTCATCTAATGTCAGGGCTCCATCAAGGTGCAATAACCCGCCGTCAGGTCCAGTGACACTGAACTGGTTGTACTGGTCGATGAAGCACTGGGATCTCTGTTTGTATTGTGCCCTGGTCTGAGAGTCCCACCAGTCGGTCTTGTTACCGTTTGCGTCGAAGTATCGGCCCATGGAATCGAACGCTGTCTTATCAATGCTAGTCACGAAACAATAGCGAATGTTGGGCCCTACCGTGCGAGATTTCATGGCCCATCAAAGCTCCAAACGCCCCGTATGTCAGATAGCTAGGCAGCCGGGGCCCATAGTACACAGGAGGCTGCATAATCCCGCCAGGTACAACTATCTCATTGCCGGCAGGGCTAAAGTAGGCCTGTGCCGCAGTATCAGCATGATCTAGTACAATACGAAATATGGCCTCGACAGCCATCGCGGGCATACATCGACTGTTTCTATATTGCGATCCCATTCTCTGTCGTCGGAGGATTTTGCCAATTTGGCGAATCTGTCATGATGTTTTGCTTGAGCAAATAGGATGACATTCTGGAAGTAGTCGTCTCCTGAAATTTCCATCTTGGAATATCGCTCTTCTACTTTATGTGGACGGCGCATGTCGGGATTCTTGGTGGGATAGGCAATCTCTTGGGCTATATTACGTACTATGCGACAATGTGAGTATCGTGATCGTCTTTTCAGTCTGCGCATACTTACATTTCTCCGATGCAATGTCCTTAGCATTCTGACTCATCCATTCTAGGGATTGCAGTTGCTCTAGATATCCATCTAGGATCGTTTGTAATACACTAGTACCAAAGGATTGAATGTCGCTAGGCAAGTGCCACTTGGCCCAAAAGTAACCTAGGATCCAACCTTTGCCAGCATTTAGACTTCAGCATGTTCTCAGTATTGGAGTGTGCTCACCCAAGCCTTTGTTGACATGCCGAACACACAACCTCCACCGCTCACTATCGGGCTTGTAAGTTCTCCCTTCTAACTGACTCTGGAATGCTAAGATTGGCTCGACTGCTTTGGCCTTGACATTCTTGGCATGGGTCTGGACAACCCTCCATATGAAATAAGCTTCTAGGACTGATCGGTCTGTCTCACGTAACGCCTCCGAAAGAGTCTCGAGGTATGCCGGCGCTGTTATAACGACTCTCTTGGGCGATGTTCCTCCTGTTTGGTTTATGATCAATTCTCGAAGGGATATATGCGGTACCAGAGTTTCCGCTTCTTCCAAAGAGTACACATTGTAGTATTCTGTAACATCAAACCATGTTGAAAGAGGAGGAAGAGCATCAGCCAATCTTGTTTCAAAATCGACCAGAGATTGAACAAGGCCTTCGAATATAGAGGCGTTCTCTGCTCGCTTGGTAATGTCTAATTCACGACCTTTCGAAGGAGAAACTTCAAGGTCTGCTTCGGCAAATACCTGGCTCAAGACTTCTGTCATTACTGACTTGTATTCTCGAACAAGATTGTCTTTGTTGTTCACGTCTCTGCTAAGGAGACCTTGTCTGTACACAGGGCGTAATAACAAAGAATTTATACTCGGATCCTCATCATCTATCTAATAGTCGTCAACACGCATGAAATACCGAAGAATAATAAACTTGGAACGTACCTTTGTACGAAAAGTAATCAAGGCGTCTACACCCCAGTTCATCAGGAATTTGATAACATCGGTAAGCGAGGGTTGGTCTCGTCCTTTGAGATGTCTGGCCGGAGAAGGGATCAGGCCCATATGGTCACGAGCTGGGACGTCACCTGGGCGACGAAGAATGCGCCGAACCTGGGTAACAATTTCAATGATAGGAGATAAGCCTCTACTATCAAGCGCTGCCTCGTCCATGCAGCTCATATACGCCTTCTTGAGCTTTGCGAAGGCGCGCTTCTCGGCAGCGGGGTCACCATCGGATTGGTGCGAGGAATGAGGACCACTCGACTCGATTATTTGACGTAGCACACTCTGGGTCTGTTCACTTAGGGTAGATCGCCTCGATATGTGTGATTGGTCGTCGCGTAGCTCATTCCGTGAGTCCCACCCGGCACAAACGTAATCTCTGAAATTTGTACAAGGGTCTATCTTCCGAGACGGTGAAGAGACAGTGTGTAAGAGTTCAGCTGCTGCGAGCACGCATGCAGGGGTTGAGCAGGTCCGAGAATCCGTCTGCGTCGAGAGAAGCCATTGTACTGGAATGGGCCTAATCAGTGATGCTCAAATATGGGAAGAGCGCTGCTCACTGAACAGAAGCAACACAACTGCGAAAAGAGAGATCGCGGCCGAGAACAGTACAGTCCGAGTTCTGCCCGAGGCCAGGTGCGCGAAGCTTTTCCTGCTGTGTCTCCGTCCTGCCGTTTTCTTCGACCTTCCCCCATCGTCGTTGAGCTCCCCACTGGCGTCCTCGTCACTACTCCTTTCAATATTCTCCAGGAGTACCTCGTCCTCGTCTATATTAGCTACCGCTGCTGAGCGACTGCCTTGGCGAAGTGACTTGAGCATCCTTGAAATTGGCTTTGACGGATACCGAAAACTTGACACTTTCCGCAATCAAGCCTGGAAGCAGCAGCCACAATAGTCCGCGTTTCAATGCTGATTCGAGGCCTAGCACCCGGTCCTCGCTACATGTTCTGTCTGGTAAGGTGGTGAAAGCAGGAGCACTGCGCGAAAGCGTAGTCAAGCAAAATGAAGCTCAACAGAGCCTTATCAAAACACTTCACAGCCATAATCTATCAGATCGTCCTCCGCAAGCAAGCCAGCCTATTACCTACCTATATTACAGCTGATAGTCCCTCAACCAACAGTGACTACCTTAGCTTTCCCAGGCATTGGAGGGGCGTTCTGTCCAGTTGCCAATTACAAGGCAGATTACGCGAAGGGTGCAGCCATTTCATGCAGGCAGCCCAAACAGAAGCCATGAGTTCGTCGCTGTCGGTGTTCCACAGGATGAAAGCGATTCGAGACCAGTCCTAGTCTCTTGACGCATTGTGACAGCGCTCCCCCCTCCCGTCGTCTTTCCATTATTTTCGTGGAAATCTAAAACCCACCGTAATATGTCAATCTAGCATTATCAACTGAGATCTAGGAAGCAGAATGACAATGATCCTGTGCTGGTCGTCGGAATAATTCTGATACAGAACTTGTAGAAATATGAGAGGGAGCGCTGTCACGTTGTGCCAAGAGACTAAGACTGGTCTTGCTCGCGCCAGAAGCGGCTCTTTTCTCCGCCAATGGAGAAGGTCGCCCCTCAATCGTACTACAGCACGACAATCGAACCGATCTCCCAACAGGCTCCATGACGCTCTTTACCCATCTACCAACAGGTACGCTTCGTCTGCATCGGCGAATATCTCTCCCCGCTTCTCTGCCGTTGTAGCTCCTTGGGTGCGTGTCAACAATATGTCGCGGGTTTCTGGCCTCACTATTTGGCATGTCAGACGTCCAATTAGGACATCCCTGATCGCTGGAAGGGTAATTACCGATGACAGGAATCGCTGCACTCAAAGCGCTCGATATCAAGAGCGGCAAAGCCAGTAGGAAGGTCGATAACTTCATCGTGAGCGGACCGTGTCGTTGTCGAATTTTGCTAGTCGCAGAAGAGCTGGGACGAAAAGGTTGGAAGGTCGGTGCGACCGGAATGAGCTTACTTATGAGGAACCGGATGAGTTCTAGGTCTACTATTCAGCTCCCGTGGTTGTAGATTGGCGATGGCTGCGACTTCACTGGTCGTCTCGCTACCCCAAATGCTTCGAATGTTACGCCATTTTCAGCCAGTATCCCGGTAGGCCAACCCTGGCTCATCCAATGGGCGTGTAACTAAGGTAAGCTGCACCCAGGTTTACAAAGGGACCGTGACAATCAGTAGTGTCCAATGCTGATATACGGCCAGAACTTCTGCAAGGCTAGACAGCATCATGCAAAGTGTTAGCGTTCAGATACCGCCTACGTCTCTCAATGGCTACATCAGAACCTCATTGTCCCCATCGAGACACGGCGAGAGTGGGGTACCCACTTATTTAGCGTTTGTCCACAGAGTGCTCCTTCACGTGGTATGTCTCCCGACAGTCGATTGGCGATATGCTTGTCTTCCCTGCTTTCGGGCGGGATCCGGTGCGGATAGGAATATGAAGCCGATTGAAAGCTCGATTGACAAGTAATGGCACATCTCTACCTGATTACAAAACAATCATCTCCCTCAGCCTGACACTAGTCTCATGCAATTTGACGCTGTCCTGACGATGGAGCCTTTGGACCCATTCACTCATCCCCACTTCACCTTTTCCAGCTTCTTCCCAAATCAAAGAGCTCAAAGAAAAATGGACCTTGCTCGTTTCTCATACAAGCCCATCCCCCACTCCCCAACAGACGAGCTCGACTCCAAATTGGACTCATCAGATTCATCACTCCCACTCTCGTTTCGCGAAAAGGCTTATGGGATCCACAAGCGTGCTGCGACATGGCTCCCAGCGCCTCTATACGTCTACCACATCCTTGCCATCGTCGTATATACTATCATTTTCGCAGCTACAATGATGCGTCTCCCCAGCTCAGAGTCTCCGCATGGCTTCCCAGCGATGATATATTGTGAGTCTGAGCATTTGCTACCATTTTGGCCATTGTCGGATACTGTCGAGGAGGGAGGGTGAGTAGCGATAGAGGATCATGTCATGGTTTTCAAGGGATGTGGGACACCGGAGCAACTCAACGAAGAAAAAGAATAGCGGATGTAGTGCAGGATTTGCGAGTGACAATGCATCACGAAGACTAATAAACCTAGCACCCGCTCGCGAGGCACTCCACTACGAAGCTCGAGTATTTGAAATGAAACGAGACCCAAAGAATATGGGGCCTTATTTCGGGCCCCCGAGCAGAGAGTTAGATCTGGCGTGGCATATAATGTTGCAGAGTATGTCTCACCTCCAACCTTCACAATTCCGTAATCCCTACCGCCCTCTCCAATTCGGATGATCAGATTTTATTCGATATATAATCCCATCCTACCCTGCCTGTGGCAAGGACCACACACTGCCCTACTCATCGTTGTCCCTCGCATTGTTTCGACTGGGAGGAGGGTGAAGTTATGGCTTTGTTGAGATCTGTTCGCATAGCTTATGACAGTCCGAAGACATTCACGTTTCTTGTTCTGATTTCCTGTTTCACAGATCAGAACATCCGCATCTCGCGCCCCGAATTGGCGCATTTCCCAGGGCGTGAGGAACAGGCTGTCGAATACCCGGATGGCTTGGGCTATATGGCGCAGCTACGGGTGTATCACGACTTGCATTGTTTGGTGAGTTGAAGCGATTTCCCCTATGATCTGTACGGCCATATGGGTCAATTCTGGACAATGACATGAATATTGGATCATAGAGTATTATGCACTGCAAAAGATGAAATAGAAGGTGATACAAGTGGTGGATTTCCGTTTCATCCTTTGATCTTTGATGTCCGATCGTGATCTATTTAACGGACAGTCCTTTCAAGTCCAACTGCCTTCCCATGCAAATACATCAAACGGTCTCTGCAACGATGCATCGGCAACGACAAAACATCGGAATCTACTTCTAGTGTAGTGTAGATAGTGAGATAAAGGCTGACGACAATGGACATACAGAAAAGAATCCACCACACGATGTGGCCCGAATATTACTACCAGAACCTGACCGAGCTGGAAAGAGAGGATTTGAAGTTTCATAACGGTAACCTTTATCACATTTTCCTCGTATATGGTATCCTGTTAATCTTGACCGTCATCACCTTCCACCTCCAACCCATCCCGTTCCCCTCCTCCTCCCCCTCCGCTATTCAGCAAGTTAACGTCGTTTCCCGTCCTCACAGACCACTGCCTCTCCTCCCTCCTCTCAACCCTAACCTGCCACCCCGACATCTCCCTCATCACCATGCGCTGGGGTCACAACCAGCCTATCCCGCTCGGGAACTTCAGCGCAGCGCATGAATGTGTGAATTGGGATGCACTAGACGACTGGTCTGCGGGGAGGAGCGTTGATGTGTTGAGGCCGGGATGGCTGAAACATCCCATTCTTGGGGAGAGTTTTCCAGAGGGGAGAGGGATCAGAACAGGGGTTGGGCATGATGGGTGATGGTTGATGATATCTTGAGGAGAGAGAGAGGAGGGGAGGGGATGGAGAAGATGGGTTATGGAGCACTTGGATGAAATTGATGGTTGAGACGCTGGCTTTTCGCCTTGTGATCGGATTGCTTAAACTCTTTGACATTTCACTGACTTCTTTCTCGCGCGATGGAGTAGATCGAGCGTTCTGTCACCAGCTTCCGCTCGTTCTCGCCCCTCAGATCCACGGCATGGACGATTCACATCGTCATCTTGACATTGTACAGGTGATCTGTGAAGAATCTCTCTAAAAACAAAGACATCTGGTCACGATCGGAGACACTCTAAATATGGCAATCAGAAGATCATAAGTGTGGCAGCAACCATAGTAGGAGAAACAGTTAATAGAATACCAAGCCAGGATAGAGACATAGTGACTGCACACTAGTTATGAGACTTACCAGACTCGCTGCTTGTCAGCCATGCTCAATTAAACAGTGACTCTAAGCGACGACGCACCGATAGACATCCTAGCACTTTATTGATGATGGTCAGGTGTGGATGGTGATGCCAAAGGTCTTGGCAGATGCTATTAACGTTACGGTAGGAAGCTTGCAGCTAGACTGGCCGTCGGGTCGGGTTTCGAACCCGGGTTAGAGGAACCGACCCGATCCGAGTCGGTTCCGACTTTTTTAGGTACCGAACCGATTCAGTTCCGGGTTAAACCCGGGAATCTAGGTTTAATCTATTAAAATTTAAAAAAATCTAATATTAAAATATAATTTTTATATAAAAGTTATATCTTTTTATTATAAAGAAATTATATTCGAATAAATATATAATCTATATAAATTACTTTTAAAGATAATTATTTAATTTATTAATTTTTATATTATATTATACTATAATAATTTTTGTATTATATTATATATAGAAAGTTTTATAAATCGAATCGAATTTTAATTAATTTCTATTTTATAATCCGATTTAACTTTCGGTTCTAATTTTAGAAACTAATCTATACTATTTAGTAGATCGAGTCGAATCGATTTATTAAAATTCGGATCGAGTTTTCGAAATACCGATAGAAATCCGACCCGAAATAGCGTTACAAGTTGCAACGTCCGCGTTAAAATCGTATCCCAGCTAGCTCTACTGTAAATTAGCGTAGAAAAGATCTAAAAATAGAAAAAAGAACTACTATTACGAATATACTACTATAAATTAAAAATAAATTAAAAACGAAATTATTAAAACTATTATTATAGATTGTTTGATATAATCGATAGTTTAATAGATATAAAGGAATTGGCTAATAGCGTTAATTATATTAAAGTTTTTCAAAATTAAATCAAAATCGAATTTAGCCGTTTTGACCGTTTTAATCGATTTCGAATATATTCGAAGCTACGTAATTACTAGACAGACCACTTCGAACCAAAGTAGCGATTCGACTTCGCGATAAACGTGGCTATTACGTCTAAATTACTAGTTAAAGTTAGTTTCTTTTCTAATACGATTAGAAACTCGAATCCGAGATACGAACTCGAATTCGAAACCCGATAAAACGGCCAGTCTAGTAATTACGATAACTAAAATAACAAAACGGCTAAAACGATTAAAATAGTTATAAAAAAATTTATTTTTAATTCGTTTAAATAGATTGATCGTCGAATCGAATTTCGAATTCGAATTAAAAAATTTTAGTCGATTCGAATCGGTTCCGACTTTTCTAGGTATCGAATTAAATCGAATCGGATTATTTTAGAATTTAATTTAATTCGATTCCGGATTAAATTTAAAAATTCGGATTTAATTTATTGAAATCGCTAAAATCTTTTTTTTATATTATAAAATCTATTTTTTTATTAATAATATAATTATATATCGAAATAATATATTTATTTAGATTTACTATTTTTAGATATAGATAACTAATTAGATAATTAGATAATTTCTTTTATAATTTTATAATTTTCGATTTCTATTTTTATTTTTTTTCTATATCTTTATTTTTATTTTTATTTTTATTCTAATTAAAATTAATATATCTAGCAAATTTTATATTATATTAAAATTTAGTATTATTCTATTTAGTAGAATATCTTTCAACCATCTAGTTTTTATTATTAATTATAATAATTTAAATAATCTGTTTTGATTTTAGTATCCGATAAACCGGTAATTCGATCAATAAATCAAATATTAGTATACTAGTATCGATTATACGATAATAGAATTTATATTCTAATTTAACTAACGTAAATAATAGTTATTTAAAATTTTAAATTAAATTTATTTAATAATATGACGTATTTTTCTATCGATAATTTAATATAGAAATCTTTATAGATAAATATATTTTATAGTTATCGCTTCTTTTTCTTTTACTAGTAATATAAGTTTAAAATCTTTTACGTATATATATATTTCCGTAATAGCTATACCGTAGCTTAACCAAACGATAGTAGTTTTAACCGTAATAATTATATCTATTTTCGAAGACGTCGACTATTTTATTATAACTAGAGTAATCTATTTTAACTTCGATAAAAATTTATTTTTACTATTTTTAAAACGCGCTATCCGATTTTTCTATTTCTTTTTAACCGAATCGACCGGGTAAAGCTTTTAGCTATAGTAGTTGGCGTATTAGCTAGCGATTTTTTTAAAGCTATATAGATTAAAGAGTATTTTAATAGTTTAGCGGAGTATTTAGAAATAGATTATATAATAAATATAGATAAAACGATAACTATTCGTAATTACTTTATATTATAGTAGATAGATATAGCGGAAATATAAGATATTTATAATTATTTATAACGTCGAAAAAGAATTAGATATAGTATTTAAATATAATAGAAAATTCGTAATCGCGAATAAAAAAAAAGAAATTAAATAAAAGTAATTAACTGCGTTGTTAATTTTATCTAACGAACTTTAGCTATAAAAATTACTTTATACGTAAAATATAACATTCGTTGTCGTATATATCGTTGTTAGAAATATATATATATATATATATATATATATAATTATATAAATTTAATATAATTTCAGACAAGAGTTTTTTTGAAAAAGTTATTTTAATAATAATATTATTAGTATTTTAATCTTTTTTTAAATATAGAAACTCGATAGCTATATTAGCTATATTATTACTATAGCTAAATTCTCTAATAAATTTCGATTATTTTTATAGAAATTTTAGTATTCTAGCGGTTTTAAATTTTTTAAAACTAATATAATAGATTATTTATTAATAGATAAAATTAATAATTAGAACTATATATTTAGCTAAAATTCATCCGTCTATATTTTTAATAATTATAATAGGTTTAAATAATTTTTAGAAATGAATAATTATAAATTAAATAGTTTTATTTATATTTAATATATTATTTTAATATATTATTTTACTTCGTTTTTATTTTATCTAATTAATAAATTTTATTTTTACAATTTTATTTAAAGAATTTTATTATAGAATTTAATTTTATAATATAATCTATATTATTCTATTTTATTATTATAAAATCTTTTAATAATTCTTTAATTTGTTTCTTTATTTCTAATGATTTATTTCAAAAGAATATTTATATCTAAATCTATAGTTCTGTATATATCGGTTTTTTTAATTTCTAAAAGTATTTATATATAGTAATATAATCTATATTTTATTTTTATAGAATATATATTTTGATTCCGACTATTTTATATTTTATTCGCGGTTTATAATCGATTTAGATTTTATAAATAGTAATTTTAATTTAGATATTACGGAATACTAGATATTAGTATAGATAATATAGTAAAATAATATAAATAATACTAGAAAAAATCTATATAAAATAGTAGTTAAAAGTATATAGAAATATATAATAGAATACGCTAGAAATTTATAGAAAAATTTAGATTTATTTAGTTTAATCCAAGTCTAGCCGACGATTATATTAATTAATTAAATTCTATTTCAGATTTTTTTTAATTAATTAACTATTACTGTAAAACTCTACTATAATATATATCGTATTATATTTTTTCTCGATCTATTTATTATATTCTATAAATATAATTATTTTATATATTTATCGGATTAGTAATACATTATATATATATACGATTTAATCATTCGAATTTTTGATTGTTTTTTACGAATTAGTATTAGAAATACCATTCGATCAGATTACGTCATTATTTGAATATAAATATTTACCGCGAATTTAATTTAAAACTCTCGAAAAAGCTAGATTTAAACTAAAACCCAAAGGAAAACCGTAGTTTATTTAATTTTAATTAATTTAATTTACTTCGATTAGCAACAGCTAGGCCGAAATAATCTTTTAAATAATTCTTTTATATAATTTCTATATAAATTCTATATAAAAATCGATTTAGTCGATTAGAAATAGACTGGCCATTTCGAACCAAAGTGGCGATTCGATTTCGCGATAAACGTGACTATTGCGTCTAAATTACTAGTTAAAGTTAATCTCTTTCCTAATACGGTTAGAAACTCGAACCCGGGATACGAACCCGAATTCGAAACCCGATAAAACGACCAGTCGAAATCCGATAAAACGGCCAGTCGAAACCCGACAAAACGGCCAATCTAATTAGAAAAAACTTAAATATTAGATTAATCTTCGAAGGATTTGAATTTCCGGCCCGCCGGATTAACTCCGTTAATTCCGAAATAGAGCGCTGGATCCGTTAGGCCGCCAAATCACGCAGCGTTACTATTACGCTATTTAAACCATTAGTAATATATGAAATTAGTATTATAAATAATATAATAGCGTTAAAAGATATTCTAATATATAAAAATATTATAAAACCGATTTATAAAAATCTAGAAAAGACTAGAAATAATAGAATCGGATGAAAGAGAAAAAAAATCTATTAATATAATAATAAAAATAATATTCTATTATAATATATTTTAAATTGACCAATTAATAATATATTGACTAAAATATAAATTAAAGGCTAATATTATAACTTTTCGAAATATTCGTAGTTATTAAAAGAATTTCGATAATCTAATTCTAAAAATACTATTTACTAAACTATATCGCGAAATCTTCGACAATATCGCTATAGAAATAGATAGTTCGGCTAGAATAGATTGGCTATTCGGATCGGATTATAGATTTAGAATTATAATCCGATCCGATTTTCTAATCTATTTAGGCGAAGTTTTAATTTATATTAGTAATTCTAGCGCGTTAGCCAAAACTATCGCGTTTTCGAATCGCTATTTTAATTCGAAACGACCAGTCTAGACTAGAATTAATAGAATATAGAATATAATATTAGCGGTTCTATAAAGTTAAACTGGCCGTCGGATAGAATTTCGAATTCGGGTTAATTAATCCGATCCGATTTAAATCGAATTAAATTAATATATAATCCGATCCGATTAAATTTCGGATTCTAAATTATAATCCGATCTAATCTACTAAAACTAGATTTTAATACTAAATTCTAGTATAAAAGTATAAAGCTAGTATAACTTTTATACGAATTTACTAAAAAATTTTTAATTAATTAACTACGCTAGCTAGAAAGTCCGTAGTAAAACTAAATATATTATTTGGATATATTATTTTTATTAAAATACTATAATAATAATATATTAAATATATAATATAATCGGATCGGATCCGAGTTAAATTACTAAATAATCCGATCCGAATTCGATACGCTAAAATCCGGGTCGGGTTCGGATTAGATTACTAAAATCGGGTCGGATATCCGATAATTCGATAGAAATTCGATTCGAACCGACCAGTCTATATAAAGTTATATAGAAATAGATATTTTTATCTATTTAATAAATAAATAAACTATTTTATTATATTACTATTTATATATATACGATTTAATCTTTCGGATTTTTAATTTTAATCTTTTACGATTCAATACTAGAAACGTTAGAACGATCGAATTACGTAATTATTAGTATTTAAATATTTCATCGCGAATTTAATTTATAATTCCCGAAGAAATTAGATTTGGACTAAAATCCAGAAGGAAACCGTAATTTGTTTAATTTTAATAAATTTAATCTACTTCGATTAAAATCAGTTAAACTAAAATAATTCTTTTATATAATTTTTATATAAACTCTATATATAAATCTATTTAGTCGATTAGAAAAAACTTATATATTTAGATTAATTTTCGAGAGATTCGAACCTCCGACCCGCTGGATTAACTCCGTTAATTTCGAAATGGAACGCGGATCTGTTAGATTTCCAGACAACGTAGTCTACTACTGCGCCATTCAGGCTATTACTATTTATATACGACTATATTTATATTATTTAAATATCAATTAAATAGTAATTTATATTAATGACTTTTAGTTTGTTAAAAATCCAATATAGAATTTAGAAATATAGTTAAAAAATAATGAATTAGTTAATTATCGAATTTTATATAGTTAAAGAAATCGAAAAAAAAATATATATATAGTCTAAAATTTTTCTAGAAAAAGATAATATAGATTATAGCTATTATATTAATTAATATTAATCGAAATTATTACCGCTTTATATTATTTAAATTATTTTTTATAATTAAAAGAAATAAGATATATAAAGTAATAATCATATATAAAAACTATAATATTCGATTATTTAATATTATTATAAATTGAATTAGAATAGTTTTCTAATAATTTCTATTTTATAATCCGATTTAAATTTTAATTCTAATATTAGAAATCCACCCGAACCGTTTAGCGGGTTAGATTAAATCGATTCGTTAAAATTCGGATCGGGTTTTTAAAATATCGATAGAAATCTATATCGATTTTTATACGAGAATATATAATATTAGACTAGTTTTTTCTAGATCGTAAATATAAGATTTTTTTACTAGAATTTAATTAGATTAAATCTTGCGTAGTTTATTAAATAAACAATCGATTTCTATTATTTCAGCTTTTAATAATAGTCGTTCAATTTAATTTTTAAATTAGATTATATATAGACTGGCTACTTTAGATCGGATTTCTATTAATATTTCGGAAATCCGATCCGAATATTAGTAAATTAATTTAATCCGACCCGCTAGACGGTATAGATCGATTTCTAAAATTAAAACCGAAAGTTAAATCGGATTATAAAATAGAAATTAATAGAAATTGAATTTAATTTATTAAACTTTTTAGATATAATATAATATTAGACTTTATTTAATAGAATACTATAACTAATATAAAATAGTAAAACATTTAAAAAATGAAATTATTATTTATAATGGTAATATATATAGATTACATATTTTTATTAACTAGATTTATTTTTAATTAATAGATATAACTTTTATATTAGAATAATATTTTTATACTAGATTTTAGCGATTTTAATAAATTAAATACGGGAATTTAGGTTCGACTCGGAATAAAATTAATTTAATATTTATAAAAGTCGGAATCAACTCGATTTAGTATTTAAAAAAATTAGAATCGATTCGGGTCGGATCGATTTTTTTTAACCCGGATTTAAAATCCGATCAGAGAGATAATCTAATTATATAGATTTGTTTTTCATTTATATATAGATCTTATTTTCAGGTATTTACCAAATAGATATTCGTATTATAAATACTATTAGAATATCAATCTATCGAAAATCTATTTTTTAAATTTTTAGATTATTTAAATAATTTGGAAGTTTGACTTGTAAACCGGTTAAATCTAAAAATCCATTTCAGAATTTACTAATACAATTAATACGATAAATAAATTCATTAACCGTAATTTATTGATATTATAGAATTTTAAATTTTTTATTTAATCTAGCGCGCAGCTTTGTTTATTTATAAATAGAAAAGTTTTCTATCAATTAAAAATTAAAAATCATTAATTATTATTTTAAAACGTTTAAAAAAATTGAATAATAATATTATAAAATGTATATTTATTATTCAATTTTAATAAAATCTATTATTCTAATATCTTGATATTAATTTTCACGATTTCAATATTAAAATTACTAAAAAGATTCGATTACGGAATTTCAATAGTATATTTATTTAATTGATTTTGATTTTGATTTTATTATCCGGTAAATTAATAATTTGATAAATAAATTTAACGTTAGTATACTAAAATCGAATTTATAGTAATAGAAATTATATTTTAATTTATTTACGGAAGTAACGATTTTTTAAATTAATAATTAAAGTTTATTTGAAAATAATATATATTCTTTTTTCGATAATATAATATGATAGCTTTTATAGATAAATGTTTTTTATAGTTATCGCTTTTTTTTATCTTTTATTAGTAAAGAAAATTTTGAAATCTTTATATATATATATATATATAATTTTGTATAAATTCCAATTAAAAGTAAAACTATAATAGTAATATATTTATTTATTACTACGATATCTTCTTCAATAGATATCGATCATTCTAATATAGTTAAAGTAATCTATATCGACTATAATATATATTTCCATTTTACTATTTTTAAAACGCGTTATTCGATTTTTCTATTCATTTATATTATAATTAACTGAATAAAACTTTTAGATTAAATAGCTAAAAGATTAATTTTCGATCTTTTTAAAATTATATAAATAATTTTTTTTTTAAAAACTTTATAAAACTTTTTATATAGATTGTATAATAAATATATTTGATTAAAATACTAGAAAATTCAATTTATTATATAGTAGATAACTTCAACAACGGTTTTAGTTGTTTATAATTATTTATAACGTCGAAAAAAGACTAGTAAACCGAAGTTTATATATAACGAAATTGTATTGATATAGTAAAAAAGTTTTACGTAGTAAATAAAAAGTATTTAAATAAAAGCAATTAACTATATTATAAATTTTTTCTAAAAAAACTAAATATTTTTATAAATAAATATTTTGTATATATAAAATATATCAATCGTCACTATATATAACGTTGCTAGATTTATATAAATAAATAAATTAATAAATATATATATATTTGGTCTAGATGGCGCAGTGACAGTCCTGCGTGACTTGGAAGCCTAACGGATCCAGCGTTTTTCGGAGTTAACGGAATTAATCCGGCGGGTCGAAGATTCGAATCCCTCGAAGATTAATTAATATTTAAGTTTTTTTTATCGACTAAAAATCTAATTTTATATAGAGTTATTATATATAGCGATTATATAGTCGATCGTTTCGTATTCGTATAAATCGATCGATTTGAAATTAAATCTAAAAAGATTAAATAAATTACCGTTTTCTTTAGAGTTTTAGTTCAAATCTAGCTCCTTCGGAAATTCTAAATTCGAATTTTCGATGAAATATTTAATTATTTAATAATTACGTAATCTAATTGGTTTAACGCTTCTAGTATTAAATCGTAAAAGATTAAAATTATAATCCGAATAATTAAATCGTATATTTTCAAAATATATATATATATTTTATATAGTTTTTGATAAAAATCTTTTAAAAGTAATTAAATATTATATTATTTTCAATCATCTATTTTAAATTGACGATAAAATTAAATTTAGATAATAGTTTTATTAGATTAACATTAATCAATTTAATATCAATAAATATTAATCTATTTCGACCGATACGTATATTTCGGATATAATCGTCAAACGCGTTATAGAGATTTTGAAAATATAATTAAAACGCTTGGAAATGAAATTCGCCATCTAATTACTATAACGTTATTAATATATCGGATTTTATTACTTTTCTAATTTCTTTCGTTTTTTATAGCTAAATTATAAATTAATATATTTTAAATATCAGTTAATTTTATAATATATCCTATATCTAATCTACAATTATTTATTATTTTAGATATATTATTATTTTAATTATTTTGATAAATTTTTTTAAATTTTTTTAATATAGTATATATTAATTATAGAATAGTAATACTTATAATTTTATATAGTATTTATAATAGTTATTACTATAGAAAAACTATTTTAGATAGTTTTATTTTAAAATTAATATTAGAATAACCGAAAGTAATAATATTTTTGAAATTCTATATGTTATAGATAATATAAATTAATAGACTGGCTATTTCGATACGGATTTCCGTTAATTATTCGGAAATCCGATCTAAATTTTAGTATATTAATTTAATTTGACCCGTTAAATAGTTTAGGTCGGTTTCTAATATTAGAATCGAAAGTCGGATTAGATAATAAATTAGAAATTAATAGAAATCCGATCTAATCCGACTTATAATTATATTAGATAGTCGAATATAAAGGTAATTATAGATAATATAAAATAGTAATATATTCTATTTAATACTAGCTTATATATCGATATTCTATAGATATATATCTTTTTTCTAAAACTTTTAATTTTTTGGAATTTATTATTAACTAGCTATTATTATATTTTCGGCTATATCTCTAAATTTTGTATTCATTTTTTAATAAACTAAACGTTCTTTTACTAAAGAGTAATATATTTAGTATAGATTACGGCTAGTCAGTAATCTATTGAAAATAAATATAGTCGGAAATATATAATAATATAATAAAGTAATGTATTTATTTAATTGGAAAGTAATTATATTTCTTTTTATTATATTCTATAGATTTCTTTATTTATATATATAGTAGCGATATCAGTAAAGATTATACGATACAGTCTAGTAAAAGGTACTTTAGAAATAAAAGACTCGAAGCCTTTCTAATATCTATAGATTTTTTAAAAAATAATAGTTTTAAGTTTCTATTTATATTTCTTTCGATAGATTATTAACTAGACTATTTAAAATATATTACTCTACAGTATTACTGATACTATAACGCTATAAAAATTTCTTTTATCTTTTTTTTTATTTTTTCCGATTTTATTTCCTCGAATCTTATTTATATTTCTATAGAACGGAGTTAATTTTTTTTCTAAAATAATTTCAACGTTTTTATACATTTAATTATATTACTTTTTAATTTTATTTCTATTTAGATTTATATATAACATATTTTACGCTACGTTAAATAAAAAAATCAAAAAATTAATAATAGAATAAAATACAATACAATACGGTACGGTACGGTATATAATATATTAATATTTTATTGAAATAGTTAATTATTAAAAAATAGAAAATTAGAAATAAAATAATATTATTTAAATAATTATCGACTATATTATAGCTAGAAGATTAGAGCTTTAAATAAACTCGTATATTTCTATAAACTTCTAGTATATCTTATTACTATAATATATAGAGTTTTTAGATGATTCTATAGCTACTATTTATAGTATTTTAGTTTATTATTAAGTAAAGTTTCTACTATATCGAAATTAAAACAATTATTATAAAATCTAGATTAGTTATAAATCGTAAATACGATAAAAAATAATCTGATACTAAATATAAATTCTATAAAAAACAGAATACGGATCGTATTATAATATATAAAAAATTTAAAAAAATAGATTTCTAGAAAAATATAGATATAAAAACGAAAGTTATATTAAAAGTATATATCGAATATAAATCGAGTTATCTAGTATAGAAATATTTTTTTCTAATATTTTTTCTAGTCTAATATTACTATTAACGGTCCGAATAAAATAATTTTAATAAAATATATAGTTTTTATCGTTTATTTTATCTAATAATAATTAAACTATTATATCGGCTTTTAAAAGTTTTAATCCGCTAGAATTTTAGACCCTTTATAGAAATAGATAGCGTTTATTGAGGAATTTAGTTATAGTAGGAATACGGCTAATAAATATATTAAGTTTTTCTATAAAAAGAAAGATATAAATAGTAATAATATTATTAAAATTAATAAAAAAAAATTAAATAGTAAAAAAGTATTCTTTTATATAGGATAATACTAAATTTAAAAATAATAAAAATTTAGCTAGAAGTATTAACTTTAATAGTCAGAGTATTGATATAGAAAAAAAAGCGGAAGTAGATAATAATAAAAATATAAAAAAGAATAAAAATAAAGATATAGAAAGGAATATTAAATAATCTAACTAGTTATATAAATCGAAAAATAATAGTCTAGAAAAAATATATTATTTATATATATTATTATATTTATATCAAATCAAAAATATACTAAACTAATCTACTTTAATATAAAATAATAATTATATTTTAATATTTAAATTATACTTTTATATTAGTATTTAGCGGTTTTAGTAAATCGAATCTAAAAATCCGAATTTAATTCGGAATCGAATTAGATCGAATTTTAGAAAAATTCGATCCGATTCGGATTAGATTAAACTTATCTATAATCCGATTCGGGTCGGATCGGATTAGTTAATCTAGATTCGAAATCCGATCCGACGGCCAATCTATGATTTAATCTAATAATTCGTCTATTCTATTAATATCTGCTAAAATAAAATCCAGGTTTATTTTCTATTATTCAAAAAAAATAATCAAAATTCTATAATAATTTTATTGTTAGTATATTAAAAAACTACATTATTTTCGGTAGCTATATCTATTAATATTATCTTTTTAATAAGGAATTGAATATATAATTTAATAATAGTATTTTTTTCGAAATTTTTCCGAACTAATTATCTAATAATAGTATTTGTTCGAATAATTCGAAAAATAAAAACAATAGCGATAATTCTAATAAAAATAGTAAA
Organism: Rusavskia elegans; assembly: GCA_011316305.1. Classification (NCBI taxonomy): domain Eukaryota; kingdom Fungi; phylum Ascomycota; class Lecanoromycetes; order Teloschistales; family Teloschistaceae; genus Rusavskia; species Rusavskia elegans. Next base: position 254,351 of record SAUG01000009.1, on the reverse strand, counting down.
AAGTTTTAAATTTTAAAAGTTTCAATAATAGCGAAAGTAAAGACTTTTTTAAATATTAACTAACATTTTCTTTTTAGTTATTAGATAATCGCGAGATCAATAAACTTTATTAAAATTCAAAGGTAAAAAAATCAAAAAATATAGAAATAAAATAATTTTTAAAAAATATAACAAATAAATCGTATTCTATAGAAATTAATTTTAAAAACCCGATAATTTATATATTTATATAAATCAGATCCGATAGATTTAAAATTTTATTGAAAATTTGAAATTAAACTATTTATCTTATAAAAAATTTTTTTTATTAATAAAGAACATTTAATAGTATATTATAAAATAAATTTAAATTTTTTTTTAAAAAAATTACTATTTAATCGAAACTTTATTTATTCGATAAAATATTAAAGTCTATTTATATAATATAATATAAATATAAAAATATTATAGAAATTTATATTTTTTTTATATTATTTAAAATCTAATAACTTTTTTTAATAGAAGATTAGTATTTTATTTTCCGGCTGTAAAATATATTATATACGTCTAAAAAATAAAATTGAAAGATTTTAGCTATAATAAATAAATAGTCTAAACTATCTAGTAAAAATATATAAATAAAAAGATCTTAGATTAATAGTAGAACTTTTCTATTAAAAATATACTCTTTTTCTATATAGTAAAATTAATTTTTATAATTTCGAAAATAAAAACTAGATAGCCGACTATAGAACAGTCGGAATAACGTCGGTAAAAAAGGAATTTCTAATAATAATAAAAAAAATATTAGAAAATATAAACGAGATAATATATATAATATATACTTTAAATATAATAATGTAAATTAGTAATAAAAAATTTACTTTTTAAAATAAAACTAAAATTAGAATAATCGAAAATTAAAAAACTCCTATAATAATAGTAATAGCTCTTTTAAATAATCTATAATTAACGAAATTGAAGATGATACTAATAATATTAACCAGTTAAAAAACTAAAAAAGCTATTAATAGTTTCGATAACAGTCTATAAAAATAAATTAAAGTAAAAAATTGTTTTTTAATAAAAATATTTATCTAAACTGGCCGTCGAATCGAGTTTCGAATCCGAATTAACTAATCCGACCCGATCCGAATCGAGTTAGACTTTTTAACGATTCGACCCGATTCGGATCCGCTAAAACGCCAAACTTTAGTATAAAAGTATAATTCTAATATAATTAGACTGGCCGTCGGATCGGATTTTAAATCCGGGTTAAAAAAACCGATCCGATTCGAGTTAATTCTAATTTTTCTAAATATCGAATCGAGTCGGTTCCGATTTTTTTAAATACTAAATCGATTCGATTCCGGGTTAAATTTAGATTCCCGGGTTTAATTTATTAAAATTACTAAAATCTAGTATAAAAAAAAATTCTACTATAAAAATTATATCTATTTATTAAAATTAAATATAATTAAACGAAATATATTATCTATATAGATTATCATTATAAATAATAATATAAATTGTTAATTATTTTATTTATCTATATTTATTTTAACAGGTTTTTTATTTAAAATTATATTGAATTTTTATATATATATATTTTATTAACGTTATATAAAGCAAAGATTTTTATCTTTTACGTATAAAGAAATTTTTATAGCCAAAACAGTTCGTCAGACAAGATTTATAACGTAATTAGATTTTTTTATTTAATTATTTTCTTTTCTATTCGCGATTACAAATCTTCTACTATATTTAAATACTATATTTCTTTTTCGACGTTATATATAATTATAAATATCTAATATTTCCGCTATATCTATCTACTATAATACGAAGTAATTATCTATAGTTATCGCTTCGGCTATATTTATTATATAATCTGTATCTAAAAATTCTATTAAATTATTAAAATATTCCTTGATCTATTTAATTTTAAAAAAATCTCTAGATAGTACGCTATCTACTATAGCTAGAAACTTTATCCGGTCGATTAGATTAAAAAAAGATAGGAAAATCGAATAGCGCGTTTTAAAAGTAGGAAAGAAAAAATTTAGATTAAAATCGAAATAGATTATACTAGCTATAATAAAATAGTCGACGACGACGGGAATAGATATAGTTATTACGAATATAGATACTACCGTCTAATTTTATTTATAGCTATAGTTATTACGAGAATAAATACGTACGTAAAGCTTTTAGATATTATAGATTTTATATTACTAGTAAAAAAAGAAATAGCGATAACTGCGAGATATATTTATCTATAAAAATTTCTACGTTAAATTATCGGTAAAAAAATACGTAATATTATTAAATAAATTAAAATTAAAATTCTATAAAAAGAACTATTATTTACGTTATCTAGATTAAAATATTAATTCTACTCCCGTATTTTTAATACTAATATACTAACGTATAATTTATTTATCTAACTACTCATTTACCGAATACCAAATCAAAACCGAATTAACTAAATTATTCTGAATTAATTATAGTATTATACTAAAATCATTTTGGTATTGTACTATATATAAAAGATTTAATAAATTAAATCAAATTTCTATCGGTTTCTATTTTATAATTCGATTTAATTTTCGGTTCTAATTTTAGAAACCGATCTATATCGTTTAGTAGATTAGGTCGAACCGATTTATTAAAACTCGGATCGGGTTTCTAAAATACTAATAGAAATCCGACTTGAAATAACCAATTTAAATATAACTTTTATACGAATTTACTAAAACAATTTTGGTTTATAAATTACGTTATATATAGAAATCTTAATTGAACGGAATATATTATCTAAAAATATATTCTAAATATATTATTTATATTATAATATCAATATATTATTTTTTTAAAAAAATTATTATAATAAAAAATCTTGGCGAATCGAACCGGTTCGATTCGCTAAAAATCGAATCGGATTATAAAATTCGACGGAATTTGAATCCGAAGTAACCAGTTTATATTTATCGAATTACTAGTATAAAAATATAGTAAAATTAAAAAATTTCTAGATTTAAATTTTTAAATTAATATAATTTCTCTATTTTTAGTTATATAATATAATTTAAAGTCTTTTTAAAAATTAGAAAAATTCTATTTTTAATAAATTGGAAATTAATAAAATATTTATTTTAAAATTTATAATTTACTCCAAATTATAACAAATAGTTAAAACTATTAAAAAAATTTTAAAATATTATTTTAATTTTTAGATGAACGAATTATATATTAAATATATCTAGTAATTGACTAAAAGTTATAATACTAGCGATTTTTTATTTATAATATTAGAATATAAAATATTTAATGGATATAAAATAATCATTCTATTTTAATTTCAATTAACCAATAGTTTTTATATATATATTATAGATCGAAAGATATATATTAATATATATAATATCAGTTTTCGCCGTATATACGGAGTTTGGTATTAATATTATCGTATTAATAGAAAACTTTAATAATGAAATTTAAAATAATGAAAATATATAATAGATCGAGTCGATCTCGGGATCTATATATAAAAGACTCGAAATTTATAATGTATAATTAGTAGAATTTTTACTACTATTTGAAATAACGATTATATAATCGAATTAAATAGGTAAAATTTATTATATAATTTAATATATAATTTCGTTAAACGCGAATTCGATAAATTTTTAATTATCGAAATAATAGTTTTTGAAAAAAATAGATCTATTATTTTATTTTCTATATAAATTTTAATTTTTTATATTGAATCAAGATAGTAGTCTTTATATATACGTCGACTATGGAAATTTTTATAAAAGAAAAATTAAAATCCGCTATCTTTTACTTTTTATTAATAAAATTCTAGATCGATGATCTAAAATGAAATATTTTTCTAAATACAATATTAATAACGTTTAATCTCGAATTAGAAATAGAAAAGATAATAAATAAAAGACTATATTTTATTATTTCTTCCGATTTTACTAATATATTTTTATTTTTGTAAATATATATTAGTAGAACTTTAGAGATATTAGTTAATATCTATTAAACTATCCATCTAGATAATATTTCAATCTTCTATAATTTAAAAAGAGATAGTAGAATTATATTCGGAAAATATTCAAAAGTTTTATTATATATATCTATATTATTATTTGAAAAAAAATAAGTATTTTATATTAAAAATGTAAAGTTTTGAAATTATATTATATTTATTAAAAGAGTTTCGATAAACCCGGAATAAATAATAACTATTAAAAATTAGTCGATTTCAAAAATTTATTAGAAACATCGATTTTTTTAGAATTTATAAACTTTTATTAATTTTTTATTTATTAATATTTTATTTATCAATATTTTCGAATTATTATATTTCTAACGAGTTTATTATAGAAAATATTAGTAAAAGAAATGTCAAAAATGTTTTACTAGACTATTAGAATTTAAAAAATCTTTAGATAATTAAAGTATTTTTTCGATACCGTTGAAATATTATAATATTTCGATTTAGAAAAAAAAATCTATATTAAAACTAATATATTTATAAAATCGAAATATTTAAAATTTTATTTTATTATAATAAAAATAATTACCATCGTCTAATTTTTTTTATCTAACTAAAAAAAGTTTCTACCGAACAATTTGCTATTATTAAATTTTCCGAATAGTAGAAATACTATTTAAAAAATAAAAGATATAAAGTAAGAATCTAATTGAATTATAATGATATCTGAAATTTTATAGAAATTAAATATATAACACGCGATAATGAATAAACTACTATAGATTTCGATAACTTTTATTATTTAAAGAAAACGAATCTAGTTAATCTATTATTAAAGAAGCCGGATTATAAAAATATAAATTTTTAAATCTAAATAATTTAGTTAATTTGTTTCGGTTTTAATATCCGGTAAATCAGTGATTCGATAAACAAATCAAACGTTAGTATACTAGTATCGAATATTTAGTAGAAGAACTTATATTCTAGTTTAGTTAACGTAAATAACGATTTCTTAAAATTTTAATTTCAATTTATTTAGTAATATAACGTATTTTTCTATCGATAATTTAACGTAGAAGTTTTTATAGATAAATATACCTCGTAGTTATCGCTTTTTTTCTTCTTTTACTAATAATATAAATCTCTCGTAAATACTGCGATTTATTAAAATCTTTATTATACGTATATATTTCCGTAATAGCAATACTATAATTAAACCAGATAGTAATATCTTTTTACATCCGTAATTAAACTGGCCGTCTTATCGGGTTTCGAACCCGAGTTCGTATCCTGGGTTCGAGTTTCTAACCGTATTAGGAAGGAGACTAACTTTAACTAGTAATTTAGACGCAATAGCCACGTTTATCGCGAAGTCGAATCGCCACTTTGGTTCGAAGTGGCCAGTCTATCCGTAATAACTATATCTATCTATACGGACGTCGACTATCTCGTTATAGCTGGAGTAATATATTTTAATTTTAAATAAAATATCCTCTTTACCGTTTTTAAAACGTACTATCCGATTTCTCTACCTTTTTTTAATTTAATCGATCGGATAAAACTTCTAACTGTAATAGTTAGCGTACTAGCTAGTAATCGTTTTATAGTTAATAATCTTTTTAGAATATATAGATTATAAAGTACTTTAATAGTTTAGCGAAACGTAAAGATAAAAGTTATATAATAAATATAGTCGAGATAATAATTATAGATAATTACTTCGTAGTATAATAGATAGATATACCAGATCTATTAGATATTTATTATTATTTATAACGTCGAAAAAGGAAGATTCGTAAATCGTAATCGAATAAAAAAGAAAATAGTTAAATAGAAATAATTAATTATACTATAAATCTTGACTGACGAACTGTTTTAGCTATAAAAATTTCTTTACACGCGAAATATAACAATCGTTGCCGTATATAACGTTGATAAAATATAGATATATATATATAAAAACTCAATATAATTCCAAATAGAAGTTGTTTAAAAAGAAAATTTAAATAATATTAGTTGTATTTCAATACAAACTAAATCTATATATATAAAATTTAAATATTGAATTATTTCGATTATAATTTTTTCGTATGAATTATATTTTATATAAATATATAATTAAAATATTTCGAATACCTTTTAAAAAATGAAAATATTCTAAAAATATTAGAGTTAAATTTCTACTATTAAAAAAAGAACGTAATATATTTTATATATCGAAATTTTTTTCGAATAAAATAGATTATAAAGATAGTAGTAATAGATTAATAATAATTTTTTCCGAAAAAATATAATAATAAAAATAATCGTATTACTAAAAATTTACTATAATTTAAATACTCTATATTAATTAATATATAAAATTACTTTCAATAATACGATTTATAATATAATAATATCTAGTATACTCGATTTAGTTATCTGGCTTTAAAATCTAAACGCCGAAATATAAATATATATATTTAATTAATTTATTTTGATTTTGATATTCGATAAACTTGTAATTCGGTAGATAAATTAAATGTTAGTATATCAATATCGACTATACGATGATAAAATGTATATTTTAGATTCTATAACGTAAATAACGATTTTTTAAAATTTTATATCTAAATTTACTTAATAATATAATATATTTTCCATCGATAATCTAATTAATATAGAAGTTTTTAAAGATAAATATATCTCGCAATTATCGTTTCTTTTTCTTTTTTTTTTTCTAGTAATATAAATCTTATAATATTATACTTTCGTAAATACCACGATTTTCTAAAAATTTTACGTACCTGTATATTTTCGTAATAGCTAAAGATATAAACTAATTTAGATGATAATATTTTTATTATAATAGTTAAAGCTTTAATTTATATAAACGATTTAAAAAATGATAGAATATATATTTGGATTATATAATTATATACGAAATCGGATATTAATTAATTCGGTCGTTAATCGTAAAAACAAATATAAAAGCAAATAGAGATTTGATATAAGGATATTTATATATATAAATATCTTATTTTTCTAAAATTATAAAAAATTAGTTTAAAGTTCTATACTAGTAGTAGTAACTTTTTAGATTATAAACGATCCAATTTTATTCTATTATTAAAACTTTTTTAAATCGGTTTTAATTATTATTATAAATAAAATATTCTAAATTCGAATATATATTTTTATACTAGATTTACTTTTTATCTTTAATACGGCGCTAGTATAAAACGATTAACGGTACGTAATAGAAATATAGCCTTTTTTTAAAGTTTATATAAACTAAAAATCCCGTTATAAAATTCTTTTAAATAGTTTTTTTATAATCTAATTCGCTATTATTTCTACTATTGAAAAAAATATTTCTAAAAAAGATATTAGTTTCGGAAATATTTTAGATATTTTCGAAAAAAACCGATTTTTAGAACGGCGATAATAAAAGTAGACCTAGTAGTAGATATAACTAGACTGGCCGGTTCGGGTCGAATTTTTATCGAACTATCGAATATCTGACCCGATTTTAGTAACTCGACTCGGATCCGACCCGGGTTTTAGTAGATCGAATCCGGATCGGGTTATTTAATAATCCGATCTAGATCCGACCCGATTATATTTTAGATTTAATATATTATTATATTAATATTTTAATAAAAATAATATATCCAAGTAATATATTCAGTTTTACTATAGATTTTCTAGCTAGCGTAGTTAATTAATTAGAGTTTTTTTAATAAATTTAAATAAAAATTATACTAGCTTTATATTTTTATATTAGAATTTAGTACTAAAATTTAATTTTAACGGATTAAATCGGATTATAATTTAGGATACGAAATTCGATCGAGTCGAATTATATTTTAATCTAATCCGGGTTCGAAATCCGATCCGACGACCAATCTAGATATAATCGATCTTTTAATCATCTTCGTATAAATTATAGAAGTAGTTATATCGGTTCGGATTGTCGTCGTTTCCGCTATAGCGATTCTAATCTAGAATTACTAGAATTTTCTAATAGAAATTCTAATCCGCTATTATATAGATTTATTTTTTCTAATATTTCTAATATTTCTATAATCTACGTAATTTAGAATACCTATAATAAAAAGTCTTCTAATTTTAAAAATTATAAATATAATTATTATATCGTCTAGATTTAGTTTCGCTGCTCTAAATATCATTATTAGTCCTATAATATAACTGTTACTAATTCTATTTTTTATACTAGTTCGTATTTTATTAATAGTATTAAGCCGTAGGATATTAAATAGATTTTTAATCTAGATAAAAACTTCTAGAAATACTTCTATAAAATCTTTCTAAAATAATAAAATAAATCGAACTTTTTAGAAAAGGCTTTAGCTATTTATTATAAACTAGTCTAGATTAAAATATTCAGTAATATAAAAGTATATATAGATATTAAAAGCGAAGTTAACGAATTTACTACTTTAAAGTATTTTATTAATTATCTAAAATCTAATATCTAGTTAACTATCGAATAATATCTCGTTTTATAATTATAAAATAGATATATAGTAAACTTTTCATATATTATAAATATTGTAACAATATTTAAAAATATTAATTTTAAATACTATAGTAATCGAAATATCGTAGCTATTTTAATTATAAGATAGGTATATTTCTAGGGCAGTATACGATTATAGATCAGACGAAAGATATATTATAGAATTAATTTATACTCTAGAAAAACTAGAGTATAGCCTAATAATAAAGGAAGAAAGAAAGTAGAAAAGGATCGAGATTCGATACGCTAGCGACGTTCTAGCGACTAGGCGACGAGCCTCGTTTCCAAGCGTTCTAATTATATTTCTAGAGCCTATATAACGCGTTTAACGCTTTATAATTACCTCTTTTTTAGCGATATCGTCTTCGATATTATACTATATCTGTCTATAAATTTATAGTATTTATTAAATAAATCTATTAGTTCTATAGCTTGCTATAGAAATTAAAAAAGGTCAAAAAAAAGTTACTCTTTAGCTATTATTATAATCGGCTTCCTTTTATATATAACTATACTTTAGTTATATAGATATAAACTAGAATAAAGTTAAAAGGAAAAATATTACTATTAATCGAATATAGGTTTCCTAATTAGCGAGATACGACCGTAATTACGGCTAGTATAACTAAATTACTATATTATAGTATCGTTAAATAAATAATATAACGTTACTTAAACTTATATCTGTAAAGGAATATTCTATACCCGCAAGTATATATAAAGTTTACGTACCTATACGTATATAGTTTATAAATAATACCAGATAAAAGTTCTAATAAATATAATTAAACTCGAATCTAATATATATATTCGAGGATTCTAAATAGTAAATCAACGTTTAAAACGATATAGTTCCGACGCGCTAGCGATGATATAATAATACTTTATTTAGTAGAAACTTTGATTTCCTATATTTTATTTATTCGAATAGTTTTTCGTTATTTATACAAATTTCTATTTTTATATATAAAGATGATTTTTCCTACTATATATTAGATATTTACGCTACGCGACTAGCGATTATAGCGATATAAATCGCTTACGCCCTATCTTTAAATATTCGAAAAACTATTTTACTAATTTTTATTCTAAGTATAAAAAAGATAGAAAGAAACTATCTAACTATATAACGATATAGTTAATTATAATAGGTTTTTTATACTTTTAATTTAATCGTAAAGTAAATAATAAACGTCTGCCGTTTTACTATTTAAAATAGGAAAGAACTCTTTTTGGATAATTATAAATTTATAAAAAAACTAGTCCTAGATATTATAAATATCTTTAAATATATCTCGACTTCTAACGCGATATTTTATAATTTTATTTATAATTCCGATATTCTAAAGCAGTTTATAGAGACTTTAAACTTAACGATTGAATATTTTAACGCCTATAAATACGCTAATAAAAGTTTAGTCCGAGAAAATATAGCTAAATAAAATAGATAAACTTTATTAGAAATAGAAATTAGAGATTTTAAATTCTAGCGTCTTCCGGCTACGCCTTTTTTTCCCGGCTTTAGTTTTCTACGCGGCTTTGGTTTATTATTACTATTTTTATTTATCTTTCGCCTACGTTATAAAAGTTCTACCTCGCCGAAAGTATCTAGACTTCTACTTTTTAGGATAGATACTATTAGCGCCCCGTCGACAGCTTCGATATCTATAGCCGTATTACGTTCGGTAGCGATAGATCTAGATTTTCTAGATATAATCTATAATCTTTTAAACGAGATAGCTAATTACTAATATATTACTATAAAATCGAATAATATTTTTCGAATTATAGTACTTCCGGTAAAAAACGATATAAATATTATATACTCCTTTCTAGTACCGTCTATAAAATTTTAGATAATAGAATATTTAAGCCCGTTCCGACTCGAACGTCTATAGTAGAATATCCGACGCTAATAATCGAATAACCTATACTGGCTATTATCGAAGTTTCTTCGTATAAAATAATATCTCTATCTATAACGCCTCTAGGTAGATTCCGTACTTTCGATAATTTTAATAATAACGAATTATATCGAGTTATCTTTTCGTATATTATTAAAAAGGAAATTTTATTATCTATTACTTTATTATAGTTTCCGTTAACTTTTTCGCGTATAGTTTCGAAGGCGCCGAAAGTATCCGGATCCTAATTTCTAGAAGTTAGAACTATCGGTACTTCGGTCCTTTAGGCGATTTCTTCGGTAAATAGTCTAATATCTTTCAATATTTTTAATTCGGTCCGTAAATTCCTATAGACCGTCTTTTCGATAATATTAAAAGCGATTACTCTTTCTATATTATCTCCCCCGTCTATTATAGATTAGAAAGATAGCCCGGTATAAAAATCTACTATAAAGCTAGGTCGATTATATTAACGTAGATATCTAAAGATAAAGATATATAACCTATATTATAATAAATAAAAATCCAGATATTATAGATTCTATAGCGTAATTTAAGTAAATTCTATTAATTATCAAAATCTACTTTCAGATATATATATTATACGTATATTCTATAAACGTCTAACGTTTATAATCGTAGTATATTTCTATTAAACTCTGTTTTTCTTTATATTACGTTCTAGTTTATACTTTGTTATTATAAGGTTATCCTAATTATATACCTCGATAAACTTCTAAATATTTTTAAAGTCTTTTTATAGCTACTAGGAATTATATTGCTTTAACTAACTAGTTTATTTAATTAGATATTCCGCTTTTAATTCCTCGTCCTTTTTAGATTTTATAAACCTTTTATCTAAGATAGCTTCTATTTTCTATTCTTTTTTATTATTAATAAAATCCGATAATAGGTATTCTAGTAGTTCGCTATTTTAACGGCGATAGAATCTTTCTAATAAAAATATATAAAAGATATTATAGATCTTTAATCTAATTAGAAAAACTAATTAATAAATCTAAAAATCTATATATTTTAAAATCCGATATAGTTTTACGAATTTAGAGATAATTTTTTTTAATTATTTAAACTTTAGATTCTTTATAGATAATAGTACTAAATTACTAACTTTATCTTCTATCGGTTAATATTTTTTATTTTAGTATTTAATCTAGTTTATTTAAACTTTATTCTAATTTATATATATCGATTTATATATTTTTAGTAAATTTATAACTCTTTTTTTTACTACCGGTATCTTTATATTTACTATCTCTCTCTTTATAGCGTTATCTTTAACGCCTTCGAACGTTATATCTAGATTATAGCCTATAAACGTTTTAAAAGAGGATATCTTTATAATATTATATTCGCTATTATTATAGGCGAATTTAGTAAAAGGTAAAAATTTTATCTAATTTTTCTATTTTTTATAAATATATCTCTTTAGATAGTATTCTAGTAATTAATTCTATCGTTTAATCTATCTATTTATTTAAAAATAGAAAATAATATTTAAACGATATTTAATTTTTAGATAATAGTATATCTCTAACTAGAATTCGTTTATAAATAGCGAATCTCTATTATTAATAATCCTATTAGAAATAAATCTTTTATACTAAAATTTATTAATAATAAATTCTATAAAATCCTTTATATTAATTATTTTATAATAAAAGATATATATCGCTATTTCAGTAAATCGATTAATAGCTATAAATACTAAATTTACTACGCTTTAAAGGTATCGAATAGATAGTAATCTAGTAATAAAATCTATCGCTATTTCCTTTTATAGCTATATAGAATATAGAAGATTCTATAACTTTCTATCTAGTTTATATCTATAGATTTTAATTTATTAATAAATATTATACGTTTCTATATATTTTCTAATATATTTAAATAGTTTCAACTAGCTATAGCTATAATAAATAAGCGATAATATTCGCTAATATCTAAAATATCTAGCTATAGAATTTTTATAGTATTTTACTAGAAATTTTATATATAGTACTTTATCTTTAGATATATATAATGACTTTTTATAAAAAAAAAAACTAATTTCTACTTCTATATTCTATAGCCCGGCTTTTTTTATTAATTTATACTAGATAGTCTATAAACGCTTCTAAATATTAGTATCCCGACTTTAAAACCAGATAAATATATCGCGTATACTAGAAATTACTTTACTATAAACTATTTTATTAATAGCAGTCTTCTACGCGATTTAAAATAAAATATCTAAATTATAATATATATTTCTAGTAATAGAGTTTATTCCGTTATCGTATCTTTTATTAAAAATAGTCGTCGCTAATCTATTACTACCGTATCGGCGGCTCGTTATATCTATAGATAATCTCGATATATAAAATATATTACGTCTTTTATTTAATAGTAGAAAGTTAATTCTATTATTTTTAGAATTTTTAGATTCTATAGAGAGTTTTCTAAACCTTCTAATTATACGCCTGCGTAAAACGTAATTAATTTAAATCTTTTATATAAAAAGCGGTTCGCTATTAGATTTATAGCTAGTAAAATTTAATTTCCGCTAAAATATAGATAGTATTATCTAAATATAAAGGTTAATATTTTTATAATTCGGCCTTTTAGATAGTAGATTAGCTATGTTCGTTTTCTTTAGATAATAGAAGATATTAAAATCTATAGTAGCTAATTTAATAACCTAGTAATATTATCGAATATTTAGCTCTTTAACCTTTATAATATTCTAAAGATTATTATAATCTATCTAGACCTTTACTATATTATTTATATCTCTAAAATAATATTTCTATTATTTAAAAATTTTAATAATAGTAAATAATTCGGTATTATATATTTTATAGTTATATTTAGTAGAAATCTTTTCCTTCGACTAGAATATAACTAGGCGTTAGCAACTATTTTTATAAAATTAAAATATAATTCTAGCCTATTCGACTTTAGAAATATTAGTTTCGATATAGATTTTTTTTTAAATTAAAATACTATAATACCCCGATAATATTAAAAGCGTATTTTAATTTTTTAAAAGTCTTTTAGATTTCGATAGTCTAGTAAAATAGTTCCGATTTTTTCCGGCTATATTTTCTATAAATAAATTTATTAGAAATACTATAATCCGTAAATATTAATAAATAAGGTATCGGTAAAAATTTATAAACTTTAAAAAAACTTATATTTCCTAGTAAATCTTTAGGACCGGCTATTTTTTAATAGTTACTACTCGTTTTAAATCTATCGAAATATATTTAGTAAATACGATAAAGCCTAAAAACTCTATACTTTTAATATTAAAAGTATATTTTTTAAAGTTAAAATATAGCTACGCGTTATATAGCTTATAAATAATCTATCTAATATATTCCTAATATTTTTTTTCGAATTAGAAAAGATTAAAATATTATTTAGATAGACTATATAGTAAACGTTAACTAGTTTTTTTAAAACTTTATTAAGATAAATTTAGAATATTATAGATATATTAATAAAACCGAAAAGTATAATAAAGTATTTAAAATACCTATATCTTATATAAAACGCGGTCTTTTATTTATTACTCTTTTTAATTTTAACTCGATAATAGGTATCTTTAATATTATATTTAGAAAAGTACTTTACTTTAAATAATTAATCTAGAATTTTAGAAATAAAAGATAAAGAATAATAGTTTTTAATTATTATTATATTAAAGCCTCTATAGTCGACGTATATATAAAAATTACTATCTTTTTTCGATATAAAAAGGATTAAAGCTTTTATAGAAAATATTAAATAACAAATCCAGCCCTTTTTTAAATACTATCTAGATAATCACGCAGTTTATTAAACTCGCGCTTAGATAGGCTATAAATTAGACTATATATTAGATTTCGCCTATCTAGCTCGATTATATAATCGGTATTTCTAAACGGCGGTAAAGAATCTACTAGATATATATTATAAACTTCGATTTCTTTATATATAGATTCCGAAATCGACGGCTCGGGCTGTTATATATCCTCGTCGTCTTTATTTTTATCGGCGCCGTTAACTCCTATCTGTATAGCGATATTATTATCAGATCTCGTATATACGGCAGTAATCGATATTATATATATTAATATATATTTCTCGATCTATAATATATAAATAAAGACTACCGGTAAAATAATACTAAAGCGGATTAACTATATTATCTCTATTTAATTATTTTATATCGTTTCGTTATAGATAGAAAATCGCTATTATTTTAATATTAGATCTATAACTATATCTATTTGATATAAGGCTAGTATATTTAAAATAATACTATATTTATTAGTTATATCTAAAATATAGAATCGTAATATATATATTTCCCGACGGCTTTATTTATTTATTATTATCTAGTTTAAATTATCTATTCTATAATAGACAGCGCGCTAACTTCTAATCTATTAAAAATAACGTTTTTCGGTTTTTTAAATAGATTCTAGATCGTATTAAATAATAAAAGATTAAAAAACGATATTAATCTAGGAGTTTAAATCTAGAAAATTTTTAGTTCTATCTAAATTGGCCGTTTTGTCGGGTTTCGAACCCGGGTTCGTGTTTCGAACCCGGGTTCGTGTTTCTAACCGTATTAGGAAGGAGACTAACTTTAACTAGTAGTTTAGACGTAATAGCCACGTTTATCGCGAAGTCGGGTCGCCACTTTGGTTCGAAGTGGCCAGTCTAGTTCTACCGTACCCTTTTACTAGTAACTCGATAAATACTTTTATTAGAAGACCGTTTCTTACTTTATTTTACTTATTCTAGGCGGTTATTAAAGCTATAATTGGCTCTTTTAGTTTTTTAACTAGTTAGTATTACTAGGATTACCTTTCGTCGTATTAATAGTAGGCTTTTTAAACGATCGGTTACTATTACTACGAGAATTATTAGACCCCCGATTATTTTAGCTTTAATTCTGGTTTTTAGAGTAGTTTTTAAACTAATAATCTATACTATTATAAATAAAGCAAGTACTAGATTTATTACTTTATTTACGTTTTCTAGAATTATTATTATTAATATTAGAAATATTTTTTCTACCGACGCTATTCCGACTATTTTATAATTAGCCTCCTTAGTTCTAATTTTCGAATCTTCGAGAATTCCCTTTACTATATAGAGGTAGATAAAGTCTATTAATAGAAGAATTCTATTACTAACTCGGTATTACTTTATCTATATTCTTCTATCGGATAACCTAAACTACCTATTTATTATAACCGAAGTTTTTTAATTTCGCGCTTTAAATATATATAGTATACTATAATTCTAGATAAATTTTAAAAAGAAAAAAGATCGAACGCTATTCTTTTAATAAAGATAACAGTTAGATTTCTAATAATATAAAAAAATTATAGAATTCTAGGATATCCTAGTTTTTATTTTAAGTTATACGAAAAAACTCTATTATAATATTTAATAAATAAAATTTAGAGTTAGTAATAAAATTAAAAAAAAAGTCTATAAATTCGTTCTATAATATATTATTAAAAGTATTTTTATTAATAAAGGATTTCTTTTTTTTTAAGCTAATAGTTTAACTTTTTACTTTTAATAAAATTCTAAATCTATCGAATTTAATCTATATAGATAAATAGAGCGTCGGATTTATAGAACTAATTTCTATAGAATTTAACCTTTTTATAGTATTTTTTAAAAGTTATTTTATTATTATACTTCTTAGGTTCTTTAGTTTTAAATTTTAATAAAGTTTATAGTACTCGCGAAAGCCTAATAGCTAGTTTAAGAAAAAGTTAATTATTATCTAAAATATAGTTCGGATCTATTATATAGAAAACTTCGACTTTATAATATATTTTTAAAAAGGTCTTCTTTTTTACTACTATTTAAATCTCTAAAATTCGAAGCTTTTTATTATTATTAAAATCGTCGCTATTATTTCTATTATTATTCGGATTATTATTATTATTAGACGGTTAACCGGAATTAGAATTTCTAGAAATAAAAATCTCTAAAAAAGTACTTCTATTAGACTATAATTAACTATTAGGTAGCTATTATTAATAGATTTAGCCGCCGAAAATAATATAGTCTACTAATATACTAGCGATAGAATTACTATAGAATTCCGATTAGGTTTTCTAAATAATAGAAAATAAACTAAAGTTTTTTTTATCGGACGTTTTTAATATAGATAGATTATATTTATTAGATTAATCCGTAATATCTATAATCCCCGGCTAAATTACTTTAATATTAGCTTTAAAAAAATTTAATCTAAAGTACTTTACCATAGCTATAATTACTATAAATATTATACGTCGATATTAATATAATTATACTATAAATTATATATATCGAACTGAAAATATTTATATAAATAAATTAAAACTATAAAATAGATATATTTCTAGAATAGTATATAATTATAAACTAGACGAAAGATATATTATAAAACTAATTTATATCCTAGAGAGACTAGAGTATAGTCTAGTAATAAAGGAAAGAAAAAAGCGGGGAAAAATCGAAATCCGATACGCTAGCAACGTTCTAGCGACTAGGCGGTAAACCTCGTCTCCAATCGTCTTAATTATATCTCCAGAGTCTATATAACGCGTTTAACGTCTTATATTAATAGGCGAATAATCTAATACTACTGAAATTAACTCTATAGATACTAGTAGTCGAAATAGTTAAAACGGCCGTAGCAGAAGCCGAAATAGTTAAAAAAAAAAAAGTAGATAAAGAGGATTAAATAGTACTATTAAGTATTATAAATATAGAAAATCCAACTATTATAAAAAAGATTATCGAAACGTTTATATTCTAGAATATATTTTCGAAAACTAGATTTTTTCTAAAAAAAAAATCTATCGGTAACCGTTAATAATAGATTATCAGAATATAAATAGCGTTATATATATTAAAATATATAGGCGACACCGATAAAAACTTTTTAATAGTAGAAAAATCGCTTAATCTAGTTAAAGTATAGATCGAAAAGTTAGAAATAAACTCCGAAAAGACGTCGGAAAAGCTTTTAACTACATTTTATAATATAATACCGTCGTTTAAAAATATACAAAATAGTAAATAATCTTTCTATATAACTCGAATATCGGAATACAATAGATAGATATTTAATTATATTGTTTTGGTTTTGGTATTCGGTAAACCAATGGTTCGGTAAATAAATCAAGCGTTAATATATCAATATTAAATATACGGTAGTAGAATTTATACCCTATTTTAGTTAACGTAAATAACTATTCTATAGAATTTTAATTTAAAATTACTTAGTAATATAACGTATTTTTCTACCGATAATTTAATTAATATAGAAATTATTATAGATAAATATACCTCGCAGTTATCTCTTTTTTTACTTCTTCTTTTACTAGCAATATAAGTCCTTCGCAAGTACTACGATTTACTAAAAGCCTTTATATACGTATATACTCCCGTAACAGCTATAGTTATAAATTAAACCAAACGGTAGTATCTTTCTATATCTATAATAACTTCATCTACCCGCGCAGTCGTCGATTATTTTATTATAGCTAGAATAACCTATTTCGATTTTAATAAAGATTTCTTTTTTACTATCTTTAAAATACGCTATCCGATTTCTCTATCTTTTTTTAATCTAATTAACCGGGTAGAGCTTCTAGCTATAGTAGCTAGTATATTATCTAGTAACCTTTTTAAAACTAGATAGGCTAAAAAAAATTTTAATAGCTTAACGGAACGTTTAGATACGGGTTATATAATAAATACAGCCGAGGCGATAAACGTAGATAATTATTTCGTAGTATAATAGATAGATATAGTATATATATTAGAAGCTACTAATTATATATAATATTAAAAAAAGATTAGATATAAAATATTTAATATGGACCGAAAACTATAAATAATAAAGTTATATTTTTATAGTAAAGAATTCGTAATCGCGAATAAAAAAGGAAATAGTTAAATAGAAATAATTAACTACGCTATAAATCTTTTTTATCTAATAAATATATCTTTAACTATAAAAATTTCTTTATATATAAATATAATATTCGTTGTCGTATATAACGTTAATAAAATATATATATAAAAATTCAATATCATTCTAGATAGAAGCTTTCCAAAAAAGTAATAGATAGATATAGTTTAATCTGGAAATTGGTAAAAATTATTTCGAAATCTTCGATAATTTAGATACTACTAACTACTTTATCGCTAGACGTATTATTAATTTACTAGAATTAAGATTCTAGTAGTTATCGGATAGAATAGAGTTTAAAGGCGGTAAAACTATAGATATTTTAAAAATAACGGAACTTTTTTAGTTTTATAAAATCTTTTCTACTACTACTTTTTACATTGTATTAGAAATAGATTTCTAGAAATAGTATATTTTAATATCTAACTATAATATTTTAGGAATACGAATCTAGAAAAATAGAATTATATATCGATTATATATCGCTTCGAATATATATTATTTATTGCTTTTTAAAGATGTTTCGATCGAATTTTCCGAAATCAATTTTAAATGTTTCGAATAATTTATTAAAAAAGGTATATAGGCCTGCCTATATATTATACAAAACGAATATAATTATTCGAAATGATTTGATCTAGTCTAAAAGATAATAGATTATATAAAATTAGATAAAACTTTCGGTTTAAAACTTTTAGATTATTTTTAAAATAACTTTTCGATAAAACTACTACTAGAGAAACTATTAGATTATATAATTAAAACCGACGATATTTAATCTATTAACCGAATCTATTATAGCTTCTTTTTTAAATAAAATAAAAAATAAAAATATTAGATTAAATATCTTATCGAACGAAAATTAATTCGATTAAATTAATTTTTTTTTAAAACGCGCCTGTTTTTTTTACTAAAAAAAAATAGTAGCTAATATATATATATCGACAACCGATATTTTAATAGTATTATTATAAAAAATATATATCTAATATTTATAATTTAAGATTATCCCGATACTATTAGGATAGCTAAATGTTTTAATAAATTTAATCTAATAAACGATTACTAATAAATTAATATTATCGAAAAAATTTATATAAAGACGACTTTTAATACTAAAATCGGTGAATATAGACTTTTAGTTATATTATTTAGATTAACGAATATATATATAACGTTCTAAACTATAATAATTAATAAATAATTTATTTAGACCGTTTTTTAATAATTTCGTAGTAGTTTACTTGGATAATATTTTGATTTATTCGAAGAATAAAAAAGAGTATCTATAATAATTTAAAGCTATTATAAAAGTATTTAATTAAAACTAACTATTCGCGAAATTTTTAAAATATTTATTTTTTTAAAAGTGTATTAAATTCCACAGATATATTATTAATAATAGAATAATCCGTATAAATATAGTAAAAGTAAAAGCTAATAGAAACCAGCCGCTGCTATAAATAGTATATAATATATAATTTTTTATAAAATTATATATCTATTACCGGAGCTCTATTAAAGATTTAATATTAATCTACGGATTTCTTTATAAATTAATTTAAAGTTTAGAAAATAAAAAATATAAATCAATTTAAATAAATCTTTCCGTTCGAAATATATATAAACTATTTAAAAACGTTATAATAAACGATAAAAAATTAATTAAATCTAATATAACTCTAGATTGACTGTCGGATAGGCTTTCGAATCTAGATTGAAAAAACCGATCCGACCCGAATCGATTTTAACTTTTCTAGATACTAAACCGAATCGAATTAAATTTTTCTAGAATTTAATCTAATTCAATTTCGGATCGAATTCGGATTCTCGGATTTAATCTATTAAAATCGCTAAAATCTCCTTTTCTATATTATAAAATCTATATTCTTATTAATAATATAATAATATATCGAAGTAATAAATTTATCTAGATTTACTATTTCTAGATATAGATAATTAGTTAGATAATTTAATAATTTTCCTTATATTTTTATTATTTTCGGCTTTCGTTTATATCTTTTTTTCTATATTTTTATCTTTTTCTATATTTTTTTTTTAATTAAAGATATTATTTCTAGCTAAATTTATATTATTTTCGATTTTAATATTATTCTATATAGTAGAATATCTTTCTATCATCTAGTTTCTATTATTAACTTCGACGATATTATTAATATTTTTCTTTTCTTTTCTATACGAAAATTTAATAGCTATATTAGCTATATTACTACTATAGCTAAATTCATTAATAAACATCGACGATTTTCTATAGAAATTCTAGTATTCTAACGGTTTTAAATTTATTAAAACCGCTCTAATAAATTATTTATTATTTGATAAAATTAACGATTAAAACTAAATTTTTAGTTAAAATTCTTTTATTTATATTTTTAATAGCTATAATTAATTAGCGGAAATATTGGATATAAATATTTATAAATTAGATAGTCCTATTTATATACAATATATTATTTTAATATTTTACTTTATTTCCATCCTAGTTTATCTAGTCGATAAATATTATTTTTTTCGTTTTTCTAATAAATTTTATTACGGATTTTAGTTTTATAGTATAATATTATATATAGTTCTGTATCTAATATAAATTATATTGTTCCATTATATTATTATTACGCTCTATATTTATTCTATAATTCGTTTCTTTATTTCTAACGTTTTATTTTGAAAGGATCTTTATATTTAGATCTATAGTTTTCTAAATATTAATTCCTTTTAGTTTTTAAAAACGTTTATATATAATATTATATTTTTATATTATATTTTTTATAGAACGTATATTTAGATTCCGATTATTTTCTATCGCGTTTACAATTTACGACGGATTTAGATTTTATAGATAGTAGTTTTAATTTATATATAATAGAATACAAAGTAGTGGTAAAAATAATATAATAATATTTTATAATTAATATTAGAATAACTATATAGAATCTTTATAGAATAGTAGTAAAATATATATAGAAATATATAATAGAATATATTAAAAATTTATAGAAATATATATATCTGTTTATTTTAATAGAAATCTAATTAATAATTATATTAACTAACTAAATTTTACTTTCGATTTTCTTTTTTTTTATTAACTAACTTTTATTATAAATCTCTAATATAATATATACCGGACGATACTATTTATTATTCTGTTTATTATATTATATAAACGTTAATATAATATATATTAATTAGATTACTAATAAATTGAAATAGAATAATAAATTATATAATAGCGTTAAAAGATATCCTAGTATATAAAAATATTATAAAGTCGATTTATAAAAATTTAGAAAAGACTAGAAATAGTAAAATCGGATAAAAAAAAGAAAATCGCTAGTATAACGATAAAAATAACCTTCTAGAATATTTTATTCTAAATAGTCTAGCTAATAGTATATCGTTAGAAATATAAATAAAAAGCTAATATTATAGCTTTTCGAAGTATATATTACTATTAAAAGGATTTTAATAATCTAATTTATAAGATATTATTTACTAAACTATACCGCGAAATCTTTGAAAATATCGCTATAAAAATGATTAGTTCGGCTGGAATATTTAGAATATAAAATACGGCGTTAACGATTTTAAAAAATTCTATACAAATATATACTATTATTTAACTAGTAAATAAATATATTACTTTATTATATTACTATTTTTAATTTATTATATTTATATTATTTATATTATAATCTTGTAATAATTTACGTTAAACGAACTACTATTTAAATTAAAAACTTTTAGTTTATTAAAAATCTAATAAAAAATATAGAAATATAGTTAAAAAATAATAAACTAGTTATTAACCAAGTTTTATATAATTCAAAAATCCGAAAGAAAGATATATAGTCTAAAATTTTATTAGAGAAAAACAATATAGATTACGGTTATTATATTATCTAGTATTAAATAAACTATATTATAGCTTTATATTATTTAAACTATTTATTATATTTTCAAAAAACAATATATCTAAAATAATAATCGTTTATAAAAACTATTTTATTCGATTATTCAATGTAATAATAAATTAGATTAATTCGGATTTCTATAGTTTTCTAATTTATAATCCGATTTAATTTTTAATTTTAATATTAGAAATCGACTCGAACCGTTTAGTAGGTCGGATTAAATTAATTTACTAAAATTTAGATCGGGTTTCCGAAATACCGATAGAAACTCGTATCGAAGTAGCCAGTCTATATAACTCTATCATTTATTATTAAAATAGATACTTTCGATTATAGATAAAACGTCGTTTTCTATTATATTAATATCGATAGTATTAAAAAATCTATTACTTTTATAAATAATATATTTATATCTATAGAACGTTAATATACTATCTATAAATTACAATTTCTAGCTATTAAAATATTTCTACGATAATAGTATTACTATATCGAAAACGAAATAACTATAATTATTAGAACGGATTATATAGATTTATAATATTTTAAAATTACTATTAAATCTTTTAGAAAGCTCGCTCGCTAGTTTATAGAGTTTAGAGAGTATATACTCGATATAAAATATAAATCAGGCAGTAAAATAATTATAGCGGATATATCAAATTAAAAAGACGACTTCTAGCTATTTATTAACGAAGTCGATAATCGTACGCTTTTATTTAACGACGCTTTTAGAGTTTATATAGAGTCCGGAACCCTATTTAATAATTCGAAAATCAAAGTTATTTTAGAAAAATATAAATATTATTTTCGAATTAAAAATAGTATAATATAGTATTAGAATTCGCTCTAAAATAGTTAGATATTTTATATTCTAATATAAACTCGTAAAAACTCTTTAGACTGAATCTATAAATAATATAGTTACTATTGATAAAAAATAATGATAGATACTATTCGTATAAAATAGTAGTAGCTAGACTGGCCGTCGGATCGGATTTCGAACTCGGGTTAAAAAAACTGATCCGATCCAAGTCGGTTTCGACTTTTCTAGGTATTAAACCGACTCGGTTCTAGATTAAATCTAGAAACTCGGGTTTAACCCGTTAAAACCGCTAAAATCAAATATAAAAGTATGATTTTAATATAAAAGTTATATTTATTTTTTATAAATTAATTTCTTTCGAATAAATATATTATCTATATTAATTATCTTTAAAAAAAATTATTGAATTTAATAAATATAATTTAATAATATATGAAATATAATATTATATTATAATATTAATAGTATTATACTATATTTAGAAGGTTTAATAGATTAGATCGGATTTCTATTAGATTCTATTTTATAATTCGATTTAATTTTCGATTTTAATTTTAGAAACTAATCTATATCGTTTAGTAGATTAGATCGAACCGATTTACTAAAATTCGGGTCGGGTTTTCGAAATACCGACAGAAATCCGACCCGAAGTAGCCAGTCTAATAGTTAGCTATAAACTAAATAATTTTTCGAATATTCCGATATAAAATAAAAAACGAATAATTTTATTTTTATTACTAGTAGCCGTATTAAAATAAAGAATATAAATAAAGATAGATATTTTATAATTATATAAATACAAATATTTATATAAATATTAACAAGTTATTCGAATGAATAAAGTAGAAAAAAAAATAGAAATTTTATTAAATGAAATATTATTTTATACCGTTACTAGTATATTGATATCCTATCGTTTCGAATTCGTTTATTTACTATTTATAATCCTCCAACTCTCGCGTTAAAGTCGAATTCGATTAAATTTATAAAAATTTATATCTGATATTATTTATAATAACTGTAGATATATAAATATATTTGTATAAATATAGCTTGGATGGTTTTATAGCAAGATTGTATAATCTAGAACTCCGACAAATCTAGCGTTTTTCGGAATTAGCGGAATTAAATCCGATAGATCGAAGGTTCGAATTTCTCGAAGATTAACTAATATTTAAATTTTTTCTATCGACTAAAGCGATTTTTATATAGAGTTTTTTATATAAAAAGATTATATAATAGATCGTATCGGTTTAGCCGTCTCGAACGAATTAATATAAATTAAAGAAAATTAAATAGATTACGATTTCTTTAATAGAGTTTTAGTTTAGATCTAGCTTTTTCGAAAATTCTAAAATTAAATTTTCGATAAAATATTTAAATTTCTAATAATTACGTAATTTGATCGGTTAGTATCTCTAGTATTAAATCGTAAAAGACTAAAATCAAAAATTCGAATGATTGAATCTATTATAAACTATTTGAACTGTTTGGAACTTATATGGAATTCAGTAGATATAGAGACACTGGCCGATAGTATCGGCTAACTAATACGCTGACTAAATTCCGTTAACCGCGGTTTATTAGCTCTACTGGATTCGTTATCTAATTAGACCTAGCGTTCAACCTTATTCGCTTATTTATAGAAGAACTTTCTATCTATATAGAAATATTAAGCTATTATTATTATTATTATTATAAATCGATCTATAATAATTGATAGTAATAAAAGATATATTTATAAATACTATATAATATATTTATAGCGTTTATAAATACTAATTCCCGTTTATAAATACTAATAATACTAGTAACGCTATTCGTATTCTCGGAAATACTAGATATTTTAATTAAATATACTTTATTAATTGTATTTACTAATTAACTACCGTTATTTACTGAATATATCTTATATATTTAGATACGATAGAAATAAAGCGGCTTATTAATTAGATTCTAATTAATTAAAATATCGATAGACGAACTATTTTCATCTTTCGATAATACTACTATCTTTTTTAGATATTAGCTTGTCGAGTTTATAGATAAAACCGACTTTAGATACGCTATTAACTAGTATTAAAACTTACTAGACTTATTAAACTTTGTATATAATAATTATAGCGACCTTAAATCTCTAAAAATCGAAGTAGATAATATTATAGATACTAAAATAAAATTATCCTCCCGGCTACTATAATCGTCTAGATAGTTTAACGAATAGTTAGATAGCGGGATAGTAGCGTAAACTGCTATTAAACGTTTTAGAGAAAATATAGCGAAGCTTCGAAACGACTTTATATATATACGAGCTATTATAAATTATTAAACCTTTATTAAAATTAAAAAAAAAAAATACAGTCGATAAAGCTCTAGTAAACTTCTTTATTTTATTTAAATTAGATATAATCCGGAAACTAAATATAGCGCGAAGCCGTAGCTCGGACTCGGTAGTAATACGATTTTTTAAAAAGCTAGAAAAATAGAATATCGTAATCTAGATAGAGTTTATAGAAATTCGCTAATAGAACTAATAGAGGAAAAAGACGTTTTCGCTATTATCTAAACTTTCTATATTTTTTACTAGAATCGATAAATATAAGAAATTTATTATAGACGATATTAGCTATTTCTATCCTTTCTATAATAATAAATCTGCCGAGACCGGGCCTTATATTAAATATATAGATAAGAATACCTATTTCCGTAATATATATATCTTTACCGAATAAGTTAAAAACGTCGCTAGATTAAATAATAAAGTTAAAAAAATCCTGTAGATATATTTTTATAGTAAAGCTCTATAATAGTATTCTAACGAACTTTCGGATATAGAAAAAGAATATTTAATAAAAGATTATAATATATAGATTAGCGCTTTAATCGTTTATTTTAAACTACCGATAGAAAAAAGAATATATATTATAAATAAAATAAAGTATATCTTTAAATATATAAACCGCTATCGTAAACCTGGCGAATATAGCTAGGCTAGGCTATAAACTATAAAAATCGCCGAAATAACTAATATTCGATAAATTATTATATAGATATAGATAAACTTTACTATTCTTTTCCGTACTATCTTTATTTTTAAACTAATAGAAAAAACTACCGTTAATATATCCTTTCGATTAATAGATAATTATAAACTCGAAATCTAAACTATAGAAAAAAACTGCTTTTGATAATTCCGAGGAACGTTTTCTAGTAACTCTAGCTATTAATAAATAGGAAATCTATTTCTATTCCGATTCTAACCGGTTTTAGAAAGTATAGTATACTAATTAATATTTAGTTTCGACTTTTCCGGAAACGAATATTAGTATTTTATAATTTAGTAAACTCTTTAGCTTTTTTAGAAATACTTACCTCCCTTTATTAAAAGGAATTTATCTAGACTGTCTTTTATTTAAAGCGGCGCGATTTCTTTTCGTTCTATATTTATAAGTAGATTAGAAAATCTATAAAGGAATTCTTTTTTAATATAGTAGAACTCTATACTAGTATATAGTAATAGACTTTAGAAATCTTATAATAATTTGTTTTAAAAAAGACTTTACTTCGGTCTAAATTTCTAATATTTAACTCCGCTAGTTCCGCCTTGATAAATCTACTAGATAGGAATTTATAAAGATATATATAGCGAAGACTATTCTGTTATAAAGAAAGTCTATATCTAATACGCCGAATAAAATTCTATCTACAGATATTATAATAATAGTTCCGTCGAATTATATAATAATAATATCGAATACTATAACCGAGTTTATTAAAAATTAGACTATAAAAAAGTTAGTTAGAATTTCGTTAATATTAGGCCGAAATTATTATATTTATACTAGAATTATAGCGCTTCCTTCGAGTTATATAATAACTTATTTAAATCTTTTAAAACTATTTACTAGAATACGGAATATAACGAAGCCGAAATATAAATATCTATTACCGATAAATATTTCTCTAGTAAAAAAGATCTTTCTATATTTTATATAATCGCTTTGAATAGCGAACAGGTTACTAGAACTAGTTTAATCTTTAAATACTTCTATTATATCGTTTTTCTATTAACGTTCTATTCGAATATATCTAAAACTAAATATATATATATTTATTTAGGATATATAATATTAATAGCCGATAGAAAATTTATTCTAAAAGTTATTAAAATAATAAAACTACCGAAATATATTCCTATTTATAATATAGGCTAATAAATCTATCGAATTAATAAATTCGCCATTTTTACTTTCTATCTAAAAGGCGATTTAGCTATTAAAAGAATTTATAAAGGAAATCTATATTATTAGAAATCTATAAACTAATCTATTACTAGATATAGATATTTTAGTTCCGGAAGAAATAATTTTGGATTACTAAAAATAGTAGATTATTATCGGCAGTTGCGAAAATTTTAAAGTTAACTTTAATTCCTATATCTATAAGGAATCTAATATTAGATATACTATTAGAATCTAAAATAATATTATATTAAAATCTAATAGAATAATACGAATTTTAGTATAATATTAAAATAGTATTCCTAGAAATTATAATTTCTTCTTCGAGCCTAAATTAAAGTCAATAATAAAAATAAACTTTAATTTTAATAGTAACGTTTTTATCTATATAGTCGATACTTTTTTTAGCTTTATAAATATCTATAACGCAAGCTACTCGCTAGTAGTTCTATTTAAATAAACTCGGCTTAAAAAAGTTATCGAAAATCGATATAAAGGATACTATACCGCTATTTCTAATATAATTTCGTTCGTTATAGAATTAATCTAAAATACTATTAAATATACTGTTAAAATATTAGCGAAGAAAATAGCTATTAAAGCTACTATAATACTCGCCGCTGCCGCGGTTATATAAAATAGAACTATATATCGTCTAGAATTATCTAATATAGTTAGTAAACGAAATATTCTAATAAATTAGAATATTTTTTACCTGGTTAATAAAATAAATTTCAGCGAGAGTTTAGTAAAACTTAGCGCGAATTTAGTTAAAAATATCGAATTCGCTAAATTAGCTTTCTCTACTATATCTATTAATTCTAAACTAGAATATTATCTATCTAATAGTATTACGGTTTATAGTAAACTACTAGTAGTATAATAATTAATCGCTATTATCGAAAAATATAAAGATATATTTACCGATTAAAAAGCTATAATAAATATTTCTAAAGAGAAATAGATACTAATATTTTTAAAAGAAAGAGTAAAATCTATATCTTTAAAAATTTATAATTTAAACTATACGGACCGAATTAAACTAGATAAAATATATAATAAATTCTATAAATAAAGTAAAATAGAGTATTTCGAGCAGCTAATATCTTTTATATACTCTATTTTTATAGTATAAAAGATATTTCTAGATAGTATAAAAAAAGGATAAGTAGTAGTTAATATTCGAGGCTTTAACGCTATTACGTAATCGGATAATTATTCTTTTCTATTATAAAAGGATATTATCACTTTAGTATTGGAGTACTTTTATATTTCAATCGTTAATACTATAAAATAACTTTATTAGTTTAAAGTTAAACGCTATAATTATAATAAACTTACTATAGTTTCTTTTCGCGGATAGAAATAAACTTCGATAGCGTTTATAAAATATAAAAGTTTATCGCTATATATATAGCGCTAGATCGGTAAACTATTTCGCCTATTTAAAGATTTCGCTAAAACCTATATAAATAATATTATTATCTTTTTATATAGTTTAGAAAAATATTTAAAATATTTAAATTAAATTTTTATCCTATTTTAAGAAAATCGAGTTGGTTTCGCGTCTTCTAAATTATTTATAGAGTATTCTTTAGTTTGTTTATTTAAATAACGCGTTAATATACTAGAATTAACTACTTTAAAAGATAAAATTAAAGCTATTTCGGAAAAGACTTTTTCTAAATATCTATAGAATCTAGAAATCTATATAGAAATAACTAACTAGCTATATTATATAATAACAGAATTTATATAGTTTACCGAACCCCTATAGAAAAGAAAGACTCTATTTATAAAAAGATTCGGACGAGGCTTTAAAGAATTTAAACGTAAATTTTAATTAATAAAATTAAAGTATAATTCTATTTTAAAGGAAAAGGAATTATTTCGGGCCCTATAAATAGCGTTCGAACTACTAACCTTCTTCTAATATATCGATTCTACGAGGAAGCTTTACGTTAATCTAGATATATTAAAGTAATTCGGTTTCGTATTAATTATCTATTATATTAAAAGAGATTCTAATAAGAAATTCTTATCTATAAAAATATAGCTAATAATATTTATAAGTAAATTCTTTAATAGCGCTAAATAGTATTATTAGCCTATCGAATTAAAAGTCGTCGGAGTTATTTAGATAGTAAAAAAAGCTCGCTATTTTATTAGTTCTACTTTAAAGCTACTAGTAATTATATATACTAGTTACTCGGCGGTAGTCCCGATTTTAAAGTAGACCTCGTTTAAAATAATAAATACTAATAAACTGAATTTAAAATTAATTCGTATATTATAGTATTTTCTTGCTTTTATTATTAAATTACGCTATAAAATAGATAAAATCAATATTATTTCTAATATTTTATTATAATTCGAGATAAAGATCTCCTATATACCGGTTAAAAATAAAGAAGGTATTCTAGACGTATTATAAAGAAATACTAAAATTAATAATAAAAAAGATATCTTTTAGTACGTCTCGGATACTATTATATCTATATACTATTTAACGCTCGTCGAATTAGTAAATAAATTTAAAAAACGTATTAAAGAAAGCAACGCTATTAATAAATAATAGATTAAAACTATTATAAAACTATAAATCTAAAAACTAAATCCTAATATTTAAGATAACGAATATCGCGTATTAGATATTAACTTTCGAATACGTAACGAATTCTTTTTACTATATTTCTAGAAATAGCCGAAATTAACTCTATACCCCGGATAAGTTCGTAGATAAAGTTATCGACGAAGTTTATAACCGGTATTATTAAAAATATTATTATATATATATGGAATTCTATCTATCGATTCTTATTTAAAATATATATAAAAAAAATAAAGAATATATAAAATATTACTAATAATATTAGTTAAATTAAATAAAGTAGTATAGACTCTATAATTCCTTTAATCTAATTTCTCTAAAAAGATTCTTTTATATAATTATAATAGATTTTATATCTATATTATCTATAAAGTTTTTTAATAAAAATTTTATACTAAAAAAGTTCTACTAATTTCTAGATAGATTATTTATTCTATAGTTAATTAGATAAAGTTTATTATTACTACTTTATTTTAATATAACTAGAGATTTCTATTAGCTATTATAAATAATAGAAATTAGAAATATATATTGTTTTTCGAGCGCTAAATTTTCTAGAAGCTAGAAATAGAAATCCTAGTATCTATAGCGTATTATCTATAAACCGATAGATAATCGGAACGTATAAATTAAATAATAGAAATTAATTTTTATTTCTAGTTTATAGAATATCCGGATAAAGATTAAATTAAAGCTATTTTATTTCTATAATTCGTATTTTATAACGCTATTAGTTTCACTACTAGTATAGTATCTAATAAGCTACTATTAGGCTATCGATCTAAAAATACGGTTAGTATTTTATCGGACCTACCGCCGGAAGATATAGAGCGATTAAAATTTATTAAATACGTAAAGATAGAAGATATAATAGCTTTTAGTACCGCTTTTTCTAAAGTCCGTTATAATAATCTATATAAAGCTAAATCCTTTAAACTAGATAATAAGGTTTTTCTAAAACTTTATTACGAATATATATTGCTAGACGTTACTAATCGGAAGCTTTCGTACTAATAAACTAGTCCTTTTAAAATAATTTATAAAATCGAGTATTTCGTATATAAATTAGAACTTTCTATTATTATAAAAATCTATTCTATTATTTCTATAGTCTAATTAGAATTAGCGTCTACCGGCGATAATTCTTTTAACCGGCTTCCGGTTAATAATAAGCCTTCTACTATCGAATTAGAATTTTCGGAAGAAGATTTTAACTAGTTCGAAATAGAACGAATTATAGATCGGCGAAAAATATACCAGCGCTTCTAGTATCTAATTAAATAGAAAGGCTATAGACCGTAATATAATAGCTAGTATAGATTATAAAATTTAACGTATTCTACAGACTTTATTAATAAATATAATAAATATTTCCTCCTTTTATCTAAACCTCGTTATTAGTAATAATCTAATTATATTCTAGCAGTATTATAGTAACCGGAACTCTAAATATCTACGCTACTAGTAAACCTCTTATATTATTCCGGACTAAAGTTAAAGTATTTATAAATTATTATACCTCGCCGGCGTTTTATACGTTCGATCTAGTATAATTATATTTCTTTTTTATATTCGATAAGATACTACTACTATCTATTAGGCTTTAATTCGATAATTCTATTACTAGGCGCTATAGTATAGTAGTAGTACGTATTACCTCTATTTTAAGCGATAAAAAAATTAGTTCGGCCGTTCTATTAGCCGGTCTTTATCGTTTAGGAGGTTTAGTATAGCCCGGATTCGATTTCTGATAGTGTTATTTTCTTTTTAACCTTTTAGCGCCTTTATTTTTAACGTTTTTAAAGTTTTTAAACGTTTAATACGAGCGTATCGAAGGCGATACTATTTTTTTGTTTTAGTAGTATTTATTATAAACTATTTAAATTGCCTAGAACATATATAAAATTTAGTAGATATAGAGATACTAGCCGATAATATCGGCTAATTAATACGCTGATTAAACCTCGTTAACCGCGGTTTATTAGCTCTATAGGATTCGTTGCCTAATTAGGCCTAGCGTTCAGCCTTGTTCGTTTATATAGAGAGGAGCTTTTCATCTATATAGAAATATCAAGTTATTATTATCATTATAAATCGATCTATAATAGAACTGTAAAGATATATATATAAATATTTCTAATATATAATATATTTTCTTTAAATATATATATTAAAAAAAAGCTGTTATACGAATTCAATCGATATTATAATCTAGTAGTCGTTCCAGATAAATTTAATTAAATTTAGAAAATAAATCTAAATACTTTTATTAAAAACTATTATCTAGAAAATCTAGATTCGAAATATAGTAATACTATTATTTTCCTATTTCTACTAGTATATAACTAGACTGGCCACTTCGAACCAAAGTGACGACCCGACTTCGCGATAAGCGTAGCTATTGCGTCTAAATTACTAGTTAAAGCTAGTCTCCTTCCTAATACGGTTAGAAACTCGAACCCGGGACACGAACCCGGGTTCGAAACCCGACAAAACGGCCAGTCTATATATAACGATATTACTAGAATAGAAGTAAAAATAGATAATAGTAGACTATAATAATAGCTGAAAAGTAATTTTTTTTAATTTAGTATTTTTTTAATATAAACAGATAACTATATAGTCAATAGATTTATTTGATATATACTATATATAAAATAGATAGATATAGTATAATATTGAATTAATATTGATAAAAGATTGTAATTATAAATAATAAACGCGTTATATATATTTTAGAAATATAATTAAAACGTTTAAAAATAAACCATCGTCTAGATATTATAGAATCGCTAGTATATCGAATTTCGATCTTCTTCCGCTTTTTTTTCTTTTATAGCTAGACTATATTCTAGTCTTTCTAGAATAGAAATTAGTTCTATTATATATCTATCGTCTGATCTACAATCGTATACTATTTTAGAAATACTATTATTTTAATATCGGAACGGATTCCTTAGATAAAAAAATAAAAAAAATTTCAACAATTTCGATTTATATTAAATTAAGACTTATTTAATAATATAGACTAAGGACAATAGTTTAGAAAAAATATTTATCTAAAAACGTTAAGTTTTCAATATATAGATATTAGATCTAGTCGAAAATAAATAAAACTATCTAAAATACGAATAGAAATTTTTAAAAAAATCTTTAATTCGATTCGAAAACCAATCCGTTCCGACGTAAATCGATACGGTTAAATCGATAAAATCGAATATATAATCTCTATATATAAGTTTTTTTTATAAAAAATTTTTTGCTTTTCAAAGATTCGAACCTTTAATTCGTAATCTATTAAAATATACGGCAATCTAGATAATTTCAAACGGTAATTCTTTGAATCGTTGTAGATATTTTTGGATTATATTATCTATACCAAGACTCTAATATATTAGTTTGATTTAAAAAAGTAGATACTATAATTTATATCAAAGCTTTAACGAATTAATTTAAATTTCAAGATAAATACTTTATATAGAGTTTTTAAAATTTTTTTATTTAGTTAAAAAGATAGAATTACAACTATTATATTATATAATCTATTAATATAAGTGTATTTACTAATAGATTATAGATCTGAAATCAAAATAGTCTTTTCTGATTTAATCGATAAATAAATAATAAATTCTAGATCGTCTAGATCGATATAATAATTTAAGTTACTATGATTTAACAAAAAACTAGTACGTATCGTATCGTTCGATAGCAAAATAATATCGGAATCTAATATCGAGAAATAAAATTCTAAATAATATATTTGATCCGAAAATAGAATCAAAATGATTCGGCTACGTTATTACAATTTAGTAAATCGTAAAAAAGATTCGATTTAAAAGAAAAAAGATATCTATAATATAAAAAATAATACTATAGTCTAAAATAGAATGTCAAAATTAAAAAGTAAATTAATATAATCTATATAACTAATTATTAAATTTATAAAAAACACTCGATTTAAATAAAAAATTCAAAATATAAAATAATATGATAAAATCGAAAGTAAAATCTATATATCGATAGAAGATCAATACGATTTAGTTAAAAAAGCTATAAATTTATAGATTCGATAACAACGGCTATTAATAAACGAAATGATAAATATAAAAAACGATTAATAAAATCGAAAAAATCTAAACTAGTAGAACTACTATACTATTGATTAAAACTAACAATATATTATTAATATAATAAATTAGTAACAATAATGGGAAAACAATTATAAATAAACAATCTAACGATATAGGAGTATTTTTATATATAAAGAAAAAATCTAATTATTCGAATTCGTTGAAATATAAATCTTTTTTACTTTTTCAAAACTTTTATTTAAAGTATTATTAGAATTATTTAAATATATTGATACAAATTAATATTTTTCGAATAGACGGCGCCGATTAGATAGCTTCGGATAAAATTAAAAGCTGATACGATTATAATTGGAAAAAATAGATTAATTTTATATTTAGAGATTTAAAAAATATTTTTCCGCGTATTCGATTTATTTTTAATAAAGTGTCGCCTTTAACCCGTTCGCTAAGTTTTAATTAGCACTTATAAAAATACTAGAAAAAGGGAAAAAATCGGAAAAGTTTACGAAATAATTTAATAATATATACGAGTATTGTAGTAGATATTAAATATAAAATTAACTCTTTAATCTTTTATTACTAGATAATTAGAAGAGCTACGTAGAATTTAAAAAAAACTACTACTAATATAATATATAATTCCAAAAAAATATCGTATTAAATATTTTAAAATAGTAGTAGATTTTCTATCTATATTTATATCTACGTTAATTTTATATTGTTGAAATATAATAGACTAGAAGATTTATATTATATTAGAAAACTCGATAGTATATAAATCTAACGATAACGAAAAGATAATTGAATTATATTTTCGTTCTCGCTAGTTTATTATAGCGATAGTAGCGTAAATTTTAATAATTGATCGATCTATTTCGATAAATTTTAAAAATATCGATAAAGCCTATAAAAAATACGAAAAATGTATTTTTTATAATATATCGTCTAGATTAAACAGCCGGCTAGAAATTATAATTCTAAATTTACTATAAAAAAATAAAGATAATAAGAAAAATCGACTTTTTACCGGTAAAAAATAATAATATTACAGATAAAAGCTTTCGAAATATAATTTTTTGATATAAAATATAAATTTTTTAAAGTTTCTTTTTATCGGTAATCGATATAAATATCTAGAATACGTTTAAAAATATAACGAGAAAATATAATAATAAATTCTTTATAAACAAATATAAATGCTTTTATTATTGGTAGCGGATAATTAAATAATTTTCGTAATTTAACTACGAACTAAAAACTCGGGTATAGCTTTTATATTTAAAATATAAAAAACTATAGTTTAAATTCGTATAATCGAGAAAAAAGTCCGTTCTAATAGTAAAAATCTTACTAAAATAAAATTTAAATTTGAAATAACTATAATTTATTGGATTTGATTAATATATAATAATATTAGAAAAAAATAGATTTACTATCGGAATAGAAAAGAATTTTTTTTAAAATTCAATAAAAAAGATATTATATATATTTAAATAATCGTATAATTTCAGAATAAAATAAATAAATCTAAAATATATCTTTTCCTAAATTATAGATAACGCGATAATTATCTAAATTAGTTCTATAATATTAAATATATATTTAAAAACTACGTTATTCTTTATTTTAAACGATATTATCGTCTTAAATCTTTTTCTATAAAGTTATAGTAGATAGTTCTTCGAATAATAGATCGAATAATCTTTTATATAGTAATAGTAAAAAGATTATTATTCGAACTCGGAACGGGATAGAGAAATTTCCGTCCCGAACTCGATTCGAGCGGGTTCGGGTCGGAACCGGATCGGATTATATAGATTTCGACCCGATCCGAACCGAAATAGATCGGGTTCGAGTCGGAATTTACTAAAAATAATAGTTTTTAAATTTAATTTCTATTAATTTAATATAGGCGCTAAATTAGCGTATAGAATTTTTTAGCTTTTTAATATATTATAATACTAGAAAAAATTCTATAAGCCAATGTAGCGCCTATACTAGCGCTAGTACTAATTAATTCGTCTTTTAAACGAGATAAACTCGCGAATATCCGTTTATATCCTAACTCGTTTATATCCTAACTCGTTTTTATTCTAACTCGTTTATATTTCAATTCGTTTATATTCTAATTCGTTTATATTCTAACTCGCTTATATTCTAATCCGGTTCCGGTCGGATCAGAGGTTCTAAAATCCGACCCGATCCAATTCGTTTCGAAGCGTAACTATCATTATATATACTTTTTTATAGTAGTAATAATATTAGATAAAATATAAAATAAGGTAATTTCTTTAGTTAAATGAAAGATTTCTAATAGATTTTGATATTAATATCTCGTAGTTTTAGTAATTTTATACTATATTTTAAAGATAAATATAAAAGGATTCAATTTTTGATTCGACCGATAGTATAGTAACAGCTTTAAATTATTTTTAATTATCGAAAATTCGAATTCCTTCTAATAGATAGAAGATTCTATTATTAGAATTTTCGAAAAGTGGTTCTGAAAGTTCTATAATTTTGGTAAAGGCTCTAAAATACGGGCTCGAACGCGTCCCGGAAATCCCGGACGCCCGAAAAACTATTAGAAACGCTTAGAACGTTTCGGGCTCTAACGGCGGCTAATAATATTAACCGCTATCTAAAATAAAAGTTTTTGTAAAGTTACGCTAACGGCGTCTACTAGCTAACGATATAGAAAATAAATAATCAACGTTAACTAGATTAGAAATTTCAAAAAAACTATAAAACCGATTATTTTTATACATTTAATATCTAGCGCCGTAACTAGCGTATATAAAACGATTTATATAGAATCTAATCTATATCAATTGAAATCTTTATTATAAATCTATTATAAATACAGTTCTAAAGGTTTGAAAAATTACTAGAGAAATTTAGAGCGTTTTAGGCGCCCCGAGCGCCCCGGGCTAGCCCAAGGTCTTCTAAAGCTATAAAACGAGAACTTTGATAATGTAACAATAGATAGTAAAATTATTTTTCCGTAATATCATTATATTCGACTTTTACATTTGTTTTAAACTTTAGTTTTTAGAATATTACTTCGTTATTTTAATTAATAGCTTTATTTTTATTAAATTAAAATTTTCAAATATATCGTAGATTCTATATAACTACGAAATATCATCGTTGGTTTTATCGGTATTAAAGATTAGATTATTAAAAAAGATTTTTTCGACAACGCTAAAAAGTTAATTAGTTATAGATATCGCTATCTAAAATAATCAATATAAAATTGAAAAAAATCTCGAACAAAATATATAATCTAATTAGTTTAATAATTATTTAATTAAATATACGTACGCTTTTAATATTATAGTCGTTTGATATTAACTGTAAAATATAATTATTATCGTATTACTATTAATAATATTTCTAAAAATTAAAAATATATTATATTTAAAAAAAACTGTTCTATTATTCGCCGCCGTTTTTTCTATAGAAACTTTTTATTTCTAATAAATAGATAGACTGGCCGTCGGGTCGGATTTCGAATCCGGGTTAAAAAAAACCGACTCGATCCGAATCGATTCCGATTTTTCTAGATACCGAACTAAATCGGATTAGATTTTTTTAAAATTCGATTTAATTCGGTTTCGAGTCGAACCCGAATTTCTAGATTCAATCTATTAAAATCGTTAAAATCTAGTATAAAAATATAATTCTAATATAAAAATTAAATCTATTTATTAAAAGTAAATTTAATTAAAATAAATATATTATCTTTATATATTACTTTTATATATAACTTTTTGAATTACTATTTATAATATTCTATTATATATATTTTAGAATTATTTTTTATTAATTTTAATATTATACTATATTTAAAAGATTTAATAGATCGAATCGAATTTCTATCGATTTCTATTTTATAATCCGATTCGATTTTCGATTCTAATTTTAGAAACTAACCTATACCGTTTAGCGGGTCGGGTCGAACTAATTTATTAAAACTCGAGTCGGGTTTTTAAAATACCGACGGAAATCCGATCCGAAATAGCCAGTTTAAATATAAAGTAGATACTTTTATTAAACGTATTAAAACTTTTCGAAAAAATAATTGTAGTTTTATATTTTCGCTATATAGACCAAATCTATCTAATAAATAACGAAGTATTATAAAAGATATTAAAGAACGCTGCGAATATAAAAACTTTTTAAAGAATTAACGATATAGATAAAGAAAATATAGAAATTTCAAAAATAAAAATAGTAAATAATAGATTAGATATAAGAAACTCTAGATAGATAAAGTTATAAACAAAATGAGATAATACGAGATTAATAGACGTCGTTTAAAAGATACTCGAAATTATTATAGAATTTTTAAAAGATATATAATAATTTCTATTTAAAAATAAATATAAATAGATTATTTTTAATATTTAGTTAATTTGTTTTGGTTTTGGTTTTGGTACCCGGTAAACCAGTGATTCGGTAAATAAATCAAACGTTAATATATCAATATTAAATATACGGAAATAGAATTTATATTTTAATTTATTTAACGTAAATAACGGTTCTATAGAAATTTAATTTTGATTTATTTAATAATATAATATATTCTTCTAGCGATAATAACGTAAAAATTTTTATAGATAAATATACCTCGCAGTTATCGCTTTTTCTTTTTCTTTTTTTACTAGTAATATAAACCCAATAATATCTAAAAGCCCTTACGTACGTATATAATCCCGTAATAGCTATAGCTATAAGGTAAACCAGATAGTAATATCTTTCTATATCTATAATAACTATATTTATCTACGCGGTCGTTAATTACTTTATTATAGCTAGAGTAACCTATTTCGATTTCGATAAAGATTTTCTTTTTACCGCTTTTAAAACGCGTTATCCGATTTTTCTATCCCCTTTTAGTTTAATTAATCGAGTAAACTTCTAGCGTACTATCTAGCGATCCTTTTAAAACGAAAAAAATTAAAAAATTATTTTAATAGTTTAATAGAATATTTAGATACAGGTTATATAATAAATATAGCCGAGGCGATAAATATAGATAATTATCTTATAGTATAGCAGATAGATATAGCGAAAATATCAGAAGCTAATAATTATATATAATATCGAAAAAGAACTAAATATATAGTATTTAAACTGGACCGAAAACTATAAATAACGAAGTTATATTTATATAGTAGAGAATTTATAATCGCGAATAAAAAAGGAAATAGTCAAATGAAAGTAATTAACTGTAAAGCGCCAGACGCGTTATATAGGCCCTGGAAATATAATTGGAACGCTTGGAAACGAAACTTGCCGCCTAGTCGCTAGAACGTTACTAGCGCGTCGGATCTCGATCCTTTCCCGCTTTTTTTTATTACTAGGCTATATCCCAGTCTTTCTAGAATATAAATTAACTCTATAATATACCTTTCGACTAGTCTATAATTATATACTATTCTAGAAATATATTTACTTTATAGTTTTAATTTATTAATTTAAATATTTTTAGTCCGATATATATTATTTATAATATAATTATATAAACGTCGATATATAGTATTTATAATAGTTATAGCTATAGTAAAGTATTTTAGATAGAACTACTTTAAACTAGCGCTAAAACTATTAAACTATAGATTATAGATATTATAAATTAATCTAA
This sequence comes from Rusavskia elegans, assembly GCA_011316305.1. Classification (NCBI taxonomy): domain Eukaryota; kingdom Fungi; phylum Ascomycota; class Lecanoromycetes; order Teloschistales; family Teloschistaceae; genus Rusavskia; species Rusavskia elegans. The sequence goes on along the minus strand of SAUG01000009.1, from coordinate 214,602 downwards.
TAAATTTAACCTTTCTATACCGAAAACGCCCGATAAAAAAAACTCTAGATTATTTTCTATTATCTAGAAAATCTAATCGGAATCCTATAGTTATTTTATTACTAGTACGTTAAGAGACTATATTATTTCCGGCAGCTAAATCTATTAATAATAGCTATTTAATAGTTAGTTATAGTCTAATAAAGATACTTTTTTAAAAACTTTTACTTTTAAAAGGTCTAACCCCGGTTAGTAATCTAAAAGTAGTAATAATCCGAATAATAATAGAAATAATAGTAACGATTCTAATAATAATAAAAAACTTCGAACTTTAAAGATTTAAATAGTAATAAAAAAACCCTTTTAAAAGTATATTATAGAATAGAAACTTTCTTTATAATAGATCCGAACTATATTCTAGATAATAATTAATTTTTTTTAAACTAGTTATTAGACTTTCGTAAGCGGCGTAAACTTTATTAAAGCTTAAAATTAAAGAGCCTAAAAAGTACGATAATAAAATAACTTTTAAAAAATACTATAAATAGATTAAATTCTATAGAAATTAATTTTATAAATTTAATTCCTTATCTATTTATATAAATTAAATTCGATAGGCCTAGAACTTTATTAAAAGTTAGAAGTTAAACTCTTAGCTCGAGAAAAAGGAATTCTTTATTAATAAGAATACTTTTAATAGTATATTATAAAATAAATTTCTAGATTTTTTTTAAATTTTATTACCGATTTTAAATTTAATTTATTAAATACTATAACGAAGTATCTTTATATAATCTAGAATAAAGACTAGAATATTCTAGAATTATATAATTTCTTTATATTATTAGAAGTTTAGCTATTTCTTTTATTAGAAAAATAGTATTCGATTTTTTTTTTTTTTAAATTCGTCCGGAATTATAACGTACTATACGCGTTTAAAACGTAAAATTAAAAGGTTTTAGCTATAATAAATAGATAGTTTAAGCTATCCGATAAGAGAATATAGATAAAACGATACTAAATTAATAGTAGAACTATTCTATTAATAGATTTTATCTATTTCTATATAGTAAAAGCAATTCTCGAAAATTCGAAAACCAGAACCGGAAAGGCCGATTATAGAATAATCGGAATAATATTAGTAGAAAAGATTTTTCTAATATTAGTAATAACGATTCCAGAAAACGTAAACGGGATAATAAATCTAGTATTTACTTTATTTATAGTAATATAGATTATTAGTTCAAAAGTTACTCTAAAAACCAGGACTAAAATTAAAATAATCGGAAATTTAATAACTTTCGTAATAATAGTAACCGGTTATTTAAGAAGTCTACTATTAATATAATAAAAGATAACCCTAGTAATATTAATTAGTTAAAAAACCAAAAGAGCTAGTTATAGTTTCGATAATAGCCTAAAATAAATAAATTAAAATAAAGAACGGTTTTCTAATAAAAGTATTTATCGAATTACCGGCGAAAAAATATAGTAGAACTAAAGTATTTTTAGATCTAAACTTTTAAATTAATATCGTTTCTTAATCTTTTATTATTTAATATAAACTAGAACCTATTTAAAGAGCCGAAAAATCCTATTTTTAATAGATTAGAAGTTAGCGCGCTATCTATTATAGAGTATATAACTTAAACTAGATAATAATAGATAGTTATAACTATCGGAAAATATATATATTGCGATTCTATATTTTAGATATAACCGATAAATATAGTATCTTTCTAGATATACTAGCTTTATATTAAATATATATAGTTATAGATCTAGAGATAAAATAATAGTAATTTTCTATCTATAATACAATATTATAAAATAACTAGATAGAAATAAAATAGTTAATCTATTTTAATATAAATTTACCGATAGTTTTTATTTATATATTATAGGCCGAAAAGTATATATTAATATATATAGTATCGATATTACTATATATACGAGATCTAATAATAATACTACTATATAGACGGGAACTAATAGTACCGATAAAAATAAAGACGTCGAAAATATATAGTAGCCTAAGCCGTCGATTCCGGAACCTATATATAAAAAAATCGAAGCTTATAATATACGTCTAGTAGATTTTTTACTACTATTTAAAAATAACGATTATATAATCGAATTAAATAGAAAAAACTCGCTATATAGTTTAATTTATAGCCTATTTAAACGCGAGCTCGATAAGCTATAGAATTATCTAGATAACATTTTAAAGAAAGGTTAGATTCGTTATTTAATATTTTTTATAGAAATTCTAATCTTTTTTATACTAAAAAAAGATAGTAGTCTTCGTATATATATCGACTATAGAGGCTTTAATAAAGTAATAATTAAAAACCGTTATCCTTTACCTTTTATTTCTAAAATTCTAGATTAATTATCTAGAGTAAAGTACTTTTCTAAATATAATATTAAAAAATACCTATTATCTAATTAGAATTAAAAAAGGTAATAAATAGAAAACCGTATTTTATATAAAATATAGGTATTTCGAATATTTTATAATATTTTTCGGTTTTATTAATATATCTATAATTTTCTAAACCTATATTTATCGAGTTTTAAAAAAATTAGTTAACGTTTACTATATAATTTATTTAGATAATATTCTAATTTTCTTTAATTCGGAAATAAAATATTAGAAATATATTAGATAGGTCGCTCGAAAGCTTCGTAATATATAGCTATACCTAAATTTTAAGAAATATACTTTTAATATTAAAAGAATAGAGGTTTTAGACTTTATTATATCTATAGAAGGTATATTAATAGACCCGGAATAAATAAAGACTATTTAGAAATAGCTAGTCCTAAAAATTTACTAGAAAGTATAAATTTTTTTAGAATTTATTAACTTCTATCGGCGTTTTATTTACTAGTATTTTCGGATTATAGCGTCTCTAATAAGTTTACTTATAGAGAATATAGCTAGAAAGAAATCGGAACTATTTTATTAGACTATCAGAATCTAAAAGATTTTTAAAAAACTAAAATATATTTTCGATACTACTAGAATATTATAGTATTTCGATTAAAAAAAAGAAATCTATATCGAAACTAATACATTTAAAGTCGGGTTAACTAGAATTAAATTTTAATCTAATAATTATAGTTACTAGCGCCTAATTATATTCTAGTTAAAAAAAATAATTTCTATTAAATATAACTATAAAACGTATTATATCGAACTTTTTACTATTATTAATATTTTCGAATAATAGAAATATTATTTCGAAGGCGCGAAGTATATAGTAAAAATCTAGATAGATTATAATAATTTTTAAAGTTTTATAAAAGTTAAAGAATTTAATATTCGATAAAATTACTAGATTATTAAATTAACTACTATAGATTTTAATATCTTCTATTATTTAGAAAAAACTAATCTAACTAATCCGCCTTCTAAAAAACTGGATTATAAAAATATTAATTTTTAAATCTAAATAATATTATTTATATTTTAGCGGAAAGTAAATTTGACTAGCTATAAATCTAATAGCGAACCGCTTACTATATAAAGAATTTAAATTAATTATTCTTTATATAAACGTATAATAGAAAGACCTAGAAAACCTTCTATAGAATCTAAAAATTCTAAAGATAATAAAATTAACCTTCTATTATTAAATAAAGAACGCGATATATTTTATATATCGAAAATACTTTCGGATATTATAGGCTGCCGACGCGGTAGTAATAGATTAGCGATAACTATTTTTAATAAAGGATATAATAATAGAATAAATCCTATTACTAAAAATATATATTATAGCTTAAATATCCTATATTAAATGGTATAGAAGGCTGCCGTTAACGAAATAGTTTATAGTAAAATAACTCCTAGTATACGCGATATATTTATCTAGCTTTAAAGTCGATATACCGATATTTAGAAGCGTTTATAAACTATTTAATATAAATTAAGAAAAAAAGCCGGGCTATAGAATATAGAAATAGGAACTAGTTTTCTTTTTTATAAAAAATCTTTATATATACCCGAAAATAAAATACTATATATAAAGTTCCTAGTAAAATACTATAATAATAATAGAGCTAGATATTTTAGATATTAGTAAATATTATCGTTTATTCGACGTAGCTATAACTAGCCGAAACTATTTAAATATATTAGAAAATATATAGAAATATATAATATCTATTAACGAGTTAAAATCTATAAATATAAACTATATAGGAAGTTTTAAAATCTTTTATATTTTATATAGTTATAAAAGGAAATAGCGATAGATTTTATTACTAGATTACTATCTAATCGATACTTTCGAGGTATAGTAAACTTAGTACTTATAGCTATCGATCGATTTACTAAAATAGCGAAGTATATCCTTTATTATAAAATAATTAATATAAAGGATTTTATAGAGTTTATTATCGATAAACTTTAATATAAAGGATTTATTTCTAATAGAATTATTAGCGATAGAGGTTCGCTATTTATAAGTAAATTCTGGTCGGAAATCTACTATTATTTAAAGATAAAATATCGGTTAAATACTATATTTTATTTTTAAATAAATAGATAGACTAAACGATAGAATTAATTACTAGAATATTATCTAAAAGTATATATTTATAAAAAATAGAAAAACTAAATTAAATTCCTATTTTTAATTGAATTTGCCTATAATAATAGCGAATATAATATTATAAAAATATTCCTTTTTAAAATATTTATATACTATAACCTAGATATAATATTCGAAGGCGTTAAAAATAACGCCGTAGAAAAAAAAATAGTAAATACGAAGATACTAATAGTAAAGAAAAAAGTTATAAATTTATAAAAAATTTATAAATCGATATATATAAATTAAAATAAAGTTTAAATAAACTAAACTAAATATTATAATAAAAAATATTAATTAATAGAATATAAAGTTTATAATTTTGTACTATTATCTATAAAGAATCTAAAGTTTAAATAATCGAAAAAGATTACTTTTAAATTTCTAGAACTATATTAGATTTCGAAATATATAGACTTTTAAATTTACCGATTAGTTTTTTTAATTAAATTAAAGATCTATAATATTTTTTTATATATCTTTATTAAAAAAGTTCTATCGCTATTAGAATAGCGAACTACTAGAATATCTATTACCGAACCTTATTAATAATAAAAAGAAATAGAAAATAGAAAATATTTTAGATAAAAGGTTTATAAGATTTAAAAAAGGCGAAAAGCTAATAACTAAATATCTAATTAAATAGACTGATTAGCTGAAGGAATATAATTTCTAGTAGTTATAAAAAAACTTTAAAAATATTTAGAAATTTATCGAAGAATATAATTAGAATAATCTTCTAATAAATAAATTTAAAAAAAATAGAATTTAATAGAAGTAAACTATAATTATAGGCGTAAGATATTTATAGTATTGATATAGAATATATAGATCTAGAAATAGATTTATAGTTAATATATTCTTTTAAATTATCCTATAGAATCTATAATACTAGGGACTTTATTTACTATAATATAGGTTATATATTCCAGTCTTTAAATATCTATATTTATATAATCTATTTAGTTTTACCGTATATTTATATTTTAGGCTATCTTTTTATTTTATAATAGGCGGGAGAAATAGCGCCGGAAAAGTAATCTATTTTAGTATTGCCGAAAAGAGAATTTATAGGAGTTTATAGATAGAGTCGAAAATATTTAAAAAAACGTTAGATTATTTAGTAAAAAGATTATTTAAGAGGCCGGAATACCGGTAATTCTAATTTCTAGAAATTAGAATCCGGATATTTCCGGCGCCTTTAAAACTATACGCGGGAAAATTAACGGAAACTATAACGGAGTAATAAATAAAAAAGTTAGCGGAAACTATAACGGAACTACCGAAAATAAATATATATCTTTTTTTTATTTAATAGTATAAAAATAAATAATTCGATATAGTTTTTCATTATTATAGTTATCGAATATATAGAATAGTTTACTAGAAGATTATATCGACTTCAGAAATAATTAGAAAAATAAAAAAAATATCGATTTATATAAAGAAATTTTAATAGTAGATATAGATTACTCGATTATCGGTATCGAATATTCTAAAATCGGCGTATATATTAGAACAGATCTATCTAACCTATTATTCGAAATCTAATAGATAATACTAGCTAGAGGCGGGTAAAATTCGTATCTTCCTATAATAGAAAATATTATAATTTATAGAATATTATCCGATTCTATAATAATATATTAGTAATTAATTATTTCGCGTAGAAAATTATTAAATTATATCTAAAGATTTTAGACCGAAAGATAGATATAATATAGTAGTAGAACAGGATATTATAGTAGACGTCTATACCGCCGCTAGAGTACTAGTAGTATCTATTTTAAAAGGTAGAAATCTAAATACTACTAGCGGGACAGAACTTTCGTAATAAAAAATAAATAAAAATAGTAAACGCGAATAAAAGCCGAAATTTTATAAAAGAAAGGTAAAAATAATAACGGTCCGCTACGCCTTATATTTATAAAGCTTATATTTTAAAATAGCTTGTTTAGATTATATAGTTTTATTCCTTTAAACCAGATTTTAATTAGCGTATTTATACGTATCTAAACGTTTAAATATAGAATTTAATATTATCGCGAAATAGTTAAAAGTTATAGATATCTATATAAGATTATATAGTAACGCGTTAAAAATAGATATATATTATATAATATTTATAATATTTAAAACGAACTTTTTTATAAATTTATAGTTATTAAAAAAAAGTTCTTTTTTATTCTAAACGGTAAACCGATAAATATTTATTATTTACTTTATAGCTAAATCGAAAGAAAAAAGTATCTATTATAGTTAGCTTTAAACTAATATAATAGAAAGAATTATACTATTTTATAGTTAAATAGGTCTTTTCTATATTTTTTATATTTAGAACAAGTATTAGTAAAATAGTTTTTCGAATATTCGAAAATAGAGCGTAAACGATTGATATTACTATAATCGCTAGTTATATAATATAAATATCTAATATATAGTAGAGAAGATATATCTATATATATAAAGATAAGGAATTTATATAAATAGTAAAAAACTATTTAAATAAATAAAGTATAGAAAATTAAAATTTCTACTAAATAAAATATTATTATATTATCGCTAGTACGTCGGAACCGTATCGCTCGGAACGTTTAATTACTATTTAGAATTCTCGAATACTTATATTATATTCGAGTTTAATTATATTTATTAGAACTTTTATCTAGTATTATTTATAAACTAAATATATATAGATATAAATATAGTATATATTTATAGATATAATATATTTCTTTAAAAATATATATTAAAATATAATTATAGCTTTTATTTAATAGTACTATAATCTAGTAGTAGAACGTCTAGGCTATACTATAATCTTTAATAAATTTATTCGGATTTATAAAGTAAATCTAAATAATTTTATTAAAAATTACTATTTAGAAAATCTAGATTTAATTTCTAGTAACGCTATTCTTTTTAATTTCATCCTAGTATATATTTATATAACTAAAGTATAGTTATATATAAAAGGAAGCCGATTATAATAATAGCTAAAAAATAATTTATTTTTATTTTTTTTAATTTCTATAGTTAACTATAAAGTTAATAGATCTATTTAATAAATACTATAAATATCTAGATAGATATAATATAATATCGGAAATAATATTACTAAAAAAGAAATAATTATAAAACGCTAGACGCGTTATATAGATTCTAGAAATATAATTAGGACGTTTAGAGACGAGGCTTGCCGTCTAGTCGCCAGAGTATTACTAGCGTATCGGATTTTAATCCTTTCCTACTTTTTCCTTTTCCTTTATTACTAGGCTATATTCTAGTCTTTCTAGAATATAAATTAGTTCTATAATATATTTTTCGTCTGATCTATAATCGTATACTACTCTAGTAATCTATCTATCTTATATTAACTATACTATAAATTTTTCTTGTCTAACGAATAAATTTTTAGCTATAAAAATTTCTTTATATATAAATATAATAATCGTTGCCGTATATAATATTGATAAAATATATATATAAAAATTCAATATAATTTTAAATAGAAACTTTCTAGAAAAATTATTTTTGATATATTATAAAATATAGTAAAAACTATCTATTTATAATAGATTTTAGAAATTTTTCAAAATTTAAATCTTTTAATATTATTAGTCGTATAACGAAAACTATATATTTCGTTACTCTATACAAATTAGATATTCGATAGATTATAATCTCGTAATTTTATAAATTTTTGAAATGATAATTTCTATATTCAAACTTTATATATTAAAATATTAAAAAATATTAAATAGTTTTTTTCCGAAACCGATAGAAAATATATTAAAAATCAAACGTACGATAAATTTTAATTTTATTATTTTAAAAGATTTCCGAACGATAATTAAACTGGTCGTCGGATCGGATTTCGAATTTAAATTAACTAATCCGATTCGAACCCGGGTCGGATTTAAATATCCGGATTTAATTTACAAAAATATAAAAATTATATATAAAAATATAATTCTTTTTCTATATTATATAGTCTATAAATAAACTGGCCGTTTTATCGGATTTCGATTCCGGATTCGTATTCCGAGTTCGAGTTTCTAACTATATTAGGAAAGAGACGAACTTTAACTAGTAGTTTAAATTTAATAGCTACGTTTATTACGAAATCGAATCGCTACTTTAGTTCGAAGTAGCCAGTCTATCTATAAATTTCTATTTTTTTTTCTAACGATATATTAAAGATTTTAGATATTTCTAATATTAACGTATTCTAATTATAATATATACTTTTTATTATTATCTATTTAATATATAATACTATTTTTACTATTTAGTATTTATATATTTATATTACCTTTTTATAATATTATTATAGAAACTTAATATAAAATATCTAATATAAATATCGATTCTCGCTTTTTTATTTTCTAGACCGATATATCTAGCGAAAATCTTTCTACTAGGTTCTCGTTAAATAATATCTATTCTAGTTTATCTATAAACCAGTTTCTAAACTGATTTATAATCGAAATTCTAATTAAATTTAATCGTTTATATAGAAAGTAATAAAAAATTATTAAAGATATAGTAGATTAAATTAGAATCGACTATCTAGAACTAGTATTTCGAGATAATAATAAATTTATTTAATAAAATAAAATTACTATTAAGATTTCTAATAATAGTAATTTAATATTCCTATCGCTATAGATATTAAAAATAGAATTCGAAAGAAAATAGTCGATTTTCTATAGATAAAAAAGGTTTGAGTATAAAAATAGTCGCTTTAATAAAATAAATTCTACTAGATAGTTTTAATAATAGATAATCGATCTAAATTTATATATAATTACTATTTTAAGAGTTTTCATTATTTTATAGCTTCTAGGTCTTTAATATATCTACTATAAAGAAATATCATTCGACTAATAGTTACTATAGATCTAAATGACGTATTCTATAGTATATTATTAAAATAATACTTATTTATATAAATAGTAAATAGTAATATAAAGAAATAATATAAAGTTTATTTATTTAATAATAAAAAAAAACTAAATTAAATTAGATTTTACTTTCGACTAAAATATTTAAAATAAATATCTATTTAAAACTTTATTAGATTTAAATCTACTAGTTCGGACAATTAAAAATATTAATTTAAAAAAACTACTATATATATTTTATTTATATATATAGTTATTTTAATATATATATTTTATAATAATAACTTTTTAAATATTTAAAACTATTCGCGATAGAATTAAATCTGATTTAAAAATTATAGGATATATTTTACTTATATTAAATATCTAATTAAATCTATAGAAAGTCGTATATTTAAAAATATTTATATACTAGATTATTATATAGTTTTAACTTTGGAAATATCTATTTAAACTTATATCTCTATTTTTAAATTATTTTAGATATTTATAATACTAAAAACTATTAATAGTTTTAGGATTTTTTAATTTAAATAATAGTTTTTAGATATTTCTATTATAAGGCTACCGAGAAATCTGGTATTTCTAAAAGTTAGTTTAAACTTATAGATATATTTATAAACGGAAATATAATAGATAATTCTTTTAAATTAATATAAAAATAAGTTAGTCTAATTATTAGAATAGTATATAGTAATAACTAATAAATTAAATATAAGCTATAAAGGCGTCGAATTCGAAATCTATATAGATAATAAAATCCTTTTTTAAAAAAGTTATTTACCGACTAAAATTACTAAACTAGCCTTTTTTTAGTATATTTATTTACTAGAATAACTAAAATAGCCTATCTTTAGAGTATTTATTTACTAAAATAATTAAGATTAGAGTATTTATAGTATCTATTTATAAAAACTACTAAAATACCTTTTAGTATTAATACTAAAGCTATTTTTAATATTTTTATCTATTAAAATATAATAGGAAATCTAGTACTATACTAAATACTATTATATTTCCGAAAGTATACCGTCTATATTTATAATACTAGGTTTTTTTTTAGATTTTTTATTCTAAAAAACTATTATCTCTTCTTTTTTATAGATAAAAAGAAAAGGTTATTAATTAAAAATTATTATAAAAAAGTCCTATTATTAGGTATCGATATATTAGTTATACGTTTTTATCGGAAATATTTCTAATCGGAAAAGTTCTATTATATCGGTAAAGATTCCGAAAAGTATATTAAATATATAGAATAAATCTATTTTTATAATTTTATTCTATTAGATATTACGCGTTAGCGTCGTCTTAAAAATAAATATAAAAAGTTAAAAAAAGAATTATATAAAGTATATACGAAGTAATAACGTTTACTTCGTTAGTTAAATAATATTAAAGAGAAGTAGTATATTATAGTTAACGGGAAGCTATAGAATATCGAAAAGTTAAAATATAAAAGTAGTACGGATCCGTTTTTTTCTATCGATTTAAATCCTTTTATCGACGTAGCTTCCGAATAGATCGTCCTGCCTAGCGATTTTAGCTAGTCGATAACTTTTTTAACTCTTTTTAATAGAACTATTATAGAGCCTTCTAGTAGTTTATTAAACATTCTTTAGATTTCTTAATATTTTTCGAAATAGAATAACTTTTCTACTAATTTAGATAGTTCTAATCTTTTTATTATAGAATCTTTTCGACTACGAAGATATTTTCTTTCTATATCTCGAAATTAAACGTCTATTATATTAGAGTTCTAAAATCGGCTAATTCTAAAAAGAATATATAAATACTAGATATACTTTAATATCTTTAAATAAATTAAATTCTAAACTCTTAAATTCTTTAATTCATTTAATTAAAAATAGTCCGACTTTAATATAGTTAAATTTTTTATTTAAAGTTTTTATTTTTAGATTTTTTATAAAAAAAAGTATACTTTATTTCCTTTTTTTAACTAAAATACTATTTTTTATTTTTTATTTTAGTAGTTACCCGAATATTTCTATATTTTTAAGATATTTCTATATTTTTTTTTTTAAATATCGACTTTCTAAATCGCTAATTCTGCTAATTTATAAAATAGCGGTTTTTTAAATAAATTTAGATTTCTTCTATTATTAATATAGAATAGTATTTTTTTTTTATTATATTTAATTCTCTTATATTAAACGATAGTTATACTATTAGTAAAAATAAAATCTAATTTTTCTAAACGTCGTTAATATAATACTTTAGATATTATTTTAAAGTTTAGTTCGTATATTCTATCTATCTATTTATTATCGGATAGAAAACTATTAATATTTTTAGTTTAATATTAAATAGAAGAATAAGGATTTTCTAATAGTTCGAAGTTAAAAATTTATTTCTATTATTTATTAATATTTATAGTAATCTATAGTATTAGAATAATCGATCTAAAATAATAAATTTAAGTTTTTCTACTATAAAGTATTTTTATAATAGAATTATATAGATATATTTTATAAATCTATCTATTATTTTAAATATCGAATCGTATTCTATATTTATTATCGAGTTTTTCGATTTTAGAAATTTAATAATAAAGTCTAATATAATTTCCTTTTATAGTAAATCCGATAGTTTCTAATACTAGATTTTTCTATAATAAATATATATAGTATATTTTATTTTATTAATAACTAAAATATTTTTTTATATAAATTTTAATATATTATTTTATATTAGGAAACTTGTAGTATTATTCTAAAAGTTATATTATTTTTATTATATCTAAATACTTTTATAATATTTTATTATAGTCCTTTTTAATATATTCGTCGATTTTATTATTTAGTATTTATAATTTTTCTTTAATAGAAAACTATTTTTAGTTATTTCTAAATATATATAATATTATATTTAGTTTATACTAATTTACTAATAATAATCTATTTTTATTAACTTTAAAGATATTATTATTAAAAACCTTTTTTATTTTTATATAATTACTTTTTCGATTTAGAACGTCTATTATTCTATTTTCTTTATCTAGGATATAATATATTTTAAATTTATATTAACTAAAAAATTTGAATTATTTTATTTATTTTCTATTAAATTATTTTATTATTCTAAAATATAGAAGATTTTTATAGTCTATAAAGATTATTAATTCCGGCGATTTTTTAGTATATATTTTCATTTATTCTAGTATAATTACTAAAGTTAGTAGTTCTTTATTATAGATATTATAATTTTATTCTACTAGTAATAATTATATTAATATATATATTATTGGATACAATTTATTATCGTATTATTATAGTAGATATATATTTATAGTTTGATTTAATAAATCTATTTCTATTTATAATAGTAATTTTAGAGCAAATATTTTAAATACTAGGTCCTTTATATATTTTTTTTTAAAATCTTTAAATATTTATTATTTCTTTTTCCTCTAATATTATTCGGCGGTATCTTTTATTAAAATTATTAAAATAGAAGCTCTTTTAAAATAGTTTTTTATAAACTTTTAATTATAGTTTATAAATCCGAAAAAGTTTTAGACTTTTTTAATATTAATTAGTATCTTCTATTCTATAATAGCTTTTAATTTATTAGAATCGATACGTAATCTATTTTATTCTATAATAAATTCTAGAAAATCGATTTCTTTTTTATAGAATTTATACTTTTCTAGTTTAAGATATAAAACCTTTTTTCTAGATATTTACAGACTTTACTAATATATTATTAATATTTTTTAAATATTTTAAAAAAGAACTAGAATATTATCGAAATAGATAATAATAAATATATCTAGATATTTTCAAAATATATTATTAATTATATTTTAATAGATTACCGAAGCGTTTATAAATTCGAATAGTATAACTATATACTTATAGAAACTATACCGTATTTAAAAAGCTATTTTCTATTTTTTTCCGGCTTTTATTTATATAAAATTATATATATTTCGAAAATCTATTTTAAAGTTCGCTAATATTTAGTAGTAGATATCGGTTTTTAATTATAATATTATTTATATTTCGATAATCGATATATAGACGGAATATTCCGTCTTTTTTAAATATAAAAAGAATCGGATATTCTACTAGTAATTAAAATTTTCTAATAAATTTCTTTTTTATATTTTTATTTAAGTATTTATAGAGTATTCTAAATTCTATTATAGATAATAGATAAATAGATTTAAATATAGATAATTTATTTAATTTAAATCGAATATTTTAATTTTATAGTTAATATTTATATAGTACTTTTATAGTTACTTCTTTCCGAAATAAATATATCTAATTTTTATATTTACCTAGAAACATTTTTATTAAGGTTTCTATTAATTCTTTATTAGATAGTATAGGATTTTTAAAAAGTTCGTAATTTTTCTTTCTACTTTTATTTTATTAATCTAGCTAATTTCTATTAGTATCTAATAAATCGGATCTAAGTAGTTTTTAGTTATCTTTTTTTAAAGCTATAAATTCGCGCTTTATATTCTATTTTTTATCTATTCGAAATTACTATTTCGGTATAGACTAGATACTTTCTATATAAAAAATATCGTTTAAAATAAAATATTCTTTTTTTCTAGTTTATTACTAGATTATAATCCTTTAACTAAAAAACTCTAAATAAAATTTTATAGCTAGCTATCTAAATAATATTAGACTAAAGTAACTTTTAATACTAGTTAATTTTTATTTAAAACGGTATTATTTCTTTTATAATCTTTTTATTTCTATTCGGTATTTTATTTCTATCGATAACTATTAAATTATATAAATCTTTTTTTTTAGTTTAAAGAAATCTTTTCCTTTTAGCTAAATCCTTTAATATAAGATTTCCGATTATATCTAAATTAATAAATATTTTAATTTTCTATAATTTATTATTAGTTTCGACGATTATTTTAATCTCGAGTATAGATATATAGTTAGCTAAATTTAGTTATTTTTACTAGATTATAAAATCAAATATTTATAGTATATCTATTATTATAAAATTCTATCTTTTTCCGAATTATTATTTATATTTTTATATTTTTATAATCTAATTACGAAATATATATATAGAACTTCTAATTAAAAATTCTATTTTTTTTCTACTATTTTTTCTAGTATTTATATCTATTATATATAATATATCCAGAATAGTTATAAATATTATAGTTTCCGATTTTAATAGATATTATAGAAACGCGATAGCGTAGTTCTAATAGATATTATCCGGTTTCTTTTTTTTCTAATTTATAGATTCTATAATTAATATTATTTCAGTCGGTTTATTTAAATAATATATATTTATCTCCTAATATTATATTCTTCCGTTATAATATTAATTTAGAAATATCTTTATTTTTAAAAGTATTACTTCTTAGTTTTTTCTCTAATATATTAATAATATTATTTACTTTTTTATTCTATTTCTTATTCTATAGATACTCGTTATTAATATATATTTTATAAACGGCTTCAAATTTTTTATAGATTATTATAAACTTTTTTTTTATTAACTCGAAGTTATATATTATTCTAGAGTAAAGGGTTTTTAGTTATATTTATTAAACGTTTTCTATTACGATTATCTATTTAGAAGCAATTCTTTTTCTAGTTAATTTCGTTAATATTTATAGTAAAATACTATTAGTTATAGCTTTTTATAATAATTTATTATTTTCTATAAATATAATTTTTTTTTAAACTAGTTTTCTAGAGTTTAGAACTACTATTATTATCTTTTAAAATTATTTTTTATTAGTTTTTATGTTTTTTTAGTATAGCGTTAAACTATTATTATTATATTTTATTTAACTGATATTCTTTCGCGAAAAAGTTTAGTTTATTATAATTATAATATATTTTAGGATTTTTATATCCTTTATTATTTCTAGGGTTTTTTTCTTTACGTCGCTATTATATAGAGTCTAGTTCTATTAATATCGGTCTATAGTAGCTATTTCCGGACTATTTTTTACTAGAATACTATTTTCTATAAAGTTTTTCTAAATAATATCCCGTATTACCTCGTGGTTTATTATTATAGGATTTTTCTATTTTTAATCTATATAGTTTATTATCGAAGTTAATAGATATTTTAATTTGATTATTTAATATATTATATACTCGACTATTATATCTAAATTTATTTTTTACTCGGTTTTTAAATTCTTATCTAAATATTATATATAGGGCGTTGTTATTCTATTTTATTAATAGTAGCTATTTTTTACACTATATAGCGTAGTTAGATACTATATTTTTCTATTTAAAATATTAAATAAAGTATTTAGTAATTTAGATTTTATTTGAATTTCTAAAAATATTATAAATAGCTTTTTGTTTCTATTACTTTTATAAAAATATATTTATCGTTTTTATTATTATCTATATATTAACCAAGGAGAGATTTTATCTAGTACTAGATTTATTTTCGAAAATAAAATATAGTAAAAAAAGTTTTTTTATTCTAGTATAAAATAAAATATAAATTATATATTTAATTATATAAGTCAATCTTCTAGTTTATTATAATCTCTATAATAGTTATTAGATTTATTAACTTTAATACTATAAAGTTAATAGTTAGTAGAAATTTTTTTTTTATTTTTACTATTATCTTTGATCTAGACTTCTTTTTTTTTTAAATTCGAACTATTTTATTTAATAGCTAGAATTATTTAGGGTAGAGATTTAATATTAATCGATAATGGATATTCTAAAGGTATTTAAAATATTATAAAACTACTAAAGGGTTTAGTATTTTTATAAATTAGTTTAAATTTATAGATATATCTATATATAAAAGTATAACAGATAATTATTTTAAATTAATATAAAAATAAATTAGCTAAATTACTAGAACAATATATAGCGATAACTAATAAATTAAATTTAAACTATAAAGACGTCGAGTTCGAAATCTATATAAATAATAAAATCTTTTACTACTTAGATTACTTACCGATTAAAATAACTAAACCAGCTTTATTTTAGTATATTTACTTATCGAAATAACTAAAATAGCTTATTTTTAGAGTATTTATTTACTAAAATAACTAAAATTAGAGTATTTATAATATTTATTTACTAAAACTACTAAATTATATTTTAGTATTAATATTAAAGCCGTCCTATATATCTCCGCCTGTTAAAACGTAATAGGAAATCTAGCGCTGTACTAACTACTACCGCGTTCCCGAAGGCACGCCGCTTGTATTTATAACAATTATTATCGATAATACTAGCTCAAGCTCTATATTAAAAAAAGAGTTTAAAAAGGCTTTTAGTCGATTCAATAGTTAATAAAATCGACTATAAAACTCGCTATCTTGTCTAAATTATATAATTAATCTAGTAGTTTAAAAATTTATTAAATCTATTAGATTATAAATATTAGACGATATTTTTATCTATTAGCTAGATAGTAAATAAATTATAACTAATAGTACCGGTCTATTAAATATTATAAAAAGGGTAATATATATAGATAATATAAATTAAATAGTTTTTATACTAATAGTATTTTAAAATACGCGTTATTATAATATTTTTCGGTATTTCCTTTTAATATAAACTTCGCTTTGAAGAATTTTTAAATAGAGCCGACTCTAATTCCCGCGCTAGAAACTTTATTTAAAATATTTATATTGGATAGAATTTGATTTATTTTATATTTTATAGGGTATATCTACTTTACTAAATCAATAATAAATTCTTCGAAAAGAATTCGTAAAATCTATAAATATAAAGAATTACCTTTAATATAAATAAATAGTAATTTTTTTTTCTTATAGGTAATATACTATAGGCGTCCTATAAAATTATTTTAATAGTTTCGCGAACTATAAATATTAGAATTTATCTAATATATCGACTTTATAGTATATTTTACGATTATTTTACTAAAGTATAGAAAATTATAAAAGTTTCGAATTATTTTTAAAAGGCGATAGTACTAATAGTTTACGAAAAGGCTTTTACTAAATCTATTAAATATTATTTATATACTAATAGTAAAAGAAAATTGATATATAATTTTATAAATATTTTTAATTCGATAATAAAGTTTAACTTTTATCGAAACTAAAATACTATTTAATAAAAGAAATATATAGAAAAATCTTCGGGATATATAGATAAACATCGGAACGAATTTAGATAATACTTTAATAAATATCATAAAGTTTTTATTAATCTACTAAAATATAGAGTCCGTTATAGAAAAGAAAATAAAGTAATATATAGTAAATTAACTAACTAGTTAATTATCTATTATATCTATTATAAATAGTTTTTTTCGATAGTTTTAATATTTTCGAATATCTGCTTCCGAAGTTAATCGATACTTTCGCGTTAATATTACAAAAGATAATCTAAACTAAATATTTTAGAAAAATAATACTTCGAATTTTCTAAAATTAATATAGATAGCTCGCGATATTTTTTTCTATCTAATATTTTCGATCGAAATTAAACGGACTTTTAGTTTCGCTAGAAGAATTTATCGATAGAATCGAGTTTAAATAATGTTATAGTATACAGAATAGATAATAACAATTAAATACTATAACCGTATTATAGATTTAGATTTCGATTAAATATTAGAATAGTTATAGAATATATTTAATCGGATAGAGATAAAAGATAACGTTAAATTTCTAGAAAGAAATCTATTTAAAAAAGATCTTAAAAATATATTAGGTAGATTAATTTAGTAGATTTTTAATTTAATATTAGTAAAATAATATATATAGATAATATATTGTTTCTAGACTATTACTTTTCGATTTATATAACTATTTAAATAGTTTAATAATTTTTTATATATCTTTATTTTTATTATCTTTTATATTTTTATTATTATCCGCTTTTTTTTTTCTCTATATCTTTATTCTATCTATTAGAATTAATACTTCTAGCTGAACTTTTATTATTTTTAAATTTAGTATTATTTTACGTAGAAGAATATCTTTCTACTATCTAATCCTTTTTATTAACTTTAATAATATTATTACTATTTTTATCCTCTTTTCTATAAAGCAATTTAATATATTTATTAGCCGTATATCCGTTATAACTAAATTCTTTAGTAAACGCCGTCTATTTTTCTAGAAGGTCTACCGGTCTAGAATTCCAGCGGACTAAAATTTTTAGAGGCCGATATAATAGATTATTTATTATTAGATAAAATTGACGATTAGAACTATATACTTCGTTAAAATTACTCTATTCGGACTATTAATAGTAATATTAAACTAGAAAAAATAATAGAAATAAATATTTCTATACTAGATAGCTCTATTTATATTTAATATATTATTCTAATTTATTATCTCGCTATATTTCTACTTTATTTATTTAATAGTTTTTACCTTTTCCGTAGCTTCTGTAGACTGGCCGTTTTATCGGGTTTCGAACCCGAGTTCGTATTTCGAGTTCGAGTTTCTAACCGTATTAGAAAGAAAACTAACTTTAACTAGTAAGTTAGATATAATAGCCACGTTTATCGCGAAGTCGGGTCGCCACTTTAGTTCGAAATAGCCAATCTAAGCTTCCGTAAAAGCTGTAATACGTAGATCGTTTTTATAATATAATATTATATCAAATATGGTATTTAGTATAGTATATATTATTTTATTATATTACTATTCATTTCTTTTTCGATTCTATAGTCTGTTTTCTAATTTCTAGCGTTTTATTCTAATATAGCTTTTATATCTATATCTACGTTTTTCTAAAAATCTATTTCTTTAAATTTTATAAAGTATTTATATATTATAATACGATCTATAATTTATTTTTTATAGAATTTATATTCGGTATCGGATAGCTTTTTACTATATTTATAGTTTATAACTAATTTAAATTCTATAGATAATAGTTTTAAATTTAATATAGTAGATAGTATACTAAATAATATAATATAATAATATAATTAATAGCTATAGAATTATCTAAAGATTTTATATATTATAATAGTAGAATACGCTAAATTTATATAGAAATATATAGATTCGCTTAAAATATTAGTCTTTTAGCTAGAATATAGCCGATAATTATCTAAATAATTTTACTTTATTTTTAATTATCAATTTTTTAATAACTAACTATAATAATATAATATTAATATACTATATATAATTTAATATTATATTTTACTCTATTATTAGTTTTTTATATCCTTCGTTCGTTATAATATAATATATAGTATATACGAATCTAAATAGAAATAATATATTAAAATAAAAAAAATTAATTATAGAATAACGCTAAAACTATTTTAGATAAAAAATTAATTCCGTTCTATAAAAATATAGCGAAGACTTGTTATAACTCTGGACTGGATTCTGTATCAAGTCCAGTATTTAGTAATAAAATCTTTGATATATACTAAATATTCAGAGATTATTTAGTAATTAGTATTACTTAGTCGTATTGATTATTGATTACGATTGAACAAATACTTAGTTATTTAATTATATTCAGCGTATTGATTATCCTAATTATACTAATTATAGAGGAATTTATTATCTATATAGATTCTAAACTCGACGTATTTATAGCTCGTATTCAATTTATTAATTATCGCTATATACTATTCTAGTAATTAAACTGATTTAATTTTAAATAATTAAATAATTACCTGTTGTATTTCCGTTTATAGATATATTAATAAATCCAATCAATCTTTGGAGATACCAAACCTTTTAGATAGCTCTATAACAAGATTCGAGAAAATAGAATCGGAAAAAAATAAAAAAAAAGATAAAAGGAAATTTTATAGTATTATAATACTAGTAATATTCTAGAATAATATATTCTAAATAATCTAGCTAATAATCTAGCTAATAATCTATTAAAAGAAATATAAATAGAATTCTAAAACCGTCGTTTTCCGAGAAATTTATAGATATTAAAAAAGCTTTAAATCTTTTATTTCTAAAATATCTTTCGCTAGACTATATCGCGAAATCTTTACCGACGTCGCTACTATATATATAAATAGAAAAATCGATAGAATATAAAATATAGCGTTAGTAATTCTATAGAATATAATAAAAGGATATATAATTACTTTTCTAATAAATAAATAAATATATTATTATATTATTATATAAATCCGACTATATTAATTTTATATAGATTATTAACTAGCCGTAACCTATATTAAATATATTACTATTTAGTAAATAAACGTCTAGGTTTTTAAAGAGTTAATATAGAATCTGAAAATATAGCCGAAAATATAATAATAGCTAGTTAATAATAAATTTTAAAAAATTAAAAGTTCTAGAAAAAATATATACGTCTATAGAATTATTTAAAAGAAAATAATACTATTTATATAGTATTAATATATAAACTAATATTTATAGAAAACTATTATATAAACTAGTATTAAATTGAATATATTACTATTTTATACTTTCCGTAATTACTTTAATATTTAACTATTAAATATAATTATAAATTAGATCGGATCGGAATTTTAGATCGGATTTTTAGATTAAAATCTATAATTCTGTCCGAAAATCGGATTAGAATCTATAATTCGATCTAATTATTTAGTAGATCGAATCCGGGTCGGATTATTAAAATCGAATCGGGTATCCGACGATATAATGAAAATCCGACCCGAACCGGCCAGACTAACGATAATATTTCTATATCGATACTATCCGACGTTTAGACTGGCCGTTTCGAATTGAAATAACGATCCGAAAACGCGATAAACGTGGTTAACGCGCTAGAATTACTAGTATAGGTTAAAACTTCGCCTAAATAGATTAAAAAATCGGGTCGAATTATAATTTTAGGCCTATAACCCGATTCCAGTGGCCAGTCTAGCGAGGTTATACGTAAAATCGAATAGATTAAAAATTTAATAATTTTAAATATAAATTAATTTTATAAAATATTTAAATAATTAGATTTTTATTAATCTTTTTATCGAAATTTTTTAAAACTATTTCTAATTATTTCATCTATTATATATAACTCGTACGTTAGAAATAGAATGGCTACTTCGAACCAAAGTGGCGACCCGATTTCGCGATAAACGTGGCTATTACGTTTAAATTACTAGTTAAAGTTAGTCTCCTTCCTAATACGATTAGAAACTCGAATCCGGGATACGAACCCGGGTTCGAAATCCGATAAAACGGCCAGTCTAATTAGAAAAGTAATAATATAAAATAGCGATATAGATTTTATAACTAATACGAAGTTTAATAAAAACGTTTAAAATTTAATTATAATAGTATTTTTTGATACTAAAATCGCTAGATACTAGTATTAAAATATTTAATTATTTATTACGTCTACGATTCTATAGAAACGTATTAGAAAATTAACCAACCAAGCGAAACTAATTATCTATAGCCGTCTATAGCCGCTATAGCCGATTTTTATAATAGGAACTTTTAGCGGACGGCTATCTATCGGTACTATCGGCTATTTTTACTATATATATCGCTCCCTATTTCTATTAAATAGCTTTTTTCGTTAGTTATTAATATAATTATTAAATATATCTAAATTATTTCTTTCTTAATTACATTTATACCAAAGATATTTTATAATATTTTAACCGTATATTAACGACTATATAGAATTAGTTATAATAATCTATACTAGAATTCCTTTACTATTTAATAGTTCGTACTACGTCTATAGCTATAGCTAGATTCGAATATAACGCTTTCTAATATATAGGGACGTTATATTTTAATAATTTACTATATTAATTGCGTTATCCCGCCCTATAGATCGTAGCGATACTAATAAAATAGCAACGTCTAATATTTATAAAAGAGATAAAAAATCTTTAAAACTATAGTTTATCTAAATAAATATCTATTTCGTATTATATATAAACAAGTTTTTTAATAAAGTAGTTAAAATTCTATTTATAACGTTATATTTAAAAAAAAAGTAATCTTTAATTAGATATAGCTATAGTAGAAAATTATTTTAATAATCCGGAAAACTAAAAAGAAAATAAAATTTTATAGATTTTCTACGCTTTCGGTAATCTAATTATAGCTATAAAAGAGAACTTCGAAAATAATAATGAAAATAGAATAATTAAAAGAAAACTAATAGTTCTAAAATAGTAAAAATCGGTAGCTATTTATATTATTTAGTTTAAAATATTAGTTTATAAAAAAGACTATAAAAGATTAGCTCTAAAAGTTTACTTCTATAAAAGACTTTATATAAAAGTTAAAAAAGCTATAGCAGCGATTAAAAAACTAGATTCGCTAGTATTTCTAATCGAGTTTATAACTAAAATCGATATTAGATAATACGAAATATATTTAGATAAACAGGCGTTTAGTAAAATAGAACCCGCCAAAAAATAGTTTAAAGGAAATCTAATAGAATTTAATACTCTCGAAAATAAAAAATTACGAATTAAAGTTTATTATTTATACGGAAAGACGGAATATTTTAAAAGAAATCATTTAACTAAAGAAATAATAGAGGTAATTAATTACTAGTTTAAAGTAACGGAAAAATTACCCGAGAAAAAAATATTATAACTCTAGGCTGAACTCTATATCAAATTTAGTATTTAGTAATAGAATTTTTAATATATATTAAACACTTAGAAGTTAAATAGTAATCAGCGTTACTCAGTCGTACTAATTACTAATTACCGCTAAATAGATATTCGATTATTCAATTATATTTAATATACTAATTATATTGATTATACTAATTATAAAGGATTTTATCATTTTTATATATTCTAAACTCGACGTCTTTATAGCTTATATTTAATTTATTAGTTATCGCTATATACTATTCTAGTAAATAAACTGATTTATTTTTAAACTTATTTAAATAATTATCCGTTATACCTCCGTTTATAGATATACTAATAAGTCTAACTAATTTTTAGAAATACTAGATTCCCGCGGTAATTTTATAATATATTAAATATTTTTAGAATATCTATTATAGATTAGTATCAATCTCTACTCTAAGTAATTTTAGCTATATAGTAAAATAGTCCGAATCTAAAAAAAGGAAGTCTAGATAAAAAATAATAGTAAAGATATAAATATTTTTTTTACTAACTAATATTTTTATAATATTAAAGTTAATAAACCCGATAAATATTATAGAGATTTTAATAAATTAGAAACTGGTTTATATAATTAGATATATATTTTATATTCTTCTTTATATCTAAAAAAAAACTCTTTTTATTATATTCTATTTTCGAGAACTAATTTAATATTAGATAAAATCTTTCCTTTAATAATATATAGATAACGACGAAGATAATAAAAATATTTTTATATAGTTTATAAAATTTAAAAAAGCTATTTATAAAATTTTTAGAATTTTAAATAAAATCTAATCTATTAAATATTTTATTTAATATCTTTAATAGAGAAATATAATATCTAACTATATTATATAGTTTAAAAAATAGATATAGCTAATAAAGTAAAATAATAATATTCTATATAGAATATATTTAGACGAAGATATAAAAAATAAATAAAAAACGAATTTATATATAATAGTCGAATATATAATATTTTAATTAAAACATCTATAAATCTCGATAATAAATTATATAAAAGAGATATAGAAAAATACTATAATAGTAGACTATAAGATAACGTAGGACGTTACTCGGAACGACTCTATAGAAGATAGTATTTAAATAAAAAATAGTCCGGAGATAGCTATTTCGAACTAATATTAATAGAACTAGATTTTATATAATAGCGGTATAAAGGAATAAATTCTAGAAACAGTAAAGGAAAGAAAAATCCTAAGATATACTATAACTATAATAAACTAAATTACTTTATAAAAAAATATCGATTAAATAAAATATAATAACGATAGTTTAACGCTATACTAAAGAAATCTAAAAACTAATAAAAAATTATTTTAGAAGACGATAATAGTAGTTTTAAACTTTAAAGAACTAGTTTAGATAAAGAATTTATATTTATAGAAAGAATTAAAATATAATAGAAAGTTATAATAAATAACGCTTCGCTATAAATATTAATAGATTTAACTAGAAAGAAAGTTACCTTTAGATAGATAACTATAATAAAGGATATTTAAATAGCGAAACGAATAACTCTTTATTCTAGAATAATATATAATCTAAAATTAATAAAAGAAAGATTTATAGTAATCTATAAAGGATTTAAAAATATTTATAAAATATATATTAATAATAGATGTCTATAGAATAATAAATAGAACTAAAAATTAAATAATATTATAAATATATTAGAGAAAAAACTAGAAAGTAATATTCCTAAAAATAAAGTTATTTATAAACCGATATTATAATAGATAAATATAATAATAGGATATTAATATAGACTATTTAGTTAGATTATCTACTATAATAATAACTATAGAATCTATAAATCCGAAAAGAAAAAAACCGGATAGTATCTATTAGAACTACGCCGATACGTTCCTATAACGTCTATTAAAGTCGGAAATTATAATTTTTATAACTATTCTGGAATTATTATATATAGCAGATATAAATACTTAAAGAAATAGTAAAAAGAAATAAAACCTTTAATTAGAAATTCTAAAGATAAGCGGATTATAAAAGTAAAAAATATAAAAACGTAAATTATAATTCAAGAAAAAATAGAATTTTATAGTAATAAATATACTATATATATATAATTTTATAATCCGGAAAAAATAACTAAATTTAGCTGGCTATATATATATATTCGAGATTAAAATAATCGTCGAAACTAATAATAGACTAAAGAAAGTTAAAGTATTTATTAATTTAAATATAATCGGAAATTTTATATTAAAGAATTTAGCTAAAAGGAAAATATTTCTTTAAACTAAAAAAAAGAATCTATATAATCTAATAGTTATCGATAGAAATAAAATATCGAATAGAAATAAAAAAATTATAAAAGAAATAATACAGCTTTAAATAATAATTAACTAGTACTATAAGGAATTCTAGTTCGATATTATTAAAATAGCTAGCTACGAAATCGTATTTAGAATTTTTTAGTCAAATAATTATAATCTCGTAATAGATTAGAAGAAAAAAGTATATAGCTTTAAATAATATTTCTATATAGGGAATATCTTGTTTATATCGAAATAGTAATTTTAGATAGATAAAAAGTAAAATATAAAATACGAATTTATAATTTCGAAAAAAACGACTAAAAACTATTTAGATCCGATTTATTAAATATCGGTAGAAGTTAACTAGATTAATAAAATAAAAATAGAAAAAAAATTTATAAATCTTTTAAAAACTCTATATTATTTAATAAAAAGTTAAAAAAAATCTATTAGAAAAAGTTCTAGGTAAATATAAAAGTACTATTTAAATATTAACTATAGAATTATAAAATTAGATTTAAACCAGGTAAATAACCTATATTTAGATCTATCTATCTATTATCTATAACAGAGTTTAGAATATTCCGTTAATATTTAGATAAAAATATAAAAATAGAATTTATTAGAAAATTTTAATTATTAATAGAATATCCGATTTTTTTTATATCTAAAAAGGACGGAATATTCCGTTTATATATCGATTACCGAAAGCTAAACGATATTATAATTAAAAGAAAATATCTATTACTAAATATTAGTAAATTTTAAAATAAACTTTCTATAATAAAATATTTTACGAAATTCGACCTTTAAAAAATATATAACTTTATATAAATAAAAGCCGGAAAAGAATAGAAAATAGCTTTTTATATATAATACGGTTATTATATATATATAATCATATTATTCGAATATATAAACGTTCCGATAATCTATTAAAATATAATTAATAACGCGTTTAGAAAATATATAAATATATTTATTATCGCCTATTTTAATAATATTCTGGTTTTTTTAAAAATATACGAAAAATATAAGTA
This sequence comes from Rusavskia elegans, assembly GCA_011316305.1. Taxonomy (NCBI): domain Eukaryota; kingdom Fungi; phylum Ascomycota; class Lecanoromycetes; order Teloschistales; family Teloschistaceae; genus Rusavskia; species Rusavskia elegans. Next base: position 188,200 of record SAUG01000009.1, on the reverse strand, counting down.
ATACGTTAGTTTAATTTTTAAATACCTAAAGAAAAAGAATTTATATCTTAAACTAAAAAAATATAAATTCTATAAAAAAGAAATTAACTTTCTAGAATTTATTATAAAGTAAAACGGATTATATATCGATTCTAGTAAACTAAAAGCTATTATAGAATAGAAAATATCAATAAATATTAAAAAAATCTAAAACTTTTTTAGATTTATAAACTATAATCGAATATTTATAAAAATTTATTTTAAAAAAGTTTTTATTCTAATAGCTTTAATAAAAAATATCGTCGAATAGTATTAGAGAAAAAGAAAATAATAAATATTTAATAATTTTAAAAGAAGATATATAGAAAATCTAGTACTTAAAATATTTAATTTAAAAAAACTATTACTAGCGGAATAAAATTACAATATCTATAACAAAAAACTACTAGCTATAGTAATTATACTAGAATAATAGAGAGTATATATTAAAAGATTACTAGATTTAATAATTTTTATAGATTATAAAAACTTTCTATATTTTATAATCTTATAATAATTTAATAGAAAGTAAATATAATAGTTTAAACTATTCGGTTAATATAAATTTAGGATATACTATATTTTAGATAAAGAAAATAAAAATATAGATATTTTAAATCGAAGAAATAATTATATAAAAATAAAATTTTTTTTAAATAATAGTATTCTAAAGATTAATAAAAATAGATGACTATTAGTAAATTAATATAAGATAAATATAACGCTATATATATTTAGAAACGATCGAAAATAGTTTTCTATTAAAAAAAATTATAAATACTAGATAATAAAATTAACGAATATATTAAAAAGTATTATAATAGAATACTATAAAAGTATTTAGGCGTATAAAAGATAATATAATTTTTATAATAATATTATTAATTTTCTAATATAAAATAATATATCGAGATATATATTAAAAAATATTTTAGTTATTAGTAAAATAAATATACTATATATATTCGTTATAGAAAAATTTAGTTTTAGAAACTACCGGATTTATTATAGAAGAAAATTATATTAGATTTTATTATTAAATTTCTAAAATCAAAAAACTTGATAATAAATATAAAATACGACTTAATATTTAATATAGTAGATAAATTTACGAAGTATATCTATATAATTCTATTATAAAAAGACTTTATAGTAAAATAATTTAGATTCGTTATATTCGATCGATTATTTAGATACTATAGACTACTAGAAGTATTAATAAATAATAGAAATAAATTCTTTATTTTTCTATTTAGTATTAAACTAAAAATATTAATAGCTTTCTATCTAATAATAGATAGATATATAGAATATATTAATTGACTTTTAGAATAATATTTAAAATAATTAGATTTTATTTTTATTAATAGTATAATTAGTATTTAATATAAGAAAATCGAATATAATAAAAGAAATACTATTCTATACTAATAATAGAAGAAATCCGAACCTATTTAAACGACTACTACCGTATCTAATAGCGGAATTAGTAATTTAAAAAATCGATATTTAGAAAAAAATCTATAGAAATATCCTAAAAAATATAGAAATATTCGGATAACTATTAAAATAAAAAACGAAAATTAGTATTTTAGTTAAAAAAAGGGAATAAAGTATATCTTTTTATAAAAAATCTAAAAATAAAAACTTTAAATAAAAAATTTAACTATATTAAAATCGGACTATTTTTAATTAAAAAAATTAAAAGATTTTAGAATTTCGAACTCGATCTACTAAAAAATACTAAAGTATACCCGGTATTTTATATATTTCTTTTAGAACTAACCGATTCCGAAACGCCGTTATAAAAGATATTTAATATCGAAATATAGAAAGAAGATACTTTTATAGTCGAAAAGATTCTATAATAGAAAGATTAGAATTATTTAATTAAATAGAAAAGTTATCTTACTTTAGAAAAATTTAGAAACCTAAAAAATATTTAGTAAACTACTAGAAAAACTCTATAGTAGTTCTATTATTAAAAAATATTATAATATTTTAGAAAGAATCCGATAGGTTATTTAAAATATTCCATATCTATAGAAATAAACTAAATAAAAAACTATCGGAAAGTTTTAAAGATTTAAAACCCTCGTTATTTTTAATATTAGATACGTCTACTATAATAGTATTTTTAATACGCTTATCTAATAAATTCATTTTTTAACGAAACTATATTTCTTTTATAAAAGCGATATATATTTCTATCCGAACTTTTTTTTAAATTTTATAAACTTTTCGGATATCTTTATATAATTTTAATTTTTTATTCTTTAAATAATTCTATTTAAATTAGGTTACCCGATTCTTATACTTCTATTTATAATATAGATATTTACTATATTTTCTAGAATAAATATAAATTTTATATACCCTTTAATATTTTATATAAATAAAATAGGCTTTTACTATAATATTACTAAAAAATTTAGTAAAGTCGGTAAATTTATAACGACGGACGGTACTAGATTCGGAACGACGTTAAAGTATAGTATAGAAAAAAAGAAAGGAAAAATTTTAAATAGCGGGAAAAAAATAAACTTCGGAACGAAATTAAAGAAAAAAAAAATAATATTATAATTTTAGGCTGAACTTTATATTGAATCTAATATTTAGTAATAGGATTTTTAGTATATACTAAATATTTAGAGATTATTTAATAATTAGTATTATTTAATCGTACTAATTACTAATTATTATTAAATAGTAATTTAGTTATTTAATTATATTTAGTATTTTAATTATATTGGTTAAATCAAATATAGATGATTTTATTATCTATATAGATTCTAAACTTAATATTTTTATAGTTCGTATTTAATTTATTAGTTTTCGCTATATATTACTTTAATAAATAAACTGATTTATTTTTTAAATTAATTTAAGTAATTACTCGTTATACCTCCGTTTATAGATATACTAATAAATCTAACCAACTTTTGGAAATATCAGACCCCCGCGGTAACTCTATAACAAAAGATTAGAAAATATATAACTAAAAGTTAGATAGCCTGCTATAATGATAATTATTTTATCTATTTATTAGATAAAAAAAAATTAGAATAGTATTCTATAGAACCTAAAAAAATAAAAAGAGGCTAATATTAGATTTTAAACTATACGAAATAGAAAAATCTTTTACAGCAATTATTAAAATTAAAATTAGAGATTATAAAATAATAGCTCTTATAAATAAAATAAATGAAAATAAAATTATAAAGAGATTATATATTTAGATTAAAGGATATATTTAAAAATATCTTTAATAAAATAATAGAGTTATAGAAATCGAAGTTAAAATTAAAGATAGATTTATCGGAATATTAGATTTTATAATAATTAAAAACCCTAGATAATATATTATACTAGAAAATAAATAGAAAAAATAAATTTCTAGAATATCGATATAGAAAAATACGGTTAAAAAAAGAATAGAACTATAAATAATATATCTTTTCGTATATAAAAACCTTTTATATAACGAACTGGATATTATATTAAATATAAACTACGAATAAATTAAAGAAATCGATAATCTTTTTAAAAAAGGAGGCGAAATATAGGAAACTAAAATCTAGAAGAAATACTACTATCTACTAGTATAATAAACTTTAAAATATAATAAAACCTAAAAGATAATCTAAAGACTATAGATAGATAATAATAAAAAAATTCACTAAAATATTATTAAAAAAAAATAGAAAAGGTTAAATATAATCCTACGCTAGAACCAAATAAAAAATCGAATAAAGAAATATCGGATTCTATATTAAATATATATTTAAAAAATAAATAGTCTCTATTTTTATTATCGTAGAACGAGATAGTAGTTAAAAAATGAAAGTTAGCGGAGATATTAGAAGACCCGGATATAATTTATAATATTAATATATAGTTCGAAACGAATAAAATAATAAAATATAAATAAATCTTTAATTAAATACTCTTTTATATATTCGTCGCCTCTAAAAGCTAAAAAAAGTTAAATTCTTTTAGAAATCGATTAAAATTAACCGAATTAAAAATAGAAACCGATTTAATAGACGTCTTTTACGCGATTAGTATAAAACTAACGGAATAGTAAAACGCTACTAGATTATTAAATTTATTAAAACGAGATAAAACGTATTATTTCTAAATAATAAAATTACTTTTACGTTTATCTAAAACGCGATAATATATAATAAAATATTTTTATTTTCTAAAAAGCCGACAGAAATTCGATTTCTAATAAAACGATAATTACGAATTTTCTTTTTAGAATCTACAAAGAATTTAATATAATAAAGCGTTTTAGAATACTTTTCGAAAATATTTTCGATATTAAAACGGAGTTTATTTTTTTTATCTTTAAGACGTTTTTCTATAGATAATTAGAAATCGAAATATTAGAAAAAAAAACCAGATATATAAATAGTATTAGAAATTAAAAGATTATATAATTTCTAGACCCGAGTATTTTTACTATAGATATTACTACTAACTTTAACTTTATATTTTTTTAAAAGATTACGAATATAGATACTATAAAAAAAAGATATAATAATATCTTTTAATTTAATTCGATAGAAAGACTTTAATCGATTCCCTTTTCGAAAACGTATAATAAAAATATTAAAAAAGAAAAAAAAAAGAAAAGAGTTAGTTAAACCTTATATACCCTATATATAAATAAACTAGGTAGAAAATAATATAGGAAAGGCTGTATTATATCTATAATTCTATAGAAACGTATTAGAAAATTAGCCAACTAAGTAAAACTAATTATCTATAGCCGTCTATAGCCGTTATAGCCGACTTTTATAATAGGAGTTTTTAGCGAACGGCTACCTAACGATACTATCGGCTATTTTTACTATATATATTACTCTTTATTTCTATTGGATAACTTCTTTCGTTAGTTATTAATATAATTACTAAATATTTCTAAATTATTTCCTTTTTAATTACTTTTATAACGAAGATATCTTATAATATTATAACCGTACTTTTGTAACTATACGGGATTAGTTATAATAATCTACGCTAGAATTTTCTTACTATTTAGTAGCTCGTATTACGTCTACGGCTGTAGCTAGACTCGAACGTAATGCCTTTTGATATACAGGGACGTTATATTACTTTACTTATAATTTTTAAATTTTTAAATTTTACTATTTCGTTATTTTATTATTTTGTAAATTTTATTTATCTAATTCTATAATATATTAAATAAATTTATTAAAATTCTATATTTAATATTTGAATCTATAATTTCATTAGATATAATATCAGTTTTTAGATAAATATCTAATTTTGATAAACTCGAGCGAGTTAGAAATATTACGAGTTTTTTTTATTCGAAAATTTCCTACCGTAAAGTAATCGTTACGACTAATAGTTAACCGACGGTCAAAATCTCTAAACTCGCTGGGCTCGTTTAAAAGGCTTCGATTCAACGGACCAATTATTTTAAAGGATCTTTTCTTTATAATTATATTTTATGATTTCAAATTTCTATATTATTATATCTAAAGCTATTAAAGTCTACTACGCGTTAGAAAGACGTTAGAAAGAAGCAGTTAAAGCTTCTATAATAACGAATTCGACTATATCGCGAAATACGCCCGCTATTATAACGTTAAAACCAAAATTCTACGGTAATATATCGCCGGAAGCAGTTTTAAATCTATAAAAAATTCTATTAACGAATGTTAAATCGATATTTATCTAAATATTCTAATATATTATATTAAACGCTTCGATAATATTAACTAGTTATCGAGTTTCTAGTTTATCGAAAGCGCCGCTAATTATATTTTATATCGCGACGATTAGCTAGTTTCTTCTATCGATAAATACTGATTTATACGATTTATAAAACGTTATTTAAAACTTTTTATATCTATTTAACGCCCTTTTAACGTTAATAGAAAGGATATAAACAATATCGAAAAATTAGAAAAATATTTCGATAAACTTTAGATAAAGATTTAAAAATACGGCGTCGTATCCGATAATATATAAAATATCGATAAAATTAACTTTCGAGTTAGCTATATATATTCCTATATAGTTATTATATTCGATAGAAATAAAAGAAAAAGAAATATTATCGCCGATTTATATAATCGCGACTATTATATTTCGGTAGAAATATTTAAATTAATAGTCTTTCTACGATTTAGACTTTATTCTAATTTCTTTTTTTAGTATTATCGGCGAGACTATTTCTTTTCTATTTATTTTAAAGGTTCAAAATATTATATATAAATAAAATATAGAAAATAGATTTTAATAACGGCGTATTTTTTAGATATTCGATTATAGAATATAGTATCGATAACCTTGTACTAAATTAGCTATACTATTTTATTTAAAATATAGAAAAGATAAAAGTCGATAAATACTAGCTATTTATTATCGATAGTTTTAGTTTTTATATTATTTTGGAACTTTTTAATTTAGCCGACGAATATAATATTAAACAATTTGAATTATCTATCTATTATATTTATTATATATAACTATTATATATAGAAAACCTTTTACTATATAAAACGAATTACGATATTACTATTAAAAAAATAATTTATAACGGCGACGGTAAATTTACCCGTCTAGAATTTCTCGCAATTCTATAAAGTTTCCGTAATGAAACGTTCGTTAAAGATATATTTAAAAACTTATAGCGCCGTACTGAAATCTATTCTTTTAATTTCGAAATTATACTAGCGCCTCTATAAATTATACGATCTAAAAACCTTTTTACTAAAGTAATTATAGTAGCTCGGCTAGTTATATTTTCTTCTATCGATTTCAAAAGCTTTAATCGTATTCCGCGAGGATCTAATACGATAAAAAAAGCTTTTAAATTTTTCAATTAAATCTAGAAAGAGAATAACGGCATCTATATTATTAATCCGGTAAATATAACTAGATTTTTTAAAGATATTAAACGAGATTAGTTTATATTAAAGTTGCGTACTCGTAATTATAATTAGATATTAGAAGAAATAGTTAAACGAAAGAAATAAATTGATTTTAAAAGCTTTAGAATATTTATATACGAAGTTATCGAACGGAAAAAAGATAGAAAAATATATTCGAAATAGATAAAAAAGACGGAAATAATAGCTAAAAAAAGGCTAACAAAAATACTTTAAAGGAAAAAGATAAATATAAATATATAGAAAAGATTAATCAAAAAACAGCAGATTATAACGCCGAGATAAAACGATTAGCGAACGAAAAAAAGGAAAGGGAGGCGATAGAAGAAATTTCGGAAAAGGAAAACGATATTAAAATTTTAAAACGCCGCTATCTATTCGGACTTTTCTAAAAAATATAGGACTTTAACGATCTAACATTATTATACGTTAAAAAGACTAAAATATAAACTATTTATTAAATTTCAGAATCTGAAGATTTTAAATACGTATTCTATATAGTTATTATTTAGAATTATTTAGAAAATATTCTTATTATAAATATATCCGAAATCCGATAATCCTACTTCCGAATAATATAATCACATTTAATTTAATTGATTGATATAATATAAATAGTATAAAACGTTAAATCAAAGCTTTAATCTAATTTAAAAATATCTAGAATCGGAGTAATTCTGGCTATATTATAATAATACGCGCAATCATTTTTCTTTTTAAATCTTTTAAAATGATTGGTCCGTTGAACCGAGGCCTTCTAAACGACTCTAACGAGTTTAGAGGTTTTGACCGTCGGCTAGTGATTTAAAATATTCTAAAATATTCTATTATTATTATTATAGATTATATTCTATAATAATTTATATTTTACGTCTAGTAACTTTTAAATGACTTTTCGTATTAATAGTCCATCGGAACTAGATAGTTTCGACTCGAATTTTCTGATTTTATTTATTTAGCTTCCGGAAAATCGTCTATTTAAAAGAAAAAAATCCGATATTTTATATCTTTCGGAATCGAACCGGTTCGACTCGCTAAAAAATCGGGTCGGATTATAGAATTCGACGGAAATTCGATCCGAAATAGTCAGTCTAATAGTAAATAAACTTTTATCGATAGTTTAATTCGATATTAGATAATAACGATATCGAATTTAATAATTTTTCTAAAAATAACGATTCTAATATTTTTTCAAAATTTACCAATAGGAAGCGAAAATATTAAAATTTAAATCTAATCCGTCGGTACTAAAAAATCGAAAATTATAAAAAAAAATACTTTTACTATAATTTTAAAACTAAAATTATAAATAAAATAGTTCGAAATTAATTATCGTATTTAGATTGGCCATTTCGATACGGATTTCTATTAGTATTTAAAATTCGATTCGATTTTTTAACGGGTCGAACCGGTTCGATTCGCTAAACGATCGATTCCGAATTAAATCCGAAAATCCGATAGGATCTGCTAAACCTTTATTATAATTTAAATAAATTATTTATTATAATTTTATTAATTTTTTATTAGTAATCTATTTTGATAATATATTTAGTCTAACTAGAACCTTCCTAGCTAGCGTAATTAATTAATTAGAGTTTTTTAAAATAAATAGATATAACTTTTATACTAGAATTATACTTTTATTCTAGAATTTAGCGTTTTAGCGGTTCTAAGTCGGATTAGATCGGTTCTTCGACTAGGAACTAAAAACCCGTCAGTTTAGTATCTAAAAAAGTCGGAACCGATTCGGTTCGAACCCGAAATACGAACCCGAGTTCGAAACCCGACCCGACGGCCAGTCTAATCGTACTATATTTCTACTACGACTAAATATACTTCGAAACGGATTTCTCGAACGAAAAAATAGAGAAAATTTTAACGATTTCGATTATTACTAAATAAAGCAGTATTTAATATTATTGACTACAGATAAAAATCTAGAAGAAAATTTAATCTAAAAACGCTAAATACTTAGTATCTAGACGCTAGATCTAATTCGAAATAAATAAAACCATTTAGAATACGAGTGGGATTTTTTAAAAAGCTTTTGATCCGATCCGAACTCCATCCCGTTTCGAGCTGCACGACTAAATTACGAGAATTATTATTTGTTAATTATAGACGTTGAAAAAAAGACTATAAAGACTAGAAATTGAAAATGAAAAAATCCGAAAATAGAATTAATTGAAATAATAGTAATTAAAACGTTCGATATTTTATTATATAGAAATATATATATATTCTTTATATATTTTTCAATATTATCTATTTTTATATTTTCTTTCTAAACTTTTATTAATATTACGTAGAATAATATCTAAAAATATTTAAAAAAGGATTGATCCGATATAGACTGGCCGTCGGATCGGATTTCGAACCCGGATTGGCTAACCCGATCCGACCCGCCAAGACTTGATCTTGGCGCCAAGCCCTAGTATAAAAGTATAATTCTAGTATAAAAGCTATACGAATAATTTAAAAAAATTCTAATTAATTAACCACGCTAGTTAGAAAGGTCCTAATTAGATTATTTATATTACCTAATTATATTACTTTTATATATAATTAATTATTTAATTAATTATTATATTATATTTTTAATTAATTAAATAAAAAGGCTTGGCGGGTTCTCGTCGGATATTCGAATTCGACCCGGACCCGACCGTTTAACGGGTCGAACCGATTCGACTCGCCAAGAAATCGGGTCGGATTCGACGATTCGACGGGAATCCGACTCGAAGTGGCCAGTCTAATCCGGTATAGTTCGTAAAATAACTAATATTAGAGTTTTTTTTTATATATTTTATAAATCGTAATCTTTAAATAACTTTATATTTAATTTTGTATTTACTATTCTAATCTATAATATCGTCGAAACTACGCGTATAAATAAAAAAGATAATTTCTGTTTCGAATATATATTATTCGTTATATTTTTTTTTATTACTAATTGTAATTTATATATATTAAACGAATCTAATAACGCGAATTAAATTAATAATCGATTATAGAACCGATATAAACGTATTTCTAAATTATTATTTTTTATATACTAATTTTTTCGATATATTTAATTATATAACGGAGTCGATTAATATTATAATTAATATTTACACTTTTATTACTACGTTAATTAAATTTTAATATATAAAAAAAAAATTAAAACTTTCTTTTAATTCTAATTTCGATTCTTTTTAATATTAGACTACGGAGCTATCTAAATTTAATCGCCGTTTTAATCGAAGAAAGCGACGAAATATAGCTACGCTCGAAGATAGTATTAGAAAAGATAAATCTAATAATAATATAATTAAAAATAATAATAGCTATATTATTAGAAGATATATTAAAAAATAGCCGAAAGAAATCGAATTAAGATATAAATATTAGCCGTTATAAATAAAGACTAGAGTTTCTTTTTTATTTAATAAAATTTTAACCAAGTTTTTTAAAATAATAGATAAACTATATAGTATAGATAGTCGGACTATTAGATTAAATAATATAGATTATAGAAAAATAGAATAATTTTATAGATAATTATTTATTTTTAGACTGGCCGTCGGATCGAATTTCGAATTCGGATTAGAAAAACCGATTTAATTCGAATCGGTTCCGACTTTTCTAAATATTAAACCGATTCGATTCCGAATCAAATCCGGACTCCCGGATTGAATCTATTAAAATCGCTAAAATCTAATATAAAAATATAATTCTAATATAAAAATTATATCTATTGATTAAAAATAAATTTAATTAGAAAAAATATATTATATTTATATATTACTTTTATAAATAAGAATATAATTTATTAATTAGTTCTATATTTAATATTAATTATAGTATTATATTAGATTAATTCTGATTTTATACTATATATAAAAGATTTAATAAATTAAATCAAATTTCAATCGGTTTCTATTTTATAATCCGATTTAGTTTTTAGTTTTAATTTTAGAAATCGATCTATACCATTTAATAGATCGAATCGAACCGATTTATTAAAGTTCGGATCGGATTTCTAAAATACCGACGAAAATCCGATTCGAAATAATCAGATTATTTATTTTCTATAATATTCTATTAACGTTTATTATACTAATATTCTATCGATATAATAACTGCTAGCTAATAGTATTAATTGAAATATATATTATAAATTGATATTTTAATTTATTATATTATCGAATCTTTATACTATTGTTACGTCCACGATTCCACAGAAATACGTTGGAAGATTAGTTAAATAAACGAGCCTAATTATCTATAGCCGCCTATAGCCGCCGTAGTCGACTTTTATAATAGAAACTTTTAGTAAACGGCCGCCTATAGGTACTATCGGCTACTTTTACTATAGATATCGTTCTTTACTTCTATTAGATAGCTTTTCTTATTAGTTATTAATATATTAATTAAATACGTTTCTACTATTCTCTTTTTAATTATTTTCGTAATAAAAACGTCTTATAATATCGTAAACGTACTTTTACGGCTACGCGGGATTAGTTATAATAATCTACGCTAGGATTCTTTTACTATTTAGTAGCTTGGATTATATCTATAACTATAGCTAGGCTCGAACGTAACGCCCTTTAATATACAGAGACGTTATATTTTAACAATTCCGGAAGATAGATAAAATCCGGATTTTTATCTAGCTAATATTACGCGGATAATCTATAGAAACTTTAATTAATTTAAAAGCTATTCGGAATATTATATTAGAAGTAAAAAGAATATATAAAAAGGTTTAATATCTCTTTAATTAGAAAAACGAAACTTTATTTTATAGGAATTATTAATAAGATAGGGTTCGTTAAAGTTAAATATTAAACTAAACCTCTATAGATACGAAATAATAGATATAAAAAAAGATTATTTTCGATATTATAAAAATATAAAGAAATATCTATTTAGGTATTCTATAGTTTATATTATAGAATCTAGAAATCGTTTAGAAAACGATACGGGTAAAAATAGAAAACTATCTATTTAATATATCTAAAAGGCTAGCCGAGATAAAAGAAAGTATATAATATCTTTATTCGAAAAAAGTAGACTAAAAAGAAAGTAGCTATTACAGATAAAATTCTATAATTATTTAAAGATTTCTAGAATATATTAAAGAAATCGGAAGAAAGATTATCTTTACCGGTTAATATTTAGAATAAATATAAAATTATTATTATAGAACCCGATAAACTAAAAGCTAAACTAATCTATAAACTAAATAATAAATAATTAAAAGTACTATAATAGTATATTAACTATAATTTTAAACGAAAATATATACGCTATTTTAAATTAAAAATAGAATAACCGGTAATATTTATTCTAAAAAAAAATAGTAACTTCCGATTCTATATCGATTTCAGATAATTTAATATAGTAATATAAAAAAATAAATACCTTCTATCTTTTTTAATAGACTTTAAAAATAGAATTAGAAAAGTTAAATAGTTTATAAAGTTGACCTAAAGGATATATTTAATTTATTAATAATTAAAAAAAAGGATAAATAAAAGACGTTATTAAAAATAAAATACAGACTATTTAAATATTTAATAATACCTTTCGTACTAATAAATATTCCCGCGACTCTATAACGAATAGTTAATAAAATATTATACGACTATTTGGATATTTTTATTATAATCTATATAGATAATATACTAATATTTTCTAAAATAAAAAAAGAATATAATCTATAAATCTATAAAATATTATAGAGATTCCGAAAATATAATTTCAGAATTAAAAAAAAAGTTCTAGATATATTCGATCTAGAAAAATAAATTATATTTTATATAAATATATCGGATAGAATTTTAGATTTATATATAATATAAAAAGGTAAACTATTAGAATTTTATTTAAAGAAATTAATACTAGCCGAAGTTAATTATATAACGATAGATAAAGAAATATTAGCTATTATTATAAGTTTTATATATTAGAAAATATATATAATAGAAATATAGAAAAAAGTAATAATTTATACTAATTATAAGAATCTTTTATTACTTTTACTCGATAAGAAATTTAACTAGAGATAAATAAAATAGTTAAAAGAAATCATCTATTATAATTTCGAAATACGATATATTAAAGATACGGATAATATAGTTATAAATATTTTAAATCGAAAAATAGACTATAAAGTTATAGAAAAAATAAACAGACCGCTACTAAAACGGAATAGAGAAATATTAGATAAAACGGAAGTATTAGAAAAAATAACTAATATTATCCGATAAACGTATAACTCTAAAATAGCTAGATATTAAAAAATAACTAAAATATTAAAAAGAATTTAAAAAAAAACTAATATACTAGTATTTAAGAAATATATTAAAGAATATATTAAAAACTATTTTAAATATTTGATATTAAAATAAGTAAATAAAGATCTATTAGTAAACTTTATTTTATATAAATACCGAAACAGCTTTATTAAAAGATCGTAATAGATTTTATTATAGGATTTCCGAAATCTATTAATTTCTATATATAAATATCGTATAATATAATAGAAATAATTATAGATAGATTTATAAAATAAATAAGATTAATATTATATAAAATAAGGCCTGGTGGCGCAGTGATAACGCTGCGTGACCTGGAGGCCTAACGGATCCGCGTTCCATCTCGGAATTAGCGGAGTTAATCCAGCGGGTCGGGGGTTCGAATCCCTCGAAGGCTAACTTAATACTTGAGTTTTTTCTATCGATTAAGTCGATTTTTATAGAGTTTAAAATACAGAAAGACTAGACAGTAGATCGTCTCGGTCTAGCCCGATCGATCGAACTTAATTAAATTAATTAATAAGATTAAATAGATTACGGTTTCCCTCTGGATTTTAGTCTAGATCTAGCTCCTTCGGAAGTCCTTAATTCGAGTTTTCGGTAAAATACTTGAATACCTAATAATTGCGTAATCTGATCGGTTTAGCGCCTCTAGCGTTAGAATCGTAAAAGACTAAAATCAAAAATCCGAATGATTAATCGTATATATTATATAAAATAATAACAATAGCCGAATAGCTGATATTTTTACTATTAAAAATAGTTTTTTATAAAAATAGTATCGTAGAAAAAATTATATCCCCCCGGGATAAATTCTTTATTTTTAATTTTATAAAAAAATTAATATAGGTAGTAGAAACCGAATAGATAATATCGATATTATTCTATCTATAGACCGATAGATAGATCGAAAAAATAAATTAAATATTAGAATTATATTTACGGATATACTATTCTGAAAAAAAAAATTAGATTTAATTTCTCTTGATAGTCTGAATAGCGATTAATTTATTATATAACGAAGATATCGAAATAACTTTAGATAAACTTCTATACGGAAGAAAGCTAAAATACGAAATTACTAGTAAAACGAATAATCTAGTAATATAAATATTCGTTAATAGAATAAAAGAAAATTAGATTAGAGTTAAGATAAAAATTTAAAATATAAAAAAAAAGTAAAATAGAAAGTAGATAAATTAAAGAGATACTATAATATTAAAAAAGAAAATAAAGTATTTTTATCTATAAAAAACCTTACTAGTAGAAAATTAGATAGACTATATATAGAAGCCTTTAAAATCGATAATATTAAAGGTATAATAGTATATTTTAAATTCCCGATAATAGGAATTTTTCTAAAATTCTATATAGGATTCTTTAAAAAAGTACCGGAAAAAATACTATTAGTAAAAGATTAATACTATTAGAAAAAGAAAAAATACGAAGTTAAAAAGATTATAGATAAAAAAAGGAAATAAACGAATTTTTAATTAAATAGAAAAGGTTTTCCGATAAAAAAAAATATCTAGAAATTAAGGAAATACTTTAAAAAAGTTTAGAAAATTCTAAAGAAATTTAGAAAAACGCTATAGAAAAAACTATATTATATTTATAACTCTATAGAAATACGCTAGAAGATTAGCTAAATAAACGAGTCTAATTATCTATAGCCGCCTATAGCCGCTATAGCCGACTTTTATAATAGAAACTTTTAGCGAGTAGCCGTCTATCGGTACTATCGGCTAGTTTTATTATATATATCGCTTTTTACTTCTATTAAATAACTTTTTTTTTTAGTTATTAATATAATTATTTAATACGTTTCTACTATTTTTATTTTAAGTATCTTTATAATAAAAACGCTTTATAATATCGTACCGTATCTTCGCGGCTACGCAGGATTATTTATAATAATCTATATTAGAATTCTTTTACTATTTAGTAGCTCGGACTACGCCTACGGCTGTAGCTAGATTCGAACGTAACGCTCTTTGACGTATAGGGACGTTATAACTATAACTATACTATTCGTTAAATTTATTACTTTTATTTCTATTTTTTTATAAAATATAAAATATATTAGATTAAAATACTAGTATTTTTTTTATCGCAATTATCTATAGATATTTAAAAAATAGAAATCTAAATCGTGATGATTTTAATATATAGTTTATAAAAAAATATAAAATTTAAAATAGAATAAAAGTTATAAAATATTATATAAAATTAAATAAATAGAAATTTATTAAACGTTCTATTATTTATAATAGTAAATATTAAGAAATTATATATAGAAAATTCGTTATAGCGGATAAATAATTTACTTCTATACTTTTCTGGAAGATTTCCGTCTGAAATTATATTGAGTTTTCATATATATATATATATATTTCATCAACGGTATATACGGCAACGATTGTTGTATTTTACGTATAAGAAATTTTTACAGCTAAAGATATATAGTTCGTCAGATAAAATTTACAGCGTAGTTAATTACTTTTATTTAACTATTTTTTTCTTTATTCGATTACAAATCTTCTACTATTTCTTTTTCGACGTTATAAATAATTAGAAATATCTAATATTTCCGCTATATCTATCTGCTATACTACGAAATTATTATCTATATTTATTATATCGGCTATATTTATTATATAATCTATATTTAATCGTTCTATTAAACTATTAAAATATTCTTTAATCTATCTAGTTTTAAAAAGGTCGCTAGATAGTATACTAACTACTATAGCTAGAAGTTTTATTCGATCGATTAAATTAAAAGAAGATAGGAAAAACGGATAGTATATTTTAAAAATAGTAAAAAAGAAATCTAAATTAAAATCGAAATAGATTATTCTAG
Organism: Rusavskia elegans; assembly: GCA_011316305.1. Classification (NCBI taxonomy): domain Eukaryota; kingdom Fungi; phylum Ascomycota; class Lecanoromycetes; order Teloschistales; family Teloschistaceae; genus Rusavskia; species Rusavskia elegans. The sequence continues at coordinate 172,082 of SAUG01000009.1, read as the reverse complement.
CTATAATAAAATAGTCGACGACCGCGCGGATAAATATAATTATTACGAATATAGATACTACCGTCTAGTTTAGTTTATAGCTATAGCTTTTACGGAAATATATATATATTTAAAGGCTTTTAGATATTATAGAACTTATATTATTAATAAAAGAAAAAAAAATAATAACTGCGAGATATATTTATCTATAAAAATTTCTATATTAAATTATCGGTAAAAGGATACGTTATATTACTAAGTAAATTTAAATTAAAATTCTATAGAAAGTACCGTTATTTACGTTAATTAAACTAGGATATAAGTTCTGCTACCGTATATTTAATACTGGTATATTAACGTTTGATTTATTTACCGAACCACTGGTTCACCGGATACTAAAACCAAAACAAATAACTAAATAGCGGATAAATAGTTTACTTCTATATTAGAAGACTGTAGCGACTTATATGGAGTTAGCCCGGTGTCGACGTATTGTTCAGGAACAGGAGGTTGCCCCTAAGGTACGCAGACGCGCAGCTAGGGCCTGAGTCATTGCCTCAACCGGCTACCCCTTCACGTGACTAAGACGCGTCAAACTCAAGCACTCTACACGTCTCTCACCACCGAACATGAACCTCCACGGGGATGATCATGGCACAAGCAGAATCATCCTCAGCTGCAGCCAACAGAAACCTCAAAGCGAGCGCCAATGGTTCCTCCGCCGCTCACGACCTCCCTTGGTATGACTATCAAACCCGACAGTTGCATACGCATTTAATGCTTCTCTCAGGGTCGAGAAATACCGTCCTGTTTACCTTGACGACATAGTCGGCAACGTCGAAACCATCGAACGTCTCAAGATCATCGCCAAAGATGGCAACATGCCACACGTCATCATCTCCGGCATGCCTGGCATCGGCAAAACCACCTCCATCCTTTGCCTCGCACGGCAACTCCTCGGCCCCCACGCCTACAAAGAAGCCGTCCTCGAACTCAACGCCTCCGACGAACGCGGCATCGACGTCGTGCGCAATCGCATCAAAGGTTTCGCACAGAAGAAAGTCACATTACCGCAAGGGAGGCAGAAATTGGTCATTCTGGACGAGGCGGACAGTATGACAAGTGGAGCGCAGCAGGCACTGAGGAGAACCATGGAGATCTATAGCTCCACAACCAGATTCGCGTTCGCGTGCAATCAAAGTAACAAGATCATCGAGCCGTTGCAATCGCGATGCGCAATCCTGCGCTATTCGAGGTTGACGGACGAGCAAATAGTGCAGCGATTGATGGCCGTCACGAAGGCGGAAAATGTCCAATACAGCGATGATGGCATTGCAGCACTGGTCTTCAGCGCCGAGGGAGATATGAGGCAGGCGATCAATAATCTGCAATCCACCGCTGCTGGCTTTGGCTTTGTGTCGGGTGAGAACGTCTTTAAAGTTGTCGACTCGCCGCATCCGATCAAGGTGCAGGCGATGGTGAAAGCCTGTTGGGAGACCAAGGTGGAGCAGGCCATGGAAGGTTTGGAGGAGCTGTGGGGGCTGGGGTATAGTTGTCATGATATTGTGAGTACGATGTTCAAGGTCACCAAGACGATGCCAGGATTGAGTGAGCATGCGAGGTTGGAATTTATAAGAGAAATTGGGTTCTGCCATATGAGGATATTGGATGGGGTACAGACGTTGGTGCAGCTGGGAGGGTGCATTGCGAAACTGTGTAAGATCAACATGAAGCCCGAGCTCTTTGTTCCGCCGTAAAGGATGCACGGCGCCGCACAAGGACATTCATGGCATCGAATCTCTTCAGCATACGAGCGGGCATATTGCAAGGTGTTGGCTGGCTGTCGCTGAGTTCGATATGAACTATCAAATGGTTCTAACTTGGGGAGCTGCTAGCATCTGGAGCAAACAGCCATCAGTATGGGAGACTCAGCTTTGACCTGACGGCACAAAATCTCAGAGATTCGTCATTCGTCATGAACAGGAAGGGATACTGGACCAGGTCTGCCGCAGGCTGACCCCTGGCATCGCCACCCCATCCGGTACCTCAGGTCTTACATCTGTCACCACTTTCAATAGATCATCCACCACTTTCTGTCTCTGCTTGTCGCCGGCGGATTTGATGGCTTTAACCTGCTCTTCGGCATCTCCGGAGGCGTCTTCTTCGGCTTTTTTGTTGCCGGATGTGTGCTGCCCCCCCACTCTACACAACCTTGGCCAGCGCCCTCGGTGACTCCGTCAAAGTCCAGAGACATTGTTGGAAAGCTACAGCCCCCGTGACGAGAAGAACGTAGTAAGCAAAGCTCCAACTCCAGTGACCCCTCCGCTCCTTGCCCAGCTCACTTCCACTATCTTCTTTTCCCCGGACCGCTGGTCCACCGATTGCAACCCCAGGCTCAACCCTCCCCCAAAGCCTCGGCAGCCCAGCCCAGTTACAGAAGGTATGTGCCAAGATCACCGCGATGACGTTACCGGTTCGAATGAAGACAAATGTTGCGTACCAACCGAACATGGTGGTATAGGTAAACTGAAAGAGCGAACGCATGATCGACGGGGCCCAGGGCGTGTGAGGATGTGTCAAGACGAACTCGTAGAAATGATGGATGTGCGCTATACCAAAGTACAGTGGTGTGAGGAGGACGATGCGCGTGGGAGACAGCGGAGTCAGGAGGTGCAAAGGCACGAGGAGAGAGCGGAACAGTATCTCCTCCGTGACGGGTCCAGCGACGTAATTGCGCCAGCCAATCCAGCTGCTGAGGGTTTCGTGCAGAGCTCGGCCTTGGATCCAGTCCCTCCACCTGCTTTCAACCAGGGCTCTTTCGAAAAGAGGACCAGTGAAGAGGAGAGCCGTCAGCAAGAGACTTTTGGATACTTCGACGATACCAATCGGATACCAGCCTAGCAGCCGTAGGATATCGAGATTGGAAGCGTTCGCGCGGGTTGCTAGGATGTAGACGGTCGCAATGGTCGACAGAGTGACGGAAACGTAGACAAAGCGTATGCGGGCTCGGATGACGGAAGGAGCATCACGGGATAATGTTGGAGATGGCCGAGTGGTGGGGGAGAGATAGAAGGGAAGTACATAGAGGATGGGATATGCGACCTAAACGATCAGATTTGGTCCCAAGGAAAATGGGTACGTTGCAAAGGCGGCAATGGACGCCCCGGTTGAACAAAGATTCTCGGAGCCCCAGGAATAAGAAATATCAAACACGGTTTCAAGAATACAATTATGACTATGACCTATAACCTTGGACTTACCGAGAGCAATCCAGCAAAGGCGAGTGACAACGGGGGTAAAGCGGCTTCTTCTGAAAAGTTGCGAGCGATCAGCGATATGCGCCAGGCAGGGTTCGAGTGGACAAGCAGTGTTCTGCAATTGTAGGTATAGTTGTAAAGGTGCAGGGTGATGAGAGTGCAGCATACACGTACCAGTGTTCTTGAAGTAGCTGGAGAACTGTTGGTACAAGCCCGTCGGAGCCATCGGGAGCGTTCACGCTTCACCCTGAAAGGTATCTCGTTACAAGCGCGAAAGCAGGAGGCTCATGATCATGTTCGTCTTTGACCTGCTGGGCGACAGATGGTAAGCATCGGCCAAGGACCGTTGGTTGGAATGCAGGCTCTCTTCAAACATGATCTTTTTGTTTCGGGATGATTTTACGGGCAGAGCCAATGGGAGATTTTGAACAGAAGGATTTACTATAAATAGGAATCGCGGAGGCAGATCCAAAACGCGACATTGCGCGTCTCGACAAGATTAACATTCAACAATAATGAGCCGTGGAAATTGCACCATGCCCAGGTCATGCCGTGGCACCATTGACGGCAAGCGATTAATGGAAGCCGTCTTGGAGATATACTACTCCCTCAGTTCATCTCAAGGCTGTATATTTCTTCAGTAATAAGTTCGTCGTTGCTCCAGCAAATTCACCGTTCATCTATACAACTTCGCTGCTTATTTATTAGTGGCCGTTGACCGCATCTTCCCTGAACTAGCCGTTTCGGGCACTACGACTTCTCGAAGTCCGAGTCACCTTATCATTCTATCACCCACGACATCCTTCACCCCTTTCTACACATACAGTCTTTAATTTGAATATTCCGGCATCTGCTACAGCAATACTTTTCTTCCACCTTCTTTATTATCATCATACACTCGTTAATATTATGTATACTTCACTCCCCTTCTAGACACTCATTCAATGCATCTGCCTTTTCGTTGCCCAGTCACTACTTTCATTCCTCTCTAATATCCACCTTAACATACAGTATTCCCTTGGCCACCTGGCCATTCAGTATCTACCTTCAACTGCTACTAGAGCATCATCCTAATCAGTCTCGCATTCAGCGTTATGCACCCAGCCGCAAGCACGAATAATGACGTCCTCCACCCGTTCCCTACGCCGTTCTCCACCAAGGCGACCGCTGCATGAACGATCAGATTCCGAGGCAAATGAAAGAGCCTCGCCTACCTCCCGCTTTTCTACCGACACTCCAGACTACCTCCACAAGATCACACCCTATCCTACACACCCTTCGCACATCCTTTCGCCCAAGAAAGCTTCAAGACCGGGGCTGGTACCCAAAGTTTGGGAAGATGAGGAGGATGTGCGCGACATCGAACACAGCCATCGACAAGGCAAGAAGACAATGGACCCGCGAGGGGGGGAAGATGTAGATGTTCATCATGGGAACTCCATTCGGCCGCTCTCCATTGGGAACACCATGCCGATCGCTGTTCACCCACTCAACTTCAACCCGCCTGAAAGATTCGTATCTGAAAAGGATTTACTGGAAGAGATCGCTGACAACGGGAGTCAAGGTTCGGACGACATTGTACAGCTTCCCAGCGTCTCTGAGCCTTCCCTACTTGACCATACCCCAAGTCGACAGCCCACTGATGCAAAGTCTTCCGAATTGTCACTGTCATCTTCGGACTCCGCTGGGACCATCATTCGACACAAAGTTCGTCCCAGTCGTGGTTCGTATTCGGCATTTCCTCCAGTAAGTCGGCCAACATCATCAAAGTCCGGAAGTTTCCCACCGACACCACAACGAACATTCGCACCCTCATTTGAAGACGGTGTCTCTCGGCCAGCCTCCGAAGGTTCAGTCGTATTCCAGGATACACAGCAGCCGTTGCCTGCAGCTACTTCGAGGCCACATCGGGCCGTCAGCGATGTTGTAACTTTACAGTATCCCGTCGTAAGGCAACCAAGTGCATCAAGCTCATGGGCCCAGACTTCCAACGACCCACAGGGCATAGTCATCCCGAGACCCCAGCCGCAACTCAATCGCAACTATGATCGCTGGAACCCTCATTTATCGACTGTACCATCCGAGTTCTCGGAAGAAAGGTGCAGTGATATCGTGTGGGCACCAAGTTCGATTGGGATGGGTACGAGCTCTTTAGATGTGACCCACCAACGTAGCGCCCACCAGTCAAGGGATCTGACTGGCTCAACCATCAGAATAGTCAACGAGAGCGACGACAATGTTTCTAATCTTTTGTCTCCTATTCCTGGGTCCCGAGGATCTGCATATTACAGTGTTCTCTCTGGGGGATCACGAAACAAGAGGAGAAGCGTGCCGCAGGCGAGGCCAACGTCGAAAGGTAGCTTTTTTCGAGACAGCATACCAGCATGGGCCAAGCTCTACTACGCTCGAAGCAATCCCGCGCTTGCTCTTCCTCGAGCAGATGTGGACCCTGCGGCGTCCTCGGAATCCTTGGGCGTCCGGCGCACACGACAGAGACCGAACATCGATACCCAGAATCACAATGTCCGGGACTCCATGGTCATCGAGCCTGCACAGCCGAACGGTGCCGTTCTCGCGGAGGTGCACGGGCAACCGCGACAACCCATCGGCCAAGTCTGGTCTCCTCATCTGTGGCACGATAGGAGAAACGTAGTGCGAGAAAGGAGCGTGTTCAGGGCTCCCAGCCTGAACGGGCATTCCGAGGGCCCATTTGGTCCCAGAAACGTACAGGTGTTGCTTTTTCCGCTCGGTTTTGTATTTCCAATAGGTGAGTTGGTAGATGTGGTGACATGTGACGACCAACCTAATTCGGCTTGCCTCTAGCTTGGTTCATTGCAGCTCTTCTTCCTCTACCTCGAAGGCCCGTGACTGGTGGGCTTCCCAAGGCAGACGCTGCTCCCGATCTCGAGAAGACACTCTGTATGATTGATGAGGCACGCTATGAGAACGCCCGATGGTGGCGAAACCTAAACCGGCTGATGTGTATCGTCGGCGCCCTCATCATCGTCGCCATTGTGAGCCAACAAGACATACAATCGATTGGCGCTTTCATGCTGACTTGCTACAGATTGCCCTCGCTGTTGTAGCCGTACGCATGCGAAACTAAGACCCAGATTTCCTTCCACATATCACGATTCTTCGATCAAATTCACGATTCACACAACTTACGAAGCGTACATTGACACACTATCCTTTTACCAACAAATTTCAACGTAATCAACCCATCTCGCAACGCACGAAAACAGTCATGAACATAGAAAGATTAGGAATGTTTACGCGACGAGAGATTATTATTGTCTTCACGAGATTTTTTGTTGTTCATTTAGCGAATTTGCCGTTTCTGGACGATGCTTGTAGAGAGATCTTGGGACTTTGTGATGTATGATTACATACCTACGTTTTGATGTATGATTCGAGGGATCAGTATTATCGTTGGCTTGGATTTACTTCGTGTCTGACTTTGGCTACGAAATCAGCCTTCGAGAACGTAATCCAAGCTTGTATTCTAGTGTCGTTGTGGATACCAACGGATATGCATATCCCGAAGACATTCGTCTCTATTAAATTCTATGGGAGGATACATTTAGACAGCTCATAGTGAGCTATGACTCCAGGTATATCAAATACCAGGAGTGTTGCAATTACTAAATCAATGCCCATTACGGCTCATGTAGGGATCACAGCTTCCTCCCCAGCTTATGCTCTATAGCATCCTTCATATCTCGCCCCGTCGGCACGCTTACACTCAACCCTCTCTGTCTTCTTGCCTCCACTTCCTCCTTGATCTCTTGCACAACGTCGTCAAATTCTTTGCCGGGGTCAGACGGTAATCCTCCGCCCATAATGGGTTCTTCGATGGTGCTTTCTCTTGACAACGGCTGCCGTGGCTGTTGTTGTTGTTGTTGCTGCTGCTGCGCATGTTGTTCTTGGTGCTGATCCATCTTTGCGGTCCTACTTCTAGTGTTGAGCTGCCTGATGAGCCACTGCTTGGCCGGAGACGCGAAGAAGACCATCGACGCTGCGGTGCCAAGGACGGTGTAGAAATAGACACGGGACCAGACGAGGAGACTGGAGGGTAGGCTCAGGAGAACGAAAGGTGCGGTGGTGAAGCAGAATGCCGCTTGCGTGACTAAATAGGAGAGAATGTCATAGTATATCTTATATTTTGTCGGGCCCTGGCCATCTGGCGTAAGGAAGAAAGGGCGAACATGCCGCCGGAAGTTCTTCGCCACCGTCTGCAAAAATGCGGCAAGTACGAAGGAAAGGTAGTATCCAGGATAAAAGCCGTGCCAGAAAGCGCTGGTGGCAAATGTGGCGAGGCTTGCACGGAAGCCCGGTTTCTTGCCCTTGGGTGTCACGCGGAGGTACATGTAGTTCCGGAGCCAATTGTTGGTGTTCTTGTTCCAGTTTTCGAGGTAAGCACGCGTATTCTGAGCAGTCTCGATTCCCCACGGATTGACGTTTTCGAGGCGACTCCATTGCACACGGCCGCTTTTGGGATCGATGCCTTTGTAGCCTAAACCTGTAAGAATGCAGGCGCCTTCGGTGAGATACCAGACACCGTAGTACTTCAACCGGGTGGAGAAGCCGAGCATTTCCAGTATCCAGATACGTCTCAGAAAACCATATTTCATGTACTCGTTACCGATGACGAGGTCGGTATTGTACCAGGCAGAGAATTTGAGGAATAGGAAGATCCAAATCAAACCAACGACCGCTTTCATGGTTGCCGGAGTTCCACTTCGAGGAATCTTGCGCTGCTTGCGTGTTCGAGGCGCCGATTTCGGATCTGTGCCTGGAGGTACCTCAAACATGGTCGTTTCGATCCATCTTCGATAATCCACAAAGTCGAACGAAGGCCCAGCGAACAGAGACGGAAAGAACAGCACATAGCCGGCAAAGTCCAGAAGGCTCGGCAAGTGGAGCAGCGCTCTTTCTTTCTGAAAATCTGCAAGGTCTTCCTGCCTCAGGCGACCATCGTATACGTTCCAGCAGAAACCGGTGAGCTTCATGACCAGTACCATTTGCGCTCCAGTAATATCAACCTTGTCCGGTGTGTTTGCGAATTGGCGGTAGATGTGATTGACGGACATGTGGCCCATGAGGAAGACGAAGCCGATCCATGGCATGAAAGGGCCATCCACATAGCTGGCTATTATGTAGGCGCCGCAGGAGCTTATGAAAATCGTTCTCACTCCAGCCCATAGATCAAACAGTCCAACCAGATAGAAAAGGGAGACTCTGGAAGCTCGGTCAGCTTAAGACCATTGGGCACTCTGTTGCTTATACATGCGCGATGATGAAGAGATTCTTTTGGTATGGTTTGGCGTCCGGTATTCTTTTAAGCAACCCGGCCAATGGGTAGGATAGGAGGAACGAGAAAATGAGTTTTACTGAGAAACCCGTCAGTACGGCGACGTTTTCCAGACGCAGCAAGCTCTTACACTCATCGACGGATGCCCCGGTCAAAGACCCTGCATATTCGAAAGCTAGGTAGACTCATGTGAGCCGAATTCGAGACAGTCCCAAGTTGTTCAGATGTCGTACGTATGTTGATGTAGGGCAGCATTTTGCCTGTGAACCGAATCTCCTATTCGACAGGAGTAGCTAGTGGAGATCAAGTGAAAGGCGACGAAGTATGGTTCATGGCTATGGACGTCCGCAATGGCAGAAAAACAAAACTTTTCTAGGAGCAAATACTGTTGAAGCTTTTTATTAGTAGACCGGACACCCCCTCCCCCGCCAAGCGCGGACCTTTTCATTCCGCCCCTTGGGAAGGCACCTCTCTCCCTCTTTCATTTCCATAGTTTCTGTGCTCAACAATAATCCCAGCCCCTGTCGGTTCGTGGCGAATTGAACAGATTTTCGTTGGTTGTGCTTCCGCTTGGTAAAGAAGCTCCTATGATCTGTGACCATGGACGTTGTCTCTGCCGTTTCAGGCTACATCTCCAAGATAGCCTTGGCTGGAGATGTGGCTTCCGGTTCGTCCAAGATGAAGATTCTTCTCTTAGACAGTGAGACAGTGCGAGTCTAATCAGTGGGCCATGGAAAATACATTGCTAATTGGTTCCAGGTCTCGATCGTCTCCACTGCCATAACCCAATCCGCCCTCCTCGGCCATGAGGTATATCTCATTGAGTAAGCTTGCTACCTTGGAACGAACCGACTCTTGTTGATAGGCGCTTGCAGCCGACTCGATAACAATGCTCGGGAGAAGATGTGGCACCTACGCTGTGTTTGCTTCGTTCGCCCGTCACCAGATTCAGTACAGAACCTCATTGAAGAATTCCGTGAACCGCGATACGGGGAGTACTATGTTTGTAAGACGAACCCGCTCCGGCCACTTTCCAAAACTTACGGTGCGGTCCAAGTCTTCAGTAATGTTGTCCGCAAGTCATCGCTCGAACGACTCGCCGAGGCGGACGATAATGAGGTGGTTAAAGGGGTCCAAGAATACTTTGGAGACTACATCGTTATCAATCCAGACCTCTTCTCGCTAGACATCGCCTTTCCCAAGCAGCGCCTATGGAGCAATAGTCCGGATGCCTGGAATCCCAACGCCCTCCAGCGATGCACCGAAGGTGTAATTGCACTCCTCTTATCTCTTAAAAAGAAGCCCTTGATTCGTTACGAGAAAAACAGCCTCATGGCTAAGAAACTCGCTACAGAGGTCAGGTATCAGATGACGCAAGAGGAACAATTATTTGATTTCCGGAAAACGGATACCCCGCCTATTTTGCTACTGCTGGACAGGAGAGACGATCCAATAACTCCTCTGCTGACTCAATGGACATATCAGGCCATGGTGCATGAGATCCTCGGCATATTTAACGGAAGGGTCGACTTGAGCGATGTACCTGACGTCAGGGCGGAATTGAAAGAAGTCGTGCTGTCCCAGGACCAGGATCCTTTCTTCAAAAAGAATATGTATCTGAATTTTGGGGATCTAGGAGGCAACATCAAAGATTACGTTGGCCAATACCAGTCCAAAACCCAAAGCACTGCCGCCATCGAATCTATAGCGGACATGAAGCGCTTCGTAGAAGATTATCCCGAGTTTAGGAAGCTCTCGGGAAACGTCAGCAAACACGTAACGCTCGTGGGTGAGCTCAGTCGTCGCGTCAGCGTCCATGGCTTGCTAGACACAAGTGAATTGGAGCAAAGTCTTGCATGCAATGACAGCCATGCTAACGATCTCAAAGTAGGTGCATAGCTCAGCGGATGTATTCTACCACTAATAACTCGCTTAGAACCTTCAGAAGCTCATCTCTTACCCGCAAATAACTCCCGAGAGTAAACTTCGCTTAGTGGCTCTCTACTCGTTAAGATACGAACGTCACCCCTCGAATTCGTTGCGCATGCTGTTGGGTCTTCTCACTGCAGCAGGGAATGTGCCTCCACGGCGCGTCGATCTGGTTGCAAAACTTCTAACATATCACCATTCACTGCAAGCACCGCCTCCTTCTGGTGGATTTTCGGACTTATTCGAATCAGCCTCAATATTTTCGGGGGCACGAGATCGTTTCAGAGGCCTTCAAGGAGTAGAGAACGTTTACACCCAGCACACGCCACGACTTGAAGCTACTTTGCAGAACCTGATCAAGGCAAGGCTGAAAGAGCAACAGTATCCTTTCGTAGAAGGAGGAGGGAGTACAAGGGACAAACCCCAAGACATCATCATATTCATGATTGGGGGTGCAACTTATGAGGAAGCAAAGATGATCGCGCAGATCAACGCAAGCTCTCCAGGAGTTAGGGTAGTTCTGGGAGCAACGACGGTTCACAATAGCAGGACGTTCTTGGAGGAGGTTGATGACGCCGTGTCCAACTGGCCTGAGCCTGCCCCAGCAACGGCAGCGGCCCGCTTAAGAAGAGAAGCAGGGAAACGGTAATCAAGGTATCGTGTTCGATAGGTAGAAAATAGGACCTACAGGCTCCCTCCATTGTGTTCTCCGTAAAATGTTCCAAGACATCAAAGATTGATGCTCCAGCGCCCATTCACCATCTACCTAAATAAGGGGCAGTGAGAGATCAAGCGGCGCGGATCGTTGTAGTCTGGAAAAAGAGATAGAGATGGATCAAAAAAGGGGCACCGAGGCACATCCCGACCCTGACTAGCGTGCCAAGACCTTGTACTCACTCTCATACGGATACCACGACAGGATATTATTTTTACTCCAGCATCACAAAGTGAGCTGAGATGTCAAAGTGCCCAGTGCTGTGGCGCTGGGGTCATAGTCCTCGAGTCAGGTCCTTGCAGAGCTGCGGTGTTCGCACCTTTGCCACAGTCACGGAAGCTCTGAGGTGAACCCCAGTCCATCTTGAATGTTCTGTTCTCAAGGCTCATGGCTGTTATAGACCCTATCATGTCGTCGTCATCGGAGGTGGTCATGCCGGAACGGAAGCCTCTGCTGCCGCCGCTCGTTCTGGCGCCCGAACAGCGCTCATTACGCCCTCGAAATCAAATGTTGGGGTATGCTCTTGCAACCCTTCATTCGGCGGCATTGGTAAGGGTACAATGATCCGCGAAATTGATGCGCTAGACGGCTTGTGTGGGAAGGTGATTGATAAAGCTGGGGTACATTTTCGCACGTTGAACCGGAAGAAAGGGCCAGCTGTATGGGGACCACGAGCACAGATCGATCGGGAGCTTTACAAGAAAGAGATGAATGCAGAAATCATGGCCACGAAGAATTTGTCTGTTTTGGAGGGCAAGGTGGCGGATATTGTTACACAGCGAGACGAGGCGATGCGTCGCAGAAACATCACGGGTGTAAGGCTTGAGTCAGGAGAGATCATCAGTTGCGAGAAGGTCATCATTACGACTGGAACTTTTCTGGGTGGTGAGATTCATATCGGCTTGGACGTCTTCCCAAGTGGACGGATCGGAGAAGCTGCGACGTTCGGATTGAGCAAGTCTCTCAGGGAGGAAGGTTTTCAGCTCGGGAGGTTGAAGACCGGAACTCCTCCTCGGCTTGACAAAAAAACGATTGACTTCTCCAAGTTGGAGCTCCAACCTGGCGAACATCCTCCGGTGCCGTTTTCCTACCTCAACGATCGAGTGGCCGTAGAGGAGCAACTCCATTGCTACAGCACGCAGACGAACCCTGCGGCTCATGAGATCATTCGAGCAAATTTAGATAAGAGCATACACATTCGAGAAACAGTCAAAGGCCCTCGCTATTGCCCATCACTCGAATCGAAGATAGTTCGCTTTGGGCATAAAGAAAACCACATCATCTGGCTTGAGCCTGAAGGATTCGACACCGACGTCATATATCCAAACGGTATATCTATGACTGTTCCAGCAGCAGCTCAAGAAGAATTGCTCCGGACGATCTTTGGGCTGGAGAACGTCAAGATGCTTCAGCCGGGCTACGGAGTGGAATACGATTACGTCGATCCAAGGAACCTCCGGTCGACTCTGGAAACAAAGCTCATTTCAGGACTTTACCTCGCTGGCCAGATCAACGGCACTACAGGATACGAAGAAGCAGCTGCTCAAGGTATCGTGGCTGGTACGAACGCGGGGCTGGCAGCGCAGGGAAAAGAAGAGATGACGATCAGCCGAGGTGACGGATACATTGGCATCATGATAGATGACCTCATCACCAAGGGAGTCAGCGAGCCGTACCGGATGTTCACATCTCGCAGCGAGTATCGCATGAGTGCTCGCGCAGACAACGCAGATCTGCGGCTTACCGCAAAAGGGCGAAACGCGGGGATCGTTGGCGACAAGCGCTGGGAAAGATTCCAGAACACGGTGGCGGGCATAAAAGATCTGCAAACGCTTCTCCGGCGTGTCGAGATGAAAGCCCCTGAATGGATTGCCAAGGGTTTCCGAATGCACTCGCAAGCTCCTTCTCGGTCCGCATATGACATTCTGCGGCTTGCAGGGACGTCGGTCGAGTCGCTGCTCCCGCATATCCCATCAGTCGCGTCGTTCTCCCCCAGTGTTCGGGATCGAGTCGGCATTGAAAGTATATATGCACCATACGTTGAGCAACAAAAAGCGCAGATCGGTCTATTCGAGCGTGATGAGCAGCTCAAGTTGCCCGCCGACCTGGACTACAGCATCATCCACGGGCTGAGCATTGAGGAACGACGAGTGCTGGAGAGTACCAGACCTGATAGTGTCGGCATAGCTCGAAGATGCGAAGGAGTGACGCCTTCTGGCGCGCTCCGACTGTTGGCTTTTGCAAGAGGAGGGAAAGAAAAAGACAGGCGGCGAGCGAGGTGGGAGGAAGTCGAAGCTAGAAAAGAGAAGTACGCCTGCCTATGATATATTTTCCCCAGTGCGACCAGAAGGCGGGGTGCATTAGGGGAGTGGAACGGTGGAATCCGGGGTCGATGTCGCCACTACACCCTCCGCAAGTTCGCATCGAAATTATGCAGGGATGATTATTCGCAGACGTGCGGCACAGACAATGCTTTTCCAGACTAAACGCCATTTGCCTCTCGGAGTCGGAGGCGTCAACGACAGGCGCGGCCCTGTGTGTTCGAGATGCAGAGGATCTGGAACTCTACTCCGTACAATTGCGGCTTGCACTCGCAGATCACCTCGAAGTAGGAGTAGGTCTTAGATCGACAGGCAGCACATCCGATGATTCGGTCCAGAGAGAAGTCAGATAACCTTCCAGGGCATTATTAATGGCTGCTGTGAAAGAGGCGATGACTAGGGAGTTGAGCCTTGACAGGCGGTTATGGAACAAAACACATTTGCAAGCCGAACTCAGACAACCGGCACATCCATTGGAGCAGCTCGGGGTTTTGAATCCAGTTCCCGGATGGAGGTTCAGTCTCGACTATGAAGCAGAAGTACCCGGTACCCCTACTTTGTGCTTGCTCAGACGGGCGAGCTACTGGGCCGCCATACGTACATGGGCTTTCCCTGCCGCCACTGGGTACTACGAGGATGATTGTAAGATTTTGGAGACAAGGATGATTACGAGTATCTGACAGCTCGAATGCTGGGTCGTTCTAATTTCAACCACTCAGTTGAAGTCCGAGAAGTCATGGCCTGCGGGGTACATGATGCTAAATACTCACTGGTACCTGACCGAACGAAACCCCACACATGTGAAGACGTTGGACTTAGCGTTTAATCGTCGCTTGTACGGTGCACGGCCTTGACGATACTACTTAATTTACTTATAAAATGTTATTGATTTGGGCGTAGCGCCGCGGCCCGCCGGCCAAAGCCCTGCAGCAGTCTGCACCAGTCACCACCTTGGAAGTTACCACCACTTTGGCCCTTCCCGCTCCACTAAGACCCTCTACCGAATATTCGATGACTGGAGAGGCTGATGGACCAATCAAAGACAGACTGCTTGGGAAATTAGGTAATTCAACCTCCTGGATGTGCGAATTGCTGCTGTCATTCATTCAGCTTCTCGCCATTCACCTCGCCGGCCGGGCGCCTTTCCACCACCATCTGCCCCCAATGGCACATCCGCCGACCACAAGCTTATTCCTCTCCACGGCTCGTTGCATCACTTGGAAGCAGGGCCATCTTAAGAAGCTTCATCCTCTGTGGATTTCCTCCCGAACGCCCATGCACGAGCTCGAAATCTTCCGGCTCGACTCTGTCACCAAAAGCACAGAGTTTGCCCACGTCCGCTACTGCAGCTCCATCAGCATCATCCCGGCCCTGGACCTTCTTCTTCCTCCAGCCTTCCGGCTTTTGCATGTACCTACCCAATCCATGGTACACCATTTGTCCCCTGCGGTAGTACCTGACCACATCGTTCAAGCTTTCACTACCACCTCTACCACTCGATTCGTTTCAGGGGCAGGGGTACTTAGGCGTCTCTGAGTCCTAATTCATTGCTCCTCCTGCATCTATCGACAGCCGCTCCAGTATCTGCTCGTCGTCCGGGACGTGCATTCTGCATCATTACCGAATCGAGAGCCGCACAGAGCTTGGACCTAAGCCGACCACTTTTTACATCATGCCATCCTCAACCGACAATCTCGATTCCAAGAAAGCCGAACCTTCCTCGCCGCTCGACTCCCCCAACAAAGACGGCATGCACACTTCGAACAATTCCACTTCCTCCCTGGTCCGCGGTCGCTCCAAGACCGCCTACTTCCACGGCGGCATCGGTGGTGCCGGCAATTACCGCAAGGTCATCCGTGGCAGCAACCCCAATTCCGCCGCTCCCAATCCCCACACCGAGCACCGGCAATCCCCCATTTCCCGCGGCATTTCCTCGCTGTTTGGTAGCAACGGGGGAGGTAATCCAGCCCGGCGACAAGGAAGGTCAGCCCAACCCACTGAAGAGGATCTAGCACGAGCCAACATTCACTCCAAAGTTTCGCCCTCACGCGGCTTCTTGGGCATTGGCGGTCTGGGAAACCGCAATCAGCAACAGCGTCAACAGTCACCCGCCAGCGACGTCAGTATGGCGACCAACGCTGATTCCGGCTATGTCAGCAGTTCCAACGCCCCGACTGCACACCTTGGAGCGGCCGAGGTCATGCGGCGGAAGATCCTCGGCGACAACCAACGCGCCAGGGATAAGAATCGATAGGGTTGGAACAAGTGGACAGCTCGCTGGATGTGGAACATCTTCTCGATACTCTTGGGTCATACAAAGGCTGTCTCTTCAGGATCTTTCATTGGCATGACGTCCCTCGGGTGACACGGATAAAGGATCAAAAGTTTTCATATTGTTTGCACGAGGTAATAGACAGGCCCAGAATGCCGGCGTCCAGGAAAGTAGTTGTTGCATTTCCTCGCATTTGTGATACCACGGGTTTCGGACCATTGCAGGCGTTTCACATCTGGGCTTGTATCTTAGCGGATACTAACACCATGGCGGTGTGACTGAAGCGAATAGCTCGAAGGATGGTTCATACATCGTGACGAGATGCACAACCAATCCATCTTGCAGACATCGGTCTGGTGCTATCCTTCTGCTGTGCCGTGATCGGATGCTTACCTTATCTGTTGGGCTGGGACATCCCGTCTGCATCAGGCAATACGAAGTAAAACGTTTGATCCGGAGAGACGTGTTCCTGAATGGCTGTGATCTTATCTGAGCCGTGGCTTCCAAATAGATGCGCAGCTAGTCCACAGGGCAGGCACGCATTGTTAAAATTTCTAAGACATGGCAGCAGGCCGTTGAAACAATATAGTCCATAATTGTGAAAATTTGACCCAACAGCAACAATAGTTCAGGGGTTAGAATTCGAGCTTCCCATGCTCGAGAGCGGGGTATGTCCACGGTCTTCATCAGGGATGTCCATGTCCATGGCGCTAACGTGTCCAGGTTCGAGTCCCCGTTGTTGCAAATAGCCATAGCTTTTTGCTCCGTGGATATCATTAGAATTGATGTCAAACATGCCTGTTGTCGAAGCGAGAAATTTGAATTATTGTACAACAATGAGATAAGTTGAAAATGTTGGCAACCCCTGGAAATTAAGAAACACAAATCTCTCCGACGTCATTCTAAAACCAAGCTCTCCTCTACCTGGGCCCACTCCAATATCATTCCACCTCATCCTTCTACAATACAGTAATAATGGCCACCGCCAAAATCCAAAAGACCATCGCGCGTCAGCAAGAAAAGTATACATCCCCCTTGTTGCCATTCCCAATCCCGGTTCCCCCTCCCAAGCCCAGAAAATTCGCGGTGCTCACACTGACATGTTCACAGGATATCCGAAGGTCAATTTTACGAAGCCCATCAACAACTCCGGGTCATCGCCTCGCGCTACGTCAAATCCGAGAACTGGGATGCAGCCATCGATCTGCTGTACGGTGGGGCGCTGGCTTTGCTGAAGGCCGGTCAGGGCGGTAGTGGTGGGGATTTGGGGATTTTCTTGATTGATGTGCTGGGGAAGGGGGGGAAGGAGGTTGGGGTTGAGGAGAAGAGTAGGTTTTCCCTTTCCTGTGTTGCTGTTGTTCGGTAGTGGGGATTTGATGTTACAAGTCGTAATAGAAAAGCTGGGGTTTTGCAGGGCGATGGGGAAAGAGGGAGGTTTGCTGATGTGGGGATGCATATACAGGCAAACTTTTGACGATATTACGGGCATTTCCCAGGACAGAGCCAACGAAGAAGAGATTTGTGACGGAGATGATCAATTGGTCTAGTAGGGTTGGAGAACACCCGCTGGGGGATCCGGAATTGCACCACGTTGCGGGCAGTATATTCGCTGAAGGTATCCTCGTCCTGCCGTATCCCCCTTCACTACTTTGACAGGCTGACACCATCCAATTCAGAATGCGAGCCCTATGAGGCAGAACGGCACCTTGCACTGGGCACCAAAGACTCTCCGGAACAACTCGCCAAATGCGAGTACGAATGGTACACGCAAGACGATTCCCACACCGCCGCCCTCTACGCCGCTCGCGCCATCTTCCCATACCTCCTCGTCGGCAACCTCCGTTCGGCCAACAAGGCCCATCTCATCTTCACCTCCCGCCTCAAAAACGGCAACAAATCCGTCAGCGTCCAGGAAGTCAGCAGCAAATCCTCCGACATGCGCGTCTACCCCGTTCTTCCCCTGCTCAATTTCCTGGGTCTCTTGCTGCTGGCCGTGCAGAGGGGGAGTAGCGATCTGTATAAGCAATTGGCCAAGCATTATGCACCGCATGTGAAGGAGGTGGGCGTTTGGGATGATGCGCTGAACCAGATTGGGGAGATGTATTTTGGGATCAGGATACCGAGGCAGGGGAATCCGTTGTTTGATATGATGGGTAGCATGATGGGATTTGGCGGTGGGAGTCCCAAGCCGAAACCTAAGAAGGCAGAGGTTGCACCGCCGCCGGCGGCCGATGTGGACTGATACTGATGAATATTGGTGTAAGTAACTTTAGGGGATGAAAGGTGAGGAGAAATT
Organism: Rusavskia elegans; assembly: GCA_011316305.1. Taxonomy (NCBI): domain Eukaryota; kingdom Fungi; phylum Ascomycota; class Lecanoromycetes; order Teloschistales; family Teloschistaceae; genus Rusavskia; species Rusavskia elegans. The sequence goes on along the minus strand of SAUG01000009.1, from coordinate 153,999 downwards.
TGCAATAGCCGATAGCAGGACTCGCAAGATGAGAGAGCTCAACCCGGTCTTGTTGCTTCGGCCTCGAACATCCAATTGTCCTCCGCAAGAGTGGCAACTTTACGTCGCAGACTGGCTTGTACTGCACTCAGGAGTTCTATACGAGCATCATCAGCCAAGAATCTTCATGTAGGGGGCAAATATCCGTGCATGCTAACCCATCTTGTCACTGGGTACGAGATTCCGACTCTTATACGTTTCCAAAATCCGCTCCTCGAGACCTTTGACGGTTGCAGAGTCAGCTTTTGCTTTCTCCCTCCAAAGAAGCGCATCCAAGCTGGTACAAAGACGATTATAGACATACGTTCCCTTTCCTCTTCGTTCCCGCCACCGTTGCCGCCATTCTGCTCGTCCTCCACGGGCAATGATACCTGGGGCATCTGACACTGCGGATCCCCGTTGTGGTCTCTCATGATGATGTCGGAGCTGTCATCGTAGCGATTGACATCGGGCATGGTGGAGGAGGAGGAGGAGGAAACATGGGGGGCGGTTGTTGCTCCGGCTGCTCCGGCTGCTGCTGCTGCTGTGGCCCCGGTAGGTCGTCTGATAAGGTGGTGGTTGTGGAAGAGGTTCCGGCGGACTGGGTTGGCGGCGGTGCCAGAGGGTGCGCGGGAGGGTGGTGGGCGAGATGTCATTATGATCTTAGGCGTTGTGGAAGCGGGGGAGGGAAAGCCGTGGATTAACTTGTTGTAAGGAGCGGGTTGTTTCCTGTTGACTTCAGGGTGCAATGAGTAGGTATCGCCAGAGGAGGTTGTTCGTTCTACGCTGAGTAGATGTTGAAATGATACAACGCTAAGGTATTTTACATACCCTAGGACGTCCTCCGTATCATCTTAGAGTACGATCGTCACCTCGCGAAGTATCGACAACATCCGATCTTTTCGGAACGTTTTCACATGTCTGCTTCTCTATGTGTTATTGATATAATACATCCCATTGAACGGGACACATTTCTCTACCATGCAAAAACAAGTCAATTTCTAAGTACCCTGCTCTATTCAATAGCACCATGAATTATTTCGATATCCAACCCCTGAATCGGTTCGTTACGGGTGAAAGTGCTTCAATTCGAAGACCCAAGGTCCGCGAATACACCTCTGATGGGGCTTTCAGGCACTGAGTGATCTTTAGGAAATAGCGTCCTTCTCCTACGATGACGCTCATGAATTCCATCTCGATGAGCGTTCCCTACGCTACTACTATCCCCCTACGATAGGGGCAGATTTATCAAAAGGTGAGGCAACTCCAGGGGCACTGCTACACCAAATCACCTCCTGACCGCCGTCTTGAGACATCTGAAACCCTCCAGCTTCTAGAGATATGCCCCAGGACTCTGTTATTTGACCCGATGAAGGCAGGCTGACTGACTCAACAATCCGCCAGGCTTCGGCTCATTTCAGCAGCTCGATGATACGGCTGATGATCATCTGGACAGTCTGCTGAAAACCATCATTGATCTGGAGAGGCGGACTGGTGAGAAATGTCAAGCTGACGTGATTACTTGGAGAGGCATGATGACCAAAATCATGGCCACCCCTTTTGACATGTTCAACGGGTGAGGGGCCGACTGAGACTTTTCTCGCGGTCCATCGACTGATCCGCAAAGGTTCGAGATGAACGCAACGAGATTCCAAGTAGGCAGGTCCTTCTCCCATCGTTGCTGGAACATGGTCGGGTTTGCTGATTGCTGACAGTTGATACTTAGGATACCGTGTAAGTTATCTACGCTTCCTCACAGCTGCTTAGGAAAGCCAATGCTTCATAGCTTCATCGAAGAAAACCATGCACACAAGCTGGAGTCAAGGGTTGCACAGCATCATCAAGTTTCCCGTCCAGGTACCGCCTCTCAGGATCTGATGAGCTACTGGGGTACGTCCTGCATAGCTGAAACGTTCTTCCTTGCCCTCTTTTCTTGACCGAGCTCAATAAACCCACTTCCAGGCTACAAATTCGAAACCCTCGCACTGATTCCCGCCACCTGGGCAGAGACCTCTCGCGATTACATTGAGAGCCGGGAAGACCTCGTAGTAAACAACCGTGCCCAATATTGCTCCGTCGTTAGAACCGGCATCGGAAAATCGAGGCTCGTCTTGGGGGGCGAGGTTGATGCTCGTATGTTTTCCCGCACCTCCTTTCTGAGTGTGATCTCTCAAGATCATTGTGCTCGTGTAGTCTGGGATGCTAAACCCTCCCGAGCCGACGATCCCATCAACTGGGTGGAGCTCAAGACCGCCGCCACTCCTCTTTCCGACCGTGACGTCCTCAAGTACGAGCGCAAGCTCCTGAAATTTTGGATCCAATCCTTCCTGCTCGGCGTGCCCAGAATCATCGTAGGGTTTCGTAGTAAGGACGGCATCTTGCAATCGCTTGAAGAATTAGAGACGAGTCAGATCCCGAGGTTGGTGAAACAAAGGGGGAAGGGCACTTGGGATGGGAATCTATGTATCATCTTCACTGCAAAGTTTTTGGAGTGTCAGTGTTCCGCGTCCCTTTTTTTCTCTCTCCTTGGCACTTTTCCTGGTATGCAATAGTATGCTGACGACATTGAAGGGCTGAAAAGCACGATTGTAGGAGAGGGAGTCTGGCGGATACGGAAGAGGGAAAAAGCGACGGTAATAGAGGTATTCAGGATTGAAGAGAGTGAACATGGTAATATCCTGTCCCACGACTTCTTCACATGGCGGTCAAAATCGGGGCAAGGACACTCATGATCTGTGGACATTCGCAGGTCCAGTCTTCGTAGTCGGACCGACCGAGATGTCTGTCTGCTCAATCATTGTGCTCAATCATTGGACAGTGTCTGCTCAATCATCTCCGAAACCATCAGAGTTGTCATCATGGCCGTACCGCGACAGGATCTTCAGATTCGTGTTAAGATCCCCCAGTCCGGAGTTCCAACAGAAAGTGGTAGCAAAGCATGAGGCTGCAGGGGTGACCTGGAACAGGGTGCCGAACTTCGCGATCTCTGGTAACGGGTCCAGGTAGACTTCTTACGGGGATACATACCTAGCTCAGGACTGCAGGTATGATCAGCTGGTAGCCCCGTCTTTTGGTCTCTCACCTATCGTCATGTCCAGGAAGATTGTCCTGGTGGTGAGCTCTAGGATGGAGTGCTTGCCAATCTTCAGGTGTCCTGGTAGCTTTTCTGTGTTTCTTGCTTCGAGGATGCGCATCCCATTCCTGCTGTGTCATCATGGTTATGTTACAGATGCCGCAATACCTTGCCTTGATATGCCCTTTCGCTTTGGGGACGAGGATATCTTTGCTAAGAGTGGGAAGCAGCGTTGATTTGGGTAGTGGATCTCCCTTCAGAAAAGCATCGACCGCATCAACCGCAATCGCTTCGACGTTCTGTAGCCGTTGTGATAATTCAGTACCATCAAGGATAATCAATTTCTCGAGCGTATCGTTTTCTTGAAGTGCGCGGAGAAGTTTCCCACGTATCCATCTCTGTTGCTGCTTAGCATACTGCCGCGTCGCGGTTTTTGTAAGCTCTATGGCCTGCTTCTTCAACCCTTCGGACTTCCTGACGGTAATCTCTGCACCTACACATGCTAAGACATACGGTAATAGCTCTTTGAAGCCGATTGCTGTCCATATTCCCCTACTCTGGTCCACTAATGTTCCGGATCGCTCCTGCGCCTGCAGATGCCCATGCATGGACTGTACTTCATCAATGAGACCAGTGTCGACCATCTGGTCAACCCGCTGATTCAGTCTCGAAGAGAGCTTATCAAGATCTGCATGAATCCACAGTATCAAAGGATTGAATCTCAATGGAGATGAAGACTGCCCGGCATCCTTGGTCTTGGTCTCCTGGCTGGCATTTTCACTGACAGTGTCATGCCAAGGCATATGTTTAGAGCTTGCCCTTTGTTGCTCGCGGTATACATCTGAGGGTTTCCTGCCCGAGGTGAAGTAAACCTCAAGGCTGTGCCTTATCTTGCGCCTATCATTTGGATGCCATCGTGCGGCTATCTCGGGATCGACAACCCAAAGCCGTTCGAGCATCTCCTTTGGAGATGCCCCTAGAATTGGCCATCTCTTCTCCTGAGCTTCCGCTGAGAGATCCCCCGTCGGCCCCGTTGTGACCAAGCTATCTTGGAACAAAAGCGACTGCGTATAGTAATGGGTGCCGCCGACGACAATAGGAAGCTTTCCACGTGCTATCACATCCTCAATGACTGCAGTGGCGCTACGCACGTACTTTCCCACCGTCCAGGTCTCCTCTTCCAATCCGATACAGCCCAAAAGGTGGTGAGGTATCGACATTCTTTCGGCGATCGGTAACTTGTTCGTCGCAATTGGCAGACCGTCATACATCTGTAACGCATCTCCGTTGATGATCTCGCCATTGTACCTCTGCGCTAGTGTCACGGCAAGCTGGAATGATCATCAGCTTGAATGGATAAGACTCCGGCGATACATACCTGGGATTTGCCGACACCGGTAGTTCCCACAATCATAATAGCGCGTGATTCTGTGATCGATGCCGACATCGACGGCCATCGAGTCAAGGTACGAAGCATCAGAAGCGTGGAATAGAACTCCCGGCAAGTCCCGGATAGCTCTCAGATTTGAAGATCGACAAATGAGATCTTATCTTAGCGCCGATCGTGCTCGGCAGTGGATCATTATTTTGGACAACTGCACTTTTGTACCTCCTTGTTCCAGGTATCCAGCTTCCGTTTGCAAAATTTATAACGCTATGTCTCAAGCGAACGGTGTAGGAATGGAAATAGCACCTTCAATTGACGTCAAATCACTCTCCTACGCTTTTCCCGATGGCTCAGCTGGCCTCAAGGATGTCATATTGAGCCTCCCACCTGGTAGCCGGACGTTACTCATAGGCGGTAACAACTATTCCCCTGAAGCACTCTAGATTGTATATAATCTGACTCTTCCAAAAAGCAAATGGAGCTGGCAAAACCACCCTGCTTCGTCTTCTCTCGGGCAAACGTCTGGCACCTAGTGGTACGGTCAGTGTAGCTGGTGTCGATCCCTTCAGCCATGGTCTTGAAGGCGTCACCTATCTTGGTCTTGAATGGGTCTTGAACCCCATCGTACGGACTGACATCGATGTTCCGACCTTGCTGGCATCCATGGGTGGGAATCACTACCCGCACCGGCGCGATGAGTTGATTGACATTCTCGATATCGACCCAACCTGGCGCTTACATGCCGTAAGTGACGGCGAGCGTAGACGCGTTCAACTAGCAATGGGCTTGCTACGGCCGTGGCGAATCCTCCTACTTGATGAAATCACAGTCGATCTTGACTTACTTAGCCGGAGCAACTTCTTAGCCTTCCTCAAGCGGGAGACAGAAATCCGACCATGCACGATCGTGTATGCCACCCATATCCTTGACAACTTGGCTCAATGGCCCTCCCACCTTGTTCATTTGCACATGGGTAGAGTAAAGGAATGTGGAGCGACAGAGAGCTTTCAGATCGGTGAAACATCAACCAGTGGCAACAGTCAGTTAGGAGAGTTGGTCTTAGAGTGGTTGAAGGAAGACCTCAAAGAGAGGGGTCCAAGGAAAGGACTGAGCGGGGAAGGCAAGACGTATGAAAATCTCGAGGGACGAGGAGGTTATGGACTCGAGAAAAAAGCTTAAACCCTATGTCGAAGGATACTTGCTTCAGCAGATTCAACACGCTGTCCATCACCATGCGTCATGGATGGAATAACACCACAGCACTTAGACCAATGCATTGGAGGAGTGTGGTTCCATTTCTAAGGACCTACCCTGTCAAGGAACACTGCAAAATTCTCAGTGAACTGTCCTCGTTACCGATTGCTAATTGTCCGACGGGGTCCTCCACGTGTTCTCTATCCCGTCGCTTGTCTTCGTCTGCTGGCGAGGGCCGCCAGCGGAGCTGCATGATTGCTTTCGAAGAGCGTGATCTGCCAGGCCATTATGAATGGGAACCTAAGTCTGAGGAAAACTTACTGATCTTCGAGTCTATGGGTCGATTTGATTTCCAGTGTTGTTCTTTCCAAGAGATGGATGGATACTTCGCCAGTCTCGGTGGCCACTGCAAGCACCAGCATGGCCTGTACTAGACGACCAAGGATATCAACGGCGGTGACAGGTCCGGACGCGTAGATCGTGTCTACTAATTCACTGCCAGTCTTCTGCAAGTTCCAGATCTTGTACGTCTTATCTCTGCCGCCAGTGACGAAAATTTCCCCCACTTCAACGGGCGCCCAGCAGGCGCTGAGGATCATTCTTGAATGGGCTCTTGGATACTTTGCTTTCAGTGCAAATACATGAGAGTCCGCTTTGCCTCTTTCGAATAAACTCCACTGTCTATCTCGTCCCGTGCTCAGGAGATGGCAGTCATCGTCACTGAATCGTAGACTTGTGACAGTCAGGGAATGAGCTACCAGTGGGGGCTTGAGCTCTCTCCAGTCGATGGTCTCAAATAGACGGATAACCGCGTGGTCCAAAGAGCTGGCTTTACACGCCGTTGCGATAAGTAAGCCATTGTGACTGACAGCAACAGCAGAGATTTCGTACCCGTGCCCGTAAAGCTTCTCACTCTCTGGCCACAGAGTGTGTCTTGCCAGATCGTCTTCTGTTGGTGGATAATAAGATTTGCGGATCTTCGGGTCGTCTGGCAAAGTGGACTGCCACGAATTATCGCTGTCACTTCGATCTCTTGGGCCTGAGAGGGGCTCAGCGGATGCTTCCAAGGCTTTGTTCGATAGACCTAGCACTGGAATGTTGGCAGCTTCTGGAAGTGACCCTCGCGAGGCGCTCTCAACACCGCAAAGCTGCGATAAAAGCTCGGCCGTTCTTTTGGGCTCATCGAATACTCTTAATAGCTTTTCATCTGCTCCTGACACAAATCGGAGCTCTCCAATAACGTCGATGCAGTTCAGATCGTATCCGTGGATCTGTGGTCTTGCAAACTCGTGCCAGGATGCAGCCCCGTCACTGATCCACTTTGCATGCAAACGTGTCGTCTGGTCCGAGCCAGTGGAGAGCAAGTAAGAACCGTCTCTTGCCCAAGCGACGTCCATTACAGATTTTGTGTGGCCACTGACTCCGACGCGTTGCAACCAACGGTCTTGGTCGCTATCATAGGTCCACAACCTCCAACTACCAGTCCTTCCAAGACATGCTACACTCTGCCCACTAGGCGACCAAAGCCCTATCCAGAATCCTCCCATGCTTCCAGTCGCTGTTGTTGAACCTTTTTGTGCATTGATCTCGCCGAGCCGAGTAGTACAAACCCAAAGCCCAGACGCTGCTTCTGAGTCCCACATGGATAATGAGCTGTCAGCAGATGCCGACAATAGTCGCAATTTTCCGGCGATCCTTTGCCACGAAACTGTGTATATCCAATCGTCATGGCCCAGGAGAAGAGCTTCAAAGGTCAGGAAATAAGACCCAGACCGAGTTTGCACCCTATGCGTTTTGTTCGAAAGAAGGCTATCAAAGTCGATGTTTCCATTAAGTTGTTGGTCTTCTCCTGACGCGGAGCTATGAATTTGGCGACATCGCCAAAGCCGGATGTACTTGTCCTGACTTGCAGAAGCCAGCAAGAGATCACTGTTGGGTTGGGCATCCTCGGTGGTGATGGCGAGTGATCGGATCCATCCCTCATGGCCGGTTAATGTGGCCTGGTGGGTCAGATCGCGGCTGCTTTTCGAGGCATAGACATGGATGGCTCCCTTGGTGCCGGCTGCCGCCAGTAAGAAGTCGTCGCCCTTGGCCGCGGAAAAGCACAGAGTAAGCGGAAGGAATCTTGGACTAGTCTGAATGGTTTGAAGGAGGGATGTATTCCATTGATGTTCCTTGAAGTCCAGGTGCCATATCTTGATAGTTGCGTCAGCTGCGCCGGAAGCTAAGACTTGACGTCCGGGTACCACGTTCAGACAATTAATGGAAGCTGCATGGCCTTGGAGCACGCCAACAGGACTGTAGAGACGGTGGGCTGATGGGTCAGTTTGCCATAGTCTTATTGTTTGATCGGCTGAGCCACTAAGTAACAGATGTGGCCAGTCAGTAGCGGGATAGAAGAACTTGACAACATTCACGATATCAGCGTGAGCACATAGCAGTGCAGAGACGCCTTCATGACCTGCGTCCTTCAGTTATCAGCACCAAGGCTGCCGATATGGTTTCTTAAACCTTACCAATGGCTTCCACAAGGCGACATTGATGTCACTCCCATAAGCGAGCAGTCCCGTGATGGCATCCCAGTCCGCTGCTGCAGGATGTCGATTGCCGCCTGCAGCGATGTACTCGGTACGAAAGCCCACCATTCACAATGGCATTGCAATGCCCGACCGTGAAATTGACGGTGGAAGCAAGGTGATGAAAGGTGCTCGAATAACGGCGTCGGATTTGTCTGTCTAGTGAGGTTTCCGCACAGCTTGGCGCCAAGCAAACTGGAAGCAGATATGATCCGTGTGGATCTTCATTATTTATGTTCGAGGAAAATCGACTGCCTTGGGGAACGGACATTTGTGAGACATGGTTGAGCGGAATGTGAATGTCGACGAAAGTGTTCGCATTACAGTTGAGTTCAGGTGCGATATCAAATACAGAACCGCCCGGTGGCTTCGAACATTAATGGCTTGCAGTGGTGGACTCGACATGCTCTTTTCCAACCAGCGAAAGCGCTCAGTATCACTACCAGCCCTCGATGAGAACGGTAAGCCGTCAAATATGGCCTCTCTCGTGCGTCATCTATGCAAATACGTTATGAAAGACCCGAGGAAAGAGTTCTTCGTTGTGGATGATGCCATGTTCGTCATCTCGCCCTAATCACCGTGGTCCTAACTAACTTGATCCGAGTCGCCCTGGAATTCTTGTCCTTATCAACGACGCCGACTGGGAACTCGAAGGCGAAGCGGACTATGTCTTGCAGAAAGACGACAACATCCTGTTCGTCTCTACATTGCACGGAGGCTGAACCTAGTGCACTTCTACATTCGACCTGCCACATCGTTGTTGTTGTTCTCTCTAGCTATATCGAGTCGTATATGTTCTCGATTGCTGCTAACAGGATACTCATTTGCTCTAATCTCGAAGTGCCCTCTCTACGAGCAGCAAAGAACCTTCGCCTGCTTCCTGAGGACTTGAGCCACCATTCGCTTGCGGCGTGGCCGGTTTGCGTGGTGACCCAAATCTCGGATTCCCGGGGGTCATCATGGGCGGGTCCAGATTCATCGGCGTAGCAGTCCCACTTGGCCCTTCGCTGGGAGGGACCGGAATCTTGACGTCTTCGGGTGAAGCCGGGATGATTTCAGGTGGCAGATCAGGGATCGGGATGCTTGACGATTCGTTGTTGTAACTTGCCGGAATGATCTCGATGATCTCGTTTCGGGGGAATGACAGCCCTGGAATGTCGGTAGCGTTACAAGCCATGAGATAGCCATACAACACACGAAGCACACTTTCATGCGCGATAATCAAAAGGTCGTCCTGCTGCCGCTCTAGCTCCAGGATGATCGGCTCCAGACGAACTGCCAGGTCATGGTATGACTAGCACAACGTCAACAGATCCGGAAAATGCACCATCGCCCGCATTGACTCACCTCAGCTCTGGGATACCGATGATGGTAAGGGTCGGCTTCGTGCTTTGCGACTTCATCTGGCATCTCCGCCCTGATCCGCCTCTCGGACATCTTTTCACACACACCTGGATTGAGCTGACTTAGTTGCGTCCGCTGTCTTACGCTGTACCCTTGTTCGTACAGCCATTCGGCAGTTTCCACAGTTCGTCTGCGAGTTGACGTCCACACCCTCAATGGTTTCAGAGGTATGTCTGGTCCGCCACGCTCGATCAATGCCAACCTTTCCGCTTCCCTGTGCTGCAATAGGGCCTGCCCCATCTTCTCCGCGTACAGCCTCCCCTGATCGGAAAGACCAGCGTCTGTCTTATACGAATCTTCATCTGATGTGGTGCCGGCCTGGGCATAACTTAGTACTGTGCGAGGGAGGCCGGACTGGAAAAACCCACGCGTACGAAGTACGTGTGCCTTGACTTGATATGTAGATTCAGAAGGTAGAAGACAATCCGGTAGGACAAGTATCCAAAGCTGCAATTGTTGATCGTAAGCCGCTCCCCGGCGTTGAACATCTGCACGTCGAAAAAATGTTCGTCAATTGTCACTTTTCAGTCCAAGTTCGTCATCGATGATCCCTACCTTGATGTAATTCAACTCCGGCTCCTCCATCGTTTCGAAATGTGGAATCTTTGCACTCATCCTTGATAGGTAATGTTTCACTGCATCCTCAGACGACCAACCGATGTACTACGGATTTCAGGAGATTGTAGCCCAACATGGACACTGGAGCTCTTACGTCTGGAGAAGAGATCTTAACGCTCCGAACATTCTCCTCAATGATTCGTTCGTCAGTGCAGGCGGATTCGATGAAAAGGGTCTGGGGCCTGTCAACCATGTGTGAATGGGAATTTCGGATTTGGGTAATCCGATCAGCAGTACCTCAACGTCATGCTTTGCGAATTCCTTCGCGAGAGATCGTCTTCCCGCAGCAAGCGGATTGACCGCATCATATATTGCGATTTGGCCGTTCTCATGATTGAGAAAGTGGTAGATGTCGTCTCGACATTTCTTGAGGATCTTTTGGCGGAGAAGTACAGAAGCTGCAGAAGCTGAGGGCTCAAGCATCAGCTTGAGATACGCAGAGGAAAGACAGTTCCGACAGACGAACGCACCGTTGACGAAGAAGTAGTCGTCCGGTATGCTTTGACCGGGTCCAACACTCTCTCTTCGGTAATCACCTAGGTGGAAAACTCGGGTCTTGACTCCAAGCCTTGCTCGATGTAAATAAGTAGTCGCTACCAAGCACCCTGTTCTTCATACATACCATCGCAGATATCTCGCTAACGCAACGGAAATGTGCCTAGCGAGCAGCTGGTGTCATCCAAGATGATAGAAGAGGTTTAGCCTTGCAAAAGATGGAACTCACGTCTTGCCTCTTGCAGGCAGGCCAACAGTCGCTATCGCAATGCGGCCACAATGGAACAGCCGACCGGACTCGGTGCTATACAACTGAGCTGGGGCCAGCTCCTCTCTTGCTGGCAGATCATGTATTGCATCTACGTAGGTACTCGGTTTCCGCCTGAAACGAGGCGCATTCGCTGCAACATCTGCAGTTCTGTATGGTATGATGAGTAAACTAGGCTGCAGAAGCGCCCCTACCATGGCCCGCGTCTGATCCGCAAACCGATGTATTTGGGAGATTTCGGAGTATGTAGACTTACAACAACGTATCCATCTGTGAAAAGAAGTTCGGGAGAGCACCGGGAGCTTTGTTTGTCAGCAGCTTCATGATCTTAAATCACAAGCCATGATTCCATAGACAATTGTGAGAGGTTCATCGGCAGTAGGAAAATGGAATATGTTATCAAAGTAGATTTCCTAGGTACCTGAAGGTCCACCTTCCAGCTTGGCTTATTACCAGCATGATAAGGTAAGAACCTTTAGTACCGTGTGACGGTATGGTATGGTAAGGTAAGTCATGATATCGGTTGCAACTAAGGTAAGGTAAGTAAGGTAAGGCTGAGCTTGCGGAAAGCAGCTAGACTCCAATGTTTCACGTCCAAAAAAGTATACTGACAAGCATTGTTCTGTAGGCCAGTCGAACGAATTTTTATCCAAAGGACCGTCACTTCCCACCACCTCGTCGTTACCAATTTCGAGAGCTCTAGTGCCACAGACCTCGCAACACACCAGACAAGACGGTCTGCGCTGGGGGCGCACCTCATCAGGACTATGGATGACGGGAAACTCGCTTCGATACCTACGGGGCTGATCAATGATAATGCTCTCGCTTCTGCTGTACGGAACACTTATCTGTCGTTTCTGGAGCGTCGAGACGCATTAGGCCTGTCCAACCCGGGTACCTTCGAGAACATCAACCGAGAGGTCTCAAGGGATGTTCTCCTCACCAACTTCATGTTCACCGGCCTGCGCGCCGAATGGAACAAACCCATCAGCAACTCCCCAATCTTCCAACTTTCACATCAGCTATCTATGGGTGCTCAAGGCATGTCACCGTATACCTTCAGTGCTCTGTATGGTAGTTCAAAGGTGCGTCAATCCCAAACCCTTTCGGACCGCCTTCTGACCTCCTTCAAAGGTCTTCCTTCAGGGTACGATGGAAAATGATGGTTCCCTGATAGCAAGATCGAATTATCGGTGGAACGACTCCCTCATCACCAAAACTCACGCGCAGATACAATCTTCCCAGAGCATGTTGTCCATTGAGAACGATTACAGTGGCAGAGATTTCACGGCTTCCCTCAAAGCAATGAACCCCTCGATCATCGAAGGAGGCGTCAAGGGTATATTCATTGCAAGCTATCTACAGTCCGTCACGCCCAGTCTTGCTCTTGGTACCGAAGCCGTCTGGCAACGGGTGGCAATGAATTCCAGCCCCGAGGCACTGCTCTCTTACGGCGCGAGATACAAGGGCTCGGACTGGATCGCAAGTTTGCAAGTGCAGACGGAAGGACCACAAGGAAGCGCTATCAGCTCGTCATATTGGCGGAGACTGACGGACAAGGTTTCGGTGGGAACGGATCTGAGTCTACAGTTTGCACCAGGATTGAGCGGTCAAGGAGGCCCAATGGGCGGAAGCCTGCAGAAGGAAGGTTCGGCAACAGCAGGCGCCAAGTACGAATTCCGGGCTTCGACATTCAGGGCGCAGGTCGACAGCAAGGGACGGCTCAGCTGTCTGTTGGAAAAGACCATCCTGCCTGCTGTGAGGGTGACGTTTGCTGGAGAGATGGACCACCTCAAGGTACGTTGACGTGGATTGTCAGCTTTCGAAGTTCATCTTCATCCAAATGAGACGCTGACTGGGTGTGAAAACAGCAACAAGCCAAAGTCGGAGTAGGTGTCTCGGTCGAGGCCATGAGCGAAGATCTCATGGAACAAGCCGAGAAAGGGGGAGTCCAAGCTCCTGCAGTTCCTTTCTGAAAACCGGGTTACAGCCATTCCTCATGGCGTGCGCGCGCCTCGACATCCTTTCCACTCCTACCATCGACTTCCATTCTGTCTTACTAGGGATTCGTCTGCCGGATGAACGGGGAGGCGGAACTTCAGACCTCCGCTCGATGCTGCTATATAATCACGGACGGTGCACAGGCGATTGAGCCTTGCAATCATATATATTGAAGCGAACCAGGCTGGGAGCATCGTACGAACGGGGCTTCAGCGTTATTGTACAAAGCGTCTGGTTGGATTGGTCATGACTTGACTTGTAAATATTCAACTATATTCTGTCGGACTTCCTTCTTTCGGTGGACTTTATCTTGACCTGGGACTGAGACAAGATCAGATTGCCACATGCCGAAGTGTGCACCACTGGAAAGCGTGTCCGATGTTTGGCATCGTAGCAGAGCTGCTAAGGTACATCGACGTAGCCGTCGCATTAGGTCCCATTTGAATGCTGGATGACGGCAAGTCGAGCTGTGACGGCTGTTTTCTGCCAAAGTGTTCGGCCGATGCGCTCCAAATCAGCAAGATTCACGGTGCTTCGTTACCTAGCATCGGGTCCTTGCAGTACACGAGTGGTTGAGCAATAGACTGATAACGAATCTTGAGGTTGTCTTTCTCGGAAGGACCTCGACTTAAATGGAAACGGGCTTGGCTAAAGTTGCCCTTGCCCATGCCCATGGCGTGATGCATGTTCGGTTTGGCTAGTGTCATGGAAGCACGAGTGGGCATGAATAAATATTCAACAATGGCGATCGTCATGAATGATCATCGTGACACGTGAAGGTACACCTTACCCCTTTATTAGCATGCAGTGCCCGAAGCTCGGACCACGCGTTCGTGATTTGATGCGGGCACTCAAAAAGGTCACACCACTCTACAGGTGATATTATTATTATTTGGACCGAGGGGAAGAGGGTTCCATTCTTGACTCCTTTTGCAGTCATTTGAAGACACGAAATTGGCTCCAAGACATGTGCGATCAACGTTGGCGAGCCTTGGGCCCCCCATTACTCTATTATTCTTGAGTTCGTCACCGGTGGAGATGCAATTTGCTGAACGTCAGCTGAGGACCCGAAAGCTTCAGGAACGGGCTCACGTAAGTTGCCGCTGTGGGTCACAACGAGCTAGAGCAGGGTGATCACGATGATGATCAGCAATATTATAATTACCAAGAATCACCGGTTTTCATTTGTTCCCTGTGCATTGTGCCCCTTTGCTAGAGATGGGGGTTGGAGCAGTGACAGAACGGGATCAGCAACTCAGATCCACTCTGCAAGCCAATGGACTCGGACCAACAACTTAGTCACAACCTCTAATCTGTTGTAGCCATGCACGCGGACGAATGCGTCTTGTCCGCCACACTATTCTTGCGTCGGTAACTCGGTATGGCTGGGATTGCGGGAAGTATTGCCGGTTCAGAACAGCATTCAGTGGTTGCTACAGTGGAGATCCATCTGCACCGCATTGGACGGTCATGACCTTTGCTGTCATTATTGCAGAGAGGATGCATAATAGTCGTCGGCTGCTCTCATTTATATTTATCCCCTTGCCCTGGCAGGGCATTCTTCCACATGTATCCAAGTCAATTGAGTGGAACTGTCAAACGCCACAGCTTGCCCAGCAGCAAAGGCATCCGCTCTGTCGAAACATCGTACCTGACCGTGCCTAGCGGAGGAGTAGCTCCCAACATAACCCTGATCTCGCAAACGGATAGGTAGTGGACATTCAATCCGGCTGGCGAGTATGTACCCATGATGCACGACACCTTAGGCGCAGGCCATTCCCATCGTCCGTAGCCGGGCCTTTGTTCATCTCGCTGGTCTACGGAGTACGGATACTGGACAACAAATCCAACCAATCCCTCGTCCTATCTGGGAGCTTCAATGCATGACGGAGGGCGTCCATGACCCTACCCGCTGGAGTCGGTCCCAGAACCAGCAAACACTGGGTTGACGGCGCGAGAGGCTGGTGCACGGGAGGACAGGCAGACCACTGCCAGATCATCAAGTGTCGTGGTAGCGAACCCAAAGACGTGGCCGTCCATCCGTGTGGGCTGAAGGAACAGTTGGGTCGTAATATGGTTACGGGCAATATATAGATCGAATTGGAGCGAGCTCCAGGTGCAAGGTACTCGTACCTGGTCGATGATGCGACACCGCTGCAGCTGTACCGAAGTTTGTCGCAGGGAAATAAACTTGACTTGGTGGACTAGTGGACCAGGGAAGGACTGACTTCAGAGGTACGGTGCCTGTAGCGGTTCATTCGACTTTGAATCCAGCCTAGCAAAGTGTCCGCATGACCTGCTGCTCCAAGCCTCTGGCGATATTTAGTAGACTATAACCGAGAACCTCTTCCCCTCTATCCAATTCCAAAGCCCCCAGATGCACGCTCCTTGTGATTTCATTCTTGAAACCAAAATACCTGGTCCGTCCCTCGTCGCCTTCTTCCAACCCGCTACCTAGATCATCATTCCCTGCCTTCCAGTGAGTCGGCACATGGTCGCTTCGGCTGGACTCGATCGAATCCTCCACCAAGCTCCACCCCGATCCTACAACTCCAACACACCTCAGGACCCTTGATACTCGACTAACGCTCTATCGCGCAGTACTCTTCTCTCAATCCTTAACAGGCCAGACTTGCCTTTCAAGTCCGCATTTACAATCATTTGAGTCGCACTACTACCTCCCAACAGAATCCCTGCTACCGACCGGCCCACCATTCACGAACCTCCTGCTCAGTCTTCCGAGACCCAAATCCCATTCTCAACGCCTTCCCTGCAAGCGTTGTCGGTGCACAGACTACGGAAAGGTAGCTGCACTCACGGAAGAGTCGCCGGGCTGTAGCAGCGAGCCACAAGGGGCGGTTTTGCAGCATTGCATTTCGAGTCTTTGAAATACTCCCGAATCCGCCATTGTATCTCTGGACCAGGTCATCGGCCCTCATCTCTAGAGCTTCAATTCCTGTGGGGGAAGCCGAAGAAGAAGCCAAGTGAAGATCCTTTGGCCCGGCAGTGCCTTCATTAGGCCCAGTATATCTCGACGACATCTTTGCCCTTGGCGTGTTTGGCGCAGCGACAACGCAACCTCAATTTCATACCTGCTGGTCAAGAGGTGCAGGGCTGTAGTCTGTTGGCAAGGCATCTCAACAGTCATCGTCTCCACACTCGTCCTGCTGCTCAGTCGCCCTCGCCATAGATCTCTGTCAGAATTTCACGACTCACGCTTCCCAAGACACCTTTTTTGGGCACAAGATCTATTGACATCCCTACCGGAACTTGTGCAAGGACGAGGGCGCCGAGCTCTTCATTGACAGTACAACGTCCTACGGCTTCTCATCGTCGTCTTCTTTTCACGCAATTTCTGCACATTCTCTTCTTTATCCTTTCAGACTTCATTCTACTAGCAGGCAAATTTTCGCCCACGACGGATTCTTTTCAAACCCTCAAGCCACCCAATTTTTCACCATTGAGCTCGAGGACCATCTCGAGTTTGGTAGATCACCGATAGCACAGACCGGCGTCAAGTTCGGTGAACTTCGAAATGTCCTCTAGTCGTCCAAGCGGGTTTTCAGGTTTACGACTCGGCGGTAGGCAGTCATTCTTTGCACAATACTTGACGATGCTCGCACTACCACTTTTACTAACAGCGTAGCAGAAGTTGTTCGCGAAAAAGTCCAAGATGGTCTCACTGGTGAAACCAAGGAAATGCAATATACTCAATGCAAAATTGTCGGCAACGGTTCCTTCGGCGTCGTCTTCCAGACCAAGCTTTCTCCAACCGGCGAAGACGCTGCAATCAAGCGTGTTCTTCAGGATAAGCGGTTCAAGGTGAACTGGTGTGATCGAATTGCTTTGGGCGTTGGGGATCTAATTATCTACAGAATCGTGAGCTGCAGATCATGCGCATTGTTCGCCACCCAAACATTGTTGAATTGAAGGCCTTTTACTACTCTAATGGGGATCGTGTAAGCAGAAGGAGTCGACGAAGAGTCTGATACAGAGATTGCTAACGATCTACGATCAATAGAAGGAAGAAGTATATCTGAACCTAGTCCTCGAGTTTGTCCCAGAGACTGTGTATCGCGCTTCTCGCTTCTTTAACAAGATGAAGACAACAATGCCGATCTTGGAGATAAAAATATACATCTACCAGCTCTTCCGGTCACTTGCATATATCCATTCGCAGGGTATTTGTCACCGCGATATCAAGCCTCAAAACCTCTTGCTTGATCCCAACACCGGGGTGCTAAAACTGTGTGATTTCGGCAGCGCTAAGATCCTGGTGGAGAACGAACCAAACGTTTCGTACATCTGTTCTCGTTATTACCGCGCACCAGAATTGATTTTCGGTGCAACAAACTACACCACCAAGATCGGTAAGAGGCTCTCTGTTGGAATCAAAGCATTGTATGCTTAATGACGACCTCTAGATGTTTGGTCCACTGGCTGTGTAATGGCCGAGTTGATGTTGGGACAACCACTGTTTCCTGGGGAGTCAGGGATCGATCAACTGGTGGAGATTATCAAAGTGCTCGGAACACCCACGCGGGAACAGATCCGTACGATGAACCCCAATTATATGGAGCACAAATTCCCGCAAATCAAGCCCCACCCGTTCAACAAGGTAGACCCCGCACCTGCTCTTTGCAGCGAAACGCGAAACATCGAAGGCGCATCTAATCAGTTCACAGGTCTTCCGCAAGGCATCGAATGATGCCATTGATTTGATTGCCGCACTCCTGGAGTATACTCCTACGCAACGACTCTCTGCAATTGACGCCATGTGTCACCCGTTCTTTGACGAGCTGCGGGATCCTCAATGTCGATTTCCGGACTCGCGTCATCCGAATGGAGGATCGAAAGAGATGCCGAAACTGTTCGACTTCTCGCGGCATGGTGAGTTTGGCCCCGTCCTGTGGAGGAACAGCTCACTCAACTTCAACAGAGTTGTCGATTGCCCCAGAGAAGAACCATATTTTGGTGCCGGCGCACGCCCGCCAAGAGCTTCGGCACAAGGGCGTTGATCTGGATAACTTCACGCCGATGACTAGAGATGAGATGATGGCGCGCCTTGATTGACGCTGCTGTGACAACTACGCATCGCGAAGCAAACGGCATCCCCTTATGCCGTAGGCAAACGGCTTCGGCCGTCACTAACTTTTCCTCGGCCGTTCAACTTTCCACTTGATGGCACTTCGAAGCACTGGTGCATACGGAAAAAAGTCCTTTATGGCGGTTCATTGACACAACCACTCAGACATTCTTCATGGTGTTACGGCTCAAAGCGTGGACGAAAGTAGCAATCCATGTAGGTATAGAATTTCTCATGAATGACGATGGAGCTGGCAGGCTTTGGGGATGCGGCTCCAAGACATGAAGCACGAAAACAAGAAACCAGCGAATGTGGTAGTTGTAGCTTACCAGGATGAGGTTGAGTTGTTTGGATGGGATGGGGGCGGCTTTTACTTCCATGCTCGCTAGCCTTCCGATTATTCCCATGGAGCGCCCAGATACAAATTACATCTACGCTACTCTCCTTCCTTTCACGACTGGTCGCTGCATACCAATCTAAGATTTGACGGAGACCAGACATGTTATGAGTGCGGGCCAGGTTCGAGATTGGTGGTTGCTGTCATGGCGGAACATTGTCTTACGGCAGACAGATGCGGTTGAGTGACCTCTTGTCGTGATGTATAGTGAGAAGCTCGTACGTGAGTAGTGCGGCGCATGTTCACCAGCAGGATATGAACTATAGTCGTTGAGATATTGAGCTATTGATGTAAGGTTTTGCGTATAAATTGACGCGGGTCGATTAAAAGCGCGCTTGCGCAGGACTTCCACCTCGTCAGCGTTTACGTGTCGGTGTCACTTGTCGCTGCCCACGAGACGGAGACTGCAAGAGAGCAACAGCGGTCTCCCCAATATGGGGGAATACGACAGACGGAATGCTGGCCACCGTGGAGGCCACAACCACATCAACCGCAAGAGACGATTTAGAGGTGATCAGCGCCTCGTCCCTTCTTTGCAGTATGTAACCTCGGAACTGACCTGGTCCTCGCACAGAGGATGATGAACTCGACCGCCGACCCCCTCGCCGGCAATATCAAGAGCCTGTGCATGTGAAAGTCCGCAAGCAATTCCTTGCTATCGCCGAATCGGTATCCGTCGATGGCCGCCCGAACATCTATCCTCTACTGACCAGCTGCAGCCTCTGAAGAAGATCGACGAAGAAGTCCAAGAGATTGCGACTATCGTCGCCGACAATTATGAGGACGAAGAGATCCGTCACAACTTTCTCGAGCTGGCTCTGCAACTGTAAGTTGCTCCTGCCATATGCCGATCAGAATCAGCCAAGTAACCTGCTCCTAGCGTTGTCGAACAGGCTCTCAAGATCCCTTTCGTCGCCGCCGTGGTACTTGCAGTCAACGTCAAGAAGCCAGAGCTCGCGTACGATGTCATTACCAGATCTTCCACAGCTCTCAACAAGCACTTCAACGTTGGAGCATGGCGTGAGGTCAAGCTTTTGTTGCGCTTCCTTGGCTGTTTGCAAGCTATTCTGAACGATGAAGGAGTCTTCCCCGTGCTAGAAGAACTTTTCTCAAGGGCAGTTGATTTGCAGACTGCCTCCTTGGATGATGTAAGGTCGCATGTATGTTTCGACCATCGATGCTAATCCATTGACAGGGCCTTGGGCTGGAAATTGTCAAAATCATCTTGTTGACGATACCATATATCATGGCCTCGTCTGCATCAGGCCTAGAAGCTTTCGCAAGCGTTCTGCTCGAAAAGACGGACATCATCGCATCTACACCCCATCCACTGGAAGCTCTTGTCGACCCGTATCCTAGCAGTGTGGACGATGACACTAGCCATCAAGCGCAGAGCATAATCAGCCTTCTGCAAAGACAACTTCAGGCCGAGGCCGCCCAGTCGTGGGAGCTGGCCTGCATACCTCGTCCGTGGCGAACCTTGCCGATTGAGGATGGAGTCGAGCCCATGGCCCCGACTAAGCATTCATTACCTTCCATCATTGTTCCTTCTACAGTATCTCCTGGAGTACGACCTCAATTGCCGGAGATGTACTTTTCTGTCTACGCCGACCAAGACGTTGAGACCGTTCCCCCAACATCGAATATTGCGTCTTCGATACTCAGAGACGTTCTTGTCGACACCATTAGCATCCTCGACTACAACCGTAACGCAACCGCCAAATTTTTGATTGATTTGGATTGCTATTTTGCCCCAGAAACCTTCGTCAAACGGGCCACGCCGTTCGACCGACTTCGAGAGGTTGACGAAGGCAAATCTACCTGGAAGCCCGAAGACGTCGCTGTGGACGCTGTATTCTCTCAGCTACTACAGTTGCCGACCCCTGAGCACAAACTGGTTTACTACCATGCGGTACTGACCGAATCCTGTAAGATTGCGCCAGCGGCGATTGCGCCTAGTCTGGGGCGCGCTATCCGCTTCCTCTACCGTAATGTGGATGCCATGGACTTGGAATTAGAGTACAGATTCATGGATTGGTTTTCTCACCACCTAAGTAACTTTGGGTTCACCTGGAAGTGGACCGAATGGTAATCATTCCGTCGACAAGCTTCTAAGTTCTTGCCGCTGATATTTGGCAGGGTTGATGATGTTGAGCTTCCATTGGCCAACCCCAAGAAAGCCTTCATAGTTGGCGCTCTGGAGAAGGAAATCCGCCTCAGCTTCGCTCAACGGATACGTGGGACACTCCCAGAACCTTATCAAGCCTTGATTACGGAGGCCAAGGAGAAAGACACCCCTGATTTCAAGTACAATTCGGACCGTAAGTGACTTACTATCATTCAAATATCAAACTTCATCATCTCAACCAGACACCACAGAAACACCATATGCGCCCCAAGCTCGCGAAGTACTTCGCCTTCTCCGAGCCAAAGCGCCCGACCCTGAGATCCAGGTCCAATTGTCATCCATCGAATCCGCAGCGTCTGGATTGGGCGTCGCGGAACCTCTCATCCCATCCACGGACGCCTATATGACTGCCATCTGCTTCATCGGTAGCAAATCCCTCTCCCATGTGTTGAGCTGCATCGAGCGCTGCAAGGAGCGCCTTCTGGCGCTGGGCCCTCGCTCCGAAGGAGCAAGGAGGCAGATCATCACCTCAGTGATGGAGTACTGGAGCGAGAAACCCGGCGTAGGCGTCAATGTCGTGGATAAGCTGCTGAACTACACCATTTTGAATCCACTGAGCGTCATCAATTGGGCGCTCACAGACAACATAGGCAAAGGTCGGCTCCTAACCCTTGCGCATATTTACGAGATGGTCGCAAGCACGATGCATAAAGTCACGAACCGAGTGCGGCAAATTGTGATTGCGCGGAACCAGGCCGAATTGCCGGCAGAGCAAAAAGCGATGCTGGACGAGACGCTGGAGAAGGAAAGAGCGCAGATGAAGGAGTTGTTTGCGACGGTCGAAGATTCCCTCACAGGGGTGGCGAGCGGAGTTGTGGATGGGATGGCGGAATCCAGGGACCAGGATACGGAGGGAGAGGCGCTGTTGAGGGTTTGGGGGGAGAAGTGGCTGAGAGTTTTCAGGAGGAAGATGGCGATTGAGGAGGCGTGGATTGAGGAGATGTTGGCGAAACAGCCAGCAGAGGGGGATATGTTGGACGGCCCCGATGGTGGGGCGGACGAGATGGCAGAAGGAAATAGGATTGCAGAGGGCCAGGAGAATGGGGGCGGGGATGGGAATATATTGTGAGGGAATATCAGCACTGCTCCTTTGCTCGATAACATCTGGATCGAATGTCTAATGCAGACCTGGGACCAATCGTCATGCCAACATCTACCGCGAGCAGCTGTTCCTGGCGCAAGGGATGAGAGAGAAATGTACGGTGGATAGCCTAAAAATCACTACTGTGTGATTGTATCTTTCCATGTATCTTACCATGTATTATTGTCATCCTGTCAAGCCCAGACAATTGTAAATCACATAGTCGTCCATGAAGTAAATCTATCCTCTTGGATTCCACGGTTGGGCGTCCTCGCTAAACTTTTGATGCAAAGTGTCCGCGCCCTTCCTACGATCTTCAGGCATCCGACTGCGACTGCACCTCGACTCCGCCCACACGACCATTTTGGGTAGGGGTGACCTTCGTTCTCCAGCTCTCATGATGTAGCTGGTCTAGCCAGCCAGCCTTCATCCTACTGCTTTATTCCTAACAGCATCCATTTCACATAAGCTTCTTCTGCAACCTGCGAGTTTCATCCCCATAATCCCTGTCGTCGTCACCCTCCACTTCCATCTGAACTATTTCCATCTCTTTGCACTGCCGCTCCCACTCCCGCTTACTCATCTTCGACTCTCGCTTGAACAATTCTTCGTTGGGTTTCCTATAGGAGCCGCCGAAACGATCCCAGATCGTTGTGAATTGCCCGTAGTTGTAGTTGAAATAGAGATGATGCATGGTGTGGCAGGCCGCACCGTTGATGATGCTCGAATTGGCGACATATTCTCCGTCGTCTACATCGCCGTCAGTGAAAGCTCGAGGAAGATTGCAAGAGTACGTGAGGCGGGTTTGGATGATCAAGGGCACTCACGGATGAAAACGGTCCAGATATTGATAAAGGCAAACAGGACGATATACGCAATCTTGTTGAGGGGGAAGATGAAGGGGAAAACATGATACGGTACACTCTGGGCGAAACCGTCGAGGGGGTGAAAGGCATGGCTCGCGTATGGGGTGGGCATGATCCATTTGTGATGAGGTTTATGCAGGGTTTTGTATACTCTGGGGTGATGCAGACCTCGATGGATCCAATAAATGAAGAAGTCGGTGAAGCAAATGAACAAGGGGAATTGGAGGATGTTGTATAACCAGAACGGGGCGTCGGCCGAGGCATCGTACAGTTTGGCGTATCCTTGGACTTCACCGACGAAAAAAGGGACGGTAAAGACGGCCATGATGGGGAGGGCCTGGAATGCTTGCTTTATCTCTAGGGCGACTTGGTTTTTGAGGTATTTAGGGTGGGTGAAGGTAGCATGGTCGAAGATGAAGAGGTAGGAGAGGGAGGCACAGATGAAGTAGACGACAAGGCCAAAGAGCCTGAACCGTGGGTCGTTTAGCTCTCGTCGGCCGGTTTTCGATGTAGAATCTCGACTTACCAAGTGATGAGGTATAAGCTCAGAGTCTGCCTCCAAATGTTGTCCCTGGGCCATGCGCTCAGGACGGCATACTGAGAAGGTTCGAGGTTCCAGAACTGGTTCAAGGATCGCACAGCGGTTGGAAGCTCGCGCATACTGGAAAAAGTGGCGGTGGCATCCTTGATCACCTTGTGACTGGCACCAGCAGTCGAGGAGCGTGGTAAAGCGGTGGCGTAGAGGCGGTCGAAGAGGAAGGTGTCGAAGACATCGAGAACGATATCCATTGCGGGCGCAGTAGGGTATCAATTGCAGTCTAGCGATGGGGGTAGACCAAATGAGAAGGGGAATGATTCAGGAACCAATCTGACGTGTCGCTCCGGTTGCGTCAAGAACGTGTGGAGGCAATCATTAGACAGCTTGCTGTCTTTCTACCGTCGATTTTTGGCATTTCCTTACCCCTATTCAGGCACGCTAAGATATCTACCCGCTTATCCATTGGCTGTAAAGCTTTTTCGCATACGTCCGATATATCCGGCGGACCATCAAAATGCAAGGTGTCCACAATCCTGGCCAGAGCAAGGATCCCTGAGTCTTACTCATGCCCTTACCTCACCTCTGTACTTCATAAAATCGGATAAAAATGGAAGGCATTGTCATTCGACAGGGAATTACGACGACCGGACCTTATAGGAGAGAGTAAAATACCTTAAGCTAGTAGAGTAAAATACCCAATCGCCAACGACGTCGATTGTAACAAGAATAATTACGGTATATGGTACCTTAGCCTCGCTTGTCAAAGACAGCATGAACCTACTCCGTACTTAATCAAGATTTATTAATAAGCTAAGGCATCGAAACCGTCACTGCGCCCATCTCGATACTGTACCCCACAACAGAACAATATACTTCGATCCGAAGCAGCGAGCTCAGCCGCCGCCTGTGCTGGTTGTTCTATTTATCGTTTGCAACAAGTTCCATGCTGGGTACTCGAGCATTACCTGTACTGGTCCGCTGGCCTGTGAGGATTCGGTGCGTATCCAAGACCTGAAGCTGCCGATGATTGCTTCACTCAAGATACCGGCTCCTTCTCTTTTTGCCTGGGCGAGACATTCCTGCGTGGGTTTCTGCCTTGTTTGAAGCTACGCCTTGTTGGACTCTCAGGCCCAACTACGGACACCCGTCGGTCCTTCCCACGCCCTTTGATACCTTTGTTACTATGCCTGTACAAGTTTGCGAAGTACTCCCACAGCTCTTTCTCAGTCGCCGACACCGAGTCTCCTTCTTGCATCGATTCAAATTTCGCGTTCAGCTCACGGAGCGTCGAAGCATGGAACCGATTTTGATGTGACTATATTTCCGCCAATTAGCGTCGATGGATAAGCCAGGGAGCAAGAAAGACAGGTTGTAATACTTTAAGGTTTCCGAGCTGAGTGAATCGCTTGGAGCACTGTTCAAGCCGGCACGAAAATGGCTTGATCCCGGCATGAACCACCTTGTGCGCGCGCACGTTACCACCTTGAGCGAACCTTTTGCCACACTCCTCACACGCGTACGGCCTCTCGCCTGTATGTCGACGCTCATGGGTCTAGACGGATCGTGTCAGTCAGACTCTGCAACACCATCAGAAGCAATATGTGCTACCTTAAGGTTTCCAAGCTGCGAGAACCTTTGACCGCATGTTGACTCCTTGCAGAGCTACAGATCGTGGTGTCAGTGGAAGCACTTGCGCTGTCTTGATGTGTAAGGACCCCCAACGTACAAAAGGCTTGTAGCCACTGTGTGCTCGTATGTGGATTTCGAGGTGGCTTTTTTGATGGAATGTTTTCGTGCATGATGCAACGCTGCATTGATGGGTTTTACGTGCTCTCCGGCAGTTGTGGTCATACTGCTCCTGCTCTGGCTGTGGCGTCTTTGTTCTTGAAGAGGATCGAGACAGTGCAAGATCTGAAAAGGAGCCTGAAGACAGACTGGGGAGACGACGCTCCGATTTCGTCTGGATTGTCTGCACCAATGAGTCGACACTCGAAAAGCTGCGTAGATGCGGCGTTGTATCGTACTCTGGGCTGCTGACGCTGGAGTAGCCCTCTTCAACCTTGATGTTTTCAAGCAAATGTGGGTCGACAATGGCGTCGCGGCCGGGATGAGCAATCTGTACCTGAGAAGGTACTGACAGAGGGAAATTACCACAAGAAAAGTTCTGTAACGCAGGGTCGTCCGTTGCGCCTGGCCAAGGCAAGGTTGTACGGCTGATCTGGTCGAGACTTGAGTATGCCGCTGAGTAGAAATGATCAGGATCTGCCAAAAGGTCTAGAGAGCAATCGAGCATCGTTGACGCTACATGTGGAGAATGGTCTGGCAGTTGTGGCGGTTCAACGTCCGGCAGAGCAGGAGTCATGGACGCCATCTCTTTTCAGGTGACGCAGCGGGTGCAAGAAGTCTGCAAACACTCCTGTCCGTCTCAGGAGCCCAGGCGGCGGTGTGCGAATTACGCTTTACTAGATTTCGGTCCCACACCCCCCTATGATATGTTGTCCGGCACATCGACGTGTCGATATGTTGTCGAAGAAGCTGGGAGTAGCAGCTTGGATTGATCGTGTTGTAACTGAAGTCCGCAGACGTTCTGCAAAGGGTGATCAATGGGTATGCAGCTCCGGTGATTGAATATCAGATGTGCTGATGGGGGAGCCGTATCTGGTATCCCATGTTGGAGACGGTGAAACTGTCCAGGCAAGAAAGGATGATGACCGCATAAACACACAGGCACAGGTGTTCTCAACAAGATATCTGCAGAGCGAAAGCAAGGACAGAAACATGAGACACATTAGGTAGGAGCGAAGTATGAAATCATCATCATCATCTACGTAAAAGAATGAGGCACGAGATTGCCATGGCCATGATAGCGTGGTGGGAGAAGTTCTGAGAATGCTATAACTATGCCATCATGCCGCAGCCCCGGCAATGATTTGACCGACGTGGCACAGGAGAGATGCAAATGTATGGCGAAGTGGGATGAAGAGGCAGCCGCAAGGGATGGAGTTATGAGAACGATTGAGCCAAAGTCGCCGCCGTGGAGGAAATGTCCGAGAGATTAGGGCAACATCAGCAGGCCAGGCCTAGATCTGAGTCTAGAATACCTCATGGCAGCCTCGACGACGATCTTCACCAATCGTACGAGAGATTGCAGAGTTCGCAGGTGACGGACCACACCGATTGACAATGACAAGGCCGATTGGCGAACACTAGACCGACGATGACATGGTCCCTGCAGATAATGGTCGATACTTTGGCGATGGGAGATTGGGAAGAGATCCGTCCATGAATCGAGAGCGAATCTGGGATTAACAGCAATAGTCCTACCAACTTATCAGTCGCGAAACAACTGCCAATGAGGGCGTGGTGTTCCCGGTGATCGACAACCCTCCAAGTTCGGGGGACTCTGGAAGGGCAAATTGGAAGAGAGGGGTCGATACACATGTCCTTCCCCACGGAGATATAGCTTGGAGTATGGCTGATGGCTGACATGGCACATGCGTTCTGTACTCGGTATAACTGACGTGGCAAATATATCAGTAGAAGATCGTTAGCCCACGTGCCATCATGTAATAAGCTTGCTTCGTGGACATCCAATCAGCTTGGATAGAGCAATTAAATAGCTGCAAGTACATTCAATACTTAAGCTCTACCATCCCATCAAGCCATACTTATCAAACTCTTATCTACTCCTGAGAATCTTCCGCTGTATTGAACGCGGGCAGAGCAACCTTGACGCTTTGACACGACAACCGGGCTGGGATCCATAGCCTGCCGTTCCCACGTATACCTGTGACGCCCCGGACATGCCATGCCTTCCCAACCTTCACGACCAGTTTCCATATCTGAAGCCACACCGGATTAGTTCCACACCCTTGGATTACTTAGCAGGAAAGCGATACTGACTTCCAGATGCGTGCCGCCTTGTCTCCGCTGCCGGTGGCGAACAGCTCGCCTTGCGGGCTGGGAGCCACGGAAATGACTGGACCAGCATGTCATTATTACCGTCCGTCTCGTCGTGAAGAAAGTACAATCTCATACCTGAATTCTTGTGTCCTTGAAGCATCAATTGTGTGTCCCCCGTCCGAGGGTCCCAGAACTGCACCCCCCGATCCTTGGAGCCGCTGAGAACCCAGCGGCCATCCGGGGTGAGGGCAACGCTCAGCACGAAATCCTACATGCCGTCAGCTAAACAGCCATGGCTTGCTTCCCAATCTACCCCGATACTCACCTTGTGACCTTCGAAAGTCTTGACGCATTTGCTGCCCATCCTGTCTCTCGACGCCAAGCCAGGCCCCATCATCCTGCCGTTCGAGGGGTTGTCGAGATCCCACATCTTGATCGTCTTATCCAGACTGCCACTGACGAGCGACCTTCCGTTAGGCGCAAAGGCAACCGAGTAGACGCTGTCCTTATGCCCTTCGGCTCCGTCTAGTCGCTCGAGCAGAGTGCCATTGCGTGTATCCCAAACTCGGACGCTCTTGTCGAGAGACCCTGCGGCAACCAGTTCCCCGCCTGGAGAGATGGCCACAGTCGTTACGCCGTCTTCAATCGTCAGGCATAACGTCTCGCGGCCGGTTTCAATGTCCCACAACCGCACTGAGCGATCTCCGCTTCCCGACGCGATGTGTTTGCCATCGCGCGAAAAATCGAGCGAGTAGATGTCCTGCTCATGCCCGGAGAACGTGTTTCGAATGGTGCGGGAAGCAATATCCCAGACCTGAGGACTCCGTCAGCGGGATGCGGAAGGAATGTTGCCGCCAACGAACCCTGATCTGCTTGTCTTCTGCGCCAGTCGCGAGATATTTGCCGTCAGGACTGAAACAAACACTACGGATGTAGAGATCTCCGTCTTTATCCACACTCTCGTCCTGTAGTTTCGTGACCTGTTGCCCATTTGCTACGTCGAATATCTGTGCAGAGCGGTTGCAGCCAGTAGCAACATGTCGGCCATCCTGACTGAACCTGACACAACACACCACGCTATCGTGGTTTAGCGTGTGTTTAAGGTCCACGTCAAGTACCCGTGGGATCCGTGGATTGAAGATCGCAAACCAATCGCTGCCTTCGCGCTTTTGCTCGGGACGAAGAGAATCCAACTCGAGGTCGGCGAGGTTATTGATGATCTGATGGCCCTGGTGTGGAGGCAGCGGAGACGGCGGTCTACCAAGTTGAGGAGAAGGACGGGCGTCGGGGTAAGAGCTCGATGGGGCTTGGTGTGGAGTGCTCGGTCCTGGAGGACCGCGGTTGACACGGCCCTTTCCGGGGCCGGGAGATGCTGTCGTCTGCGGAGGTTGTGGATTGTAGCCTTTATCTGAATGAGCAATCCGACTGTCGAAGGCGACGAACCTTCGAGCAGGTGCTGATAATTGCAGATTGCTTACCTCCATTTATACCATGACTGGGTGGATAGCCTCCGAATGTACCTTGTTGTAATGCTTGTGAGGCCCCCATCTGATGTGGAGGGGGTACTTGCTGTTGCTGTTGGTCCTGTGTGGGTGGGACCAGACCTGGAGCCCCTTGGCCGGGTGGGTTTGCCATGATGCCTCCGAAAAGGTTACTTGGGCCATGGCCAATGGCAGGCGGCTGGGGCTGGGATATTCCAGCATGCGGAGGCAGACCGCTGATGTTGACATGAGAAGGTGGCCCTCCACGAGCTTCGAGCTCGTGACGAAGCCGTGCAATGTCTTCTTCGTATCTTTTTAGAATTCGTGAATTAGTTCTCGTGCGATGAAAGAGCAAACAGGCAAGAAACGTACCGCTGCTTGATTGCGATCTGATTTTGCTCCAAATTGTAGACCTTCTGCCTAACTAGCTCCATCTCGGAAACCTGTTGGGCCACTGGATAGTCTATCAGCGATTATATCTGAGTTATTGGGAAACAGCTTTCAGGAATATCGCTTTTGGTAGGATGAAAATTCAGCAGGGAACAGGAGAGACGAGACTTTATTTGCAAAGCGGTGTATAGCGAATACGATGCGTATGTTACGAACAAAGAAGCGGCTTCATGCAGTGAGGGCTCAGATAACATGACCGCCGACACAAGGCAAACCTACTATTCGACTCATATTCTCCAGTTCGGTTTTGCTGACTGTCAAACTCTTGACGGACTTGATCCAGTAACTCGTTCAGGCGACTGTTGGGTGCCGGTACCATTCCACGATGTGCGTTATACATCGTGACGGGAAATTCTCAGTCGTGTTGATGGTCCAAGCTGTTCCAATGACGAAGCGCGGCGATTTTGAGCAGGTCGAAAGAGGCAGAAGATTTCTTCCGGCGGGTTGAGTGGCGCGTGCAGAGCGTGGTTGTGTTTGTCGGACTTTGACCGCACGGACAGTGGAAGAGATAGTCTAGCGCATAGGTGGATGAATTGGTGGAGGTCGTGGACCGTGGACCGTGGACGAGCTTGAGCTGCCTTCCACTTCCGGCGCAGAAACTGACGCAGCAGCGCGGAAGTGCGTTGGAGTAGAGGTTTTAATTAGATCAACATGCGCCGAGACCTACGATAACGTTGCGGCTGAACACTCGATCGCAGCCGGGATCGCAGAGGGGGAAAGCGAAGAAGAGCAACGTGGCACTTAGTTGAGCTGGTGATATAGAGGGGTGATGGGAGCGTTTGAGACTCACGAAATAGAGACAACAAACGAGCGAGGATGGGGTGGGAAGAGCAGCCCGGGAAAGACGACCAATGATAGGGCTTGAGATCACACCCTGAGCGGGATGATGTTTGATCTTTTGATGGCGGGGGATTGCGATCAGAAGGCCGCTAGACACGATGAGGACTAGCTTATCCGCGCGAGGCGAGCCGAGTGCCTTAAGGTAAGCGTCCTTGGCGTCAAAGATCCTGGAATGATGGAATCTCTAGAGTACCTTAGCTCGCGGTGAGCAGAATAGGCCGGACACTAAGCCTATCGTCGAGGTATCGAATGCCCACTCCGCCAAGTCGAAGGGCTCTGCGAGTGAGCGATGGTCCGAACGATTCTGCTAACCGCGAGAGTAGCAGCCCGAGATTGTTATTTGTCTTTCCGCCATCAAGTCCAGAGGTGTAAGAGGTGTTCTCGGAGCCATCGCTCTGTTATCCCCTTCGATTAGGATTAAGCAGCTCCAAATCTTTGACTTTCGTCCCACAACTCTTCACAGGTAGTCATCGAACATGAGTTAACGTGACAACGTCTACTACTCACATCGGAACGCTTTGCTTGACCCAAACCTATTTCACGGCTTTGCAGACCCACCCCCAAGCAGGAGTTCCAGACCCTCAATCAAGCAACCGGGGCATGAACTCCTTCGTCTTCTCGTACACTAGAAATGTGATCCAGGTGCTGGGCAAGACTCGCACCAGGTTCGGTCCCAACCCTTTGTAAAATCCTCCGAGACCTTCTTGTTTCCACGTTTGGGCGATGGCATGCCTGGCACCCTTGTACGTCTGCTCTGCTTTGTACATCTGCAACCTTGACCTGACAACCTGGTATGGATACGTGACACTGCCGGCGAACACTTTGGATGCCCCACTGAGCCACAGATAGTCCATAGTACTCAATTTCCTTCCCTCATCTTCAAGCTGGGAGGCGCGGTATCGATTGAGTTGCTCGTATGCCATGAATTGTAACGCGCCGTGAGATACTCCAAACAGGGACGGTGTTAGGCCGCGGTAGAAGCCTCGAACACCTTCTGCTCGGTAGATTTGATGAGTGCCGTGACTTATTGACCGATAAGCACCTGGATAGTGAGAAGCAGTCGACAGCATTCGAGTCTTGATGACCCAGATGGGATTGGTGCATACTGCCGTCAGCGCCCCTGTGGACACTCGTTCAGTTTCGCTCATACCAGTCCGTTTGAAATGATTAAATGCCATACCAGCGACACCAGAGGCAAGAAAGAAATCATAGTACGATAACCCGTTGCCGTTCGCGTAGTATGCCTGTAGACCCGTTTTGATTCTGCTGTACCACAGGAAATATAATGCCCAGCTTATGGAATTCCCCGCCAGATTTGGGGAGAGTCCTCGATAGAAACCCTTTGCAATTCCTTCGTTTTCGAGGATGCCTTTCACAAGCCGCAGAGAGGTGCCTGCCTGGGACGATGATGCTCGGTCCACTATGTGAAGTTATTGTTTGCTCGTCGGTAGAAATTTGCGTGCACATTGTCTACCTTGGAGACGTGTCTTGAGTACATCGAGTGGATGCGCGACCAAAGTGGAGGCGATGCCAGCGAGGAAACCAGCAATAGTCTCGATGAGTAGGTGGGGTAGCTGAGTGATGCTTGTCATCAGGCTACAGGCATCAAAAAGCAATGTTTTGGAGAGTGTGCGAAAGTCTAAAACCGAAAAAAATCTGCCTAGTATGTACTACAGCCTATGCTACAACTAGTCGGGACAATTGCATTCGAAGTCGGATTGCCCACGCTATGCCACAAAACCTTCGCGAGACGTATTTGAGTCGCCTTTCCATGGCGATTCCAATCGATCACCATCTCCGAGTGAATTATGCTTGCCGCCTATCTGGTATGACAACATCTGCTCCTAAACAAGCCGATGATGATGCCAGGCGGAACCCGTCGATGTATTACTTGGTCATTGCGCCAACGGAGATATAAGTCTGCAGAAACGATGAGTAGACGTGGAAGGATAGGCTAAGGTTTCCCCCTACTTGACAAACGAAGGCTGGGGAGTGCTTCTCGTGTAGCCTGAACACAGTCAGCGTCCACTTTTTGTGGCCAGCTGATGCTCGAGCTCACCCAGATAGATTATCAATGGTAGATAGCCACTAGAACTTATGAGCATGGTTTATCACTGGTACGTAAGTCGAAGATCCATACTAATGCATCGCAACTCTTGAGAAGTCGATCGCCTTTGTGATTCTTTCCTATTCTCTGGTTAGGATCTCCAGGAATACTCTTCAGTGCTGGGAGCTACCTTCGATTCTTCCGACAGTTGGAACATGATGCCGAAGGTTGCTGCTTGGTTCCGTACTTTAGACACAAATCGAAAGAAAATCGGTTGAGAAAACCCTGCGGTGGACCAGTAAATGACCTGACCGGGTGAATTAACGGTCTCGCATAAACCTACGAAACTCAAGCAGGCCCTCCTCGTCCGTGGCGGCTTTCTCTCGTGATTGTACTCTCCGTTCTGTTGTCGTTCGTAGTTTACCGCTTTCTGGAGTGGATAGCCTGCAAATCGGGATCTCGGTATGATAACAACCGCCCAAACAATCTTAGCTACCAATGTGAAAGGGCCCAGAATATATTGCACTGTGAGACGTTAATTGCCGCGTCTGGTGGCGCGTCAAGCGCTCAACAAACCTTGTACTGATGGAGAAATACATCCCGACAATACGAATGATGATTATGATGCAAAATGTCCGGCGCACGACATTGGTGGGTGTACGAGTCATTTCTATCAAGCATACCGGCTAATAGTCGCTAGGGAACAAGACAAGGAGGCAACAGTCTACATTGGCAATCTAGATGAGCGAGCCACCGACAGCCTGGTCTGGGAATTGATGTTACAGGCTGGGCGCATTGTGAATGTTCACCTGCCGAAGGATAGGGTCACCCAGACACATCAAGGATATGGATTCGTGGAATTCATCAGCGAGGAGGATGCAGAATATGCAGCCAGGATCATGAATCAGGTCAGGTTGTATGGGAAACCCATCCGAGTGAACAAGGCATCTGCCGACAAGCAAAAGACAGTGGAAGTCGGTGCAGAACTTTTTGTGGGCAATCTCGATCCCATGGTGACCGAGCAAACGCTTTATGATACTTTCGGCCGCTTTGGCAGTTTAGTTGTTGCTCCGAAGGTAGGACCGTTCATTAGTCTTTCGATGCCTGTGGGCTGACGGTTAATTTGACTTCCTAGGTCGCTCGTGACGACGCAAATCTCTCCAAAGGATATGGCTTCGTTTCGTTCTCCAATTTCGAAGCTTCGGATGAAGCTATAGCAAACATGAATGGCCAGTATCTCATGAACAAGGAGATATCTGTGCAGTACGCCTATAAAAAAGACGGCAAAGGCGAGCGGCATGGAGATCAGGCCGAACGTATGCTGGCTGCGCAAGCGCGCAAACATAATGTTCAGCCGACAGCACAACCTATCCCCATGGGTTTATTCGCTGGTGGTGTGCCCAGCGCACCTGCAGCAATGATGGACATGGACGGCGTACGTACGGGTAATACTCCTCAGATGAATGCCGGAAATTTCATGGGGCCCCGGCCATCCGTTCCGAATGGAAACAATCCGGGCCTTCCTCCCTCGGGGCAACAACGGCCTCCTCCTCCATCGCAACCGCTAGCTGCGCCTCCATCCGGATTGCCTGCTCGCCCCCCTCCATCTCAAGCGGGCTATGGTGGTCCGCAGGGCTTCTTGCCCCCGGGGTTCAGTGCGCCACCTCAACAAACTTTCCCGTCCCAGCATCCCGGCCCTCCACCTGGCTTTGGTCCTCCGCCAGGATTCGCTCCCGGACCACCGCCGGGACTACCGCCAGGCTTCCAAACTCCGGGGTATGGACGGGCTAGATGAGCTCATCTAAATTGAATGGCAAAAACACTGATGGCAAGAGGCGCACAGAGCATTTCCAAAGTTCAAACAACGTATCCAGTGTGTAAGATGATTTCTGTGGATGGCAAAGCTAGAGCCGTTGAAGACTACCATGCGTCTGCACCGGGAAATCAGTAAAGCATGTACCGATCTTATTGTCGCCGAAAGAAGGTCGTATTAGTGCAGCCACTTGTTGACGTTACGATGTGATGGAGGGGTGGATGCGCAGCCCGACGAGGCCACCTTGGCAATTCGAGATGAAAAGTCGAGGGCATTGATAGAGCACCTTGGGAATGAATTCTAGAGTCTGAATACGTATGATGCCAGCCAACCAATGTCTCAAGACGCCATCGCTCCAACCGCATTACGCACCCATTGCTATCTTTAAGAAAAGGACACAAACTTCGGGTCTCTCGGTCTCCCGTCCAGCCCTATGTTGTTGTTCGCAAAACTCTGTTCCATGTAGACTCTCCTGGCCTCATCGAAATCGATTTTCCTGCTCTTCATGATCTTTTGCACCTCCCGCTTGCCTCGTTGATCCAAGCCGCGCCGAGAATCGCCCGCCGCAACATTTGTGTGCAAATCAAAGTCGCCTGAGGTGAAGCCCGCTTCAATATCGTTCGAGAAAGAGGGAGGTAATCGATTGTATACGTAATCAGGGATTGGGACAAGGTGAGTCCATCGATTGCGGCCAAGGTAGAGAGCTATCCATGTCAGTCACTATTGCAAATCGGCGCAAGCGGTACACACCAGTTGCGAGGATAAGGAACAGGAAGCTTATTGAATATAACATATAGCCCATGCTGTGTCAGAGTGGCTTCTCGTTGCAGCTTGTGAACGGGAGCTGATTTAGGCGACAGCAATGGATGAGGGCGGCCGGAGACTCGGAATCCTATCCAGTAAGGTTTGCCTTGCGATGGTATTGCACACTCGATACAAGGTTTGATTTGGTGGTGGCCGATGTGTCCAGGTTCGACGTTTGGAAACGGACGGGTCCGAGGTAAATACGTTTGGGAGGCTTCGCAGTGCTGTCAAATATTGGCACACTGGGCTCCGTGTGCCATGTCTATCCTGATGCTTTTGACGGCATCAACGCTCAAAGAGCATGAATCTGTCTTACAGAAGGAATCATATAAAACCCAGGTCAAATGATTGGTCGTATAACCCGGTTCTTGTGGTGTGTTCGGGCCTAGGTTCTCAACTACTTTGTACAGCGCGCCAATATTTAAATTTAGCTTGGACATAAATTCTAGGGCACGGAGACGCGCGGGCGACACCGTTAGTATATATAACTTATCTAGAAAAGCTATAGGATCGAAATACTACGTCTATTAATTTAATTGAAGAATATTCTATATATTTCTATTTATAAATAAATCTTTTACTATAATATTTTTATTATATTTTATTATAATATAAAAAATATTATTTTTTTTTCTTTTATAAAATTTTTATTCGAAATTATAATTAAATAATTTTATATTCGTTTTATTACCGAAATATTAATACGATAATAATAAATATTATTTATATTATAAAAATTTTTTATATTTAAAAAAAAAACAATTAAATAAAATTTATAACGTAATCGATCGTTTTTATTTTATTTTATAATTAATTTAATTATTATATTATCTTTATATAAATATATTTTTTAATAATCGTATTTTTTTATATATCAAATTTTTTTATAATAACATTTCGAAATATATACGATTATAAACTACTAATATAATTTATAAAACTATTTATTTAATGTTTATATTATTTTATATCTTTTTTTTACGGTCGTATTCGAATCTAAATAATCTATTAATCTATTTAAATATTCGATAACTAATTTGGATTTTAGTAAAATTATAACCTTTACTAGAAATTTAATATAGTCATTAATATTAGCTAGTTTCGATAAATTTAAAATACGAAACTGTAATATTATAAATATAACTAATCAATTTCGAAATTTAAAATCCGTTATAGTAAACGGACTAGCGAAGATTCGATCGATATTATTAAATAGTTCGAATTCAAAGATTTTAAATTCTATTTTTTTTTAAATAAAAAAATATAATCGTAGTTAGATTGACTATTTCGATACGGGTTTCCGTCGATATTACGGAAATCTGTATCGAGTTTTAGCGAATCGGTTTAACCGATTCGCTAAACGATTCAAATCGGTTCGAATTCGAAAATCTAATAGAAATCTATTGAACTTTTATTAATAGTTATATATTATATATAATATAATATTAAAATCATTATATAAATATAATATTTATATAATATATTTAGTTTAATTATAATCTTTCTAACTATTATGGTTAATTAACTAGAATTCTTTTAGATAAATAGTTTTAATATTTCTATTCGAATTATATTTTTATATTAGAATCTAGTATTTTAGTAGTTCCGAACAGTTTAGTTACTTCGGGTCGGATTCCCGTCGAACCGTCGGATATCCGACCCGAGTTTTAGCGGGTCGGATCGAATTCTAATATTAGAACCGAAAATCGAATCGAATTATAAAATAGAATTTAATAGAAATCCGATCTAATCCGATTTATAATTATATTAAATTATCGAATATAAAAGTAATTATAGATAATATAAATAGTAATATATTCTATTTAATACTAGTTTATATTCCGGTATTATATAAATAGTATTATTTTCTTTTAAATAATTCTATAGATATATATTTCTTTTCTAGAATTTTTAATCTTTTAAAATTTATTATTAACTAGCTATTATTATATTTTCGGTTATACTTCTAAATTCTATATTAATTTTTTAATAAACTAGATATTCTTTTACTAAATAGTAATACATTTAATATAAATTACGGCTAGTTAATAATCTATAAAAAATAAATATAGTCGGATATATATAGTAATATAGTAAAATATTATATTTATTTATTAGAAAAATAATTATATATCTTTTTATTATATTTTATAGAACTATTAATATTATTATATTTTTTATTCTATCGATCCTTTTATTTATATTTATAGTAGCGATATCGGTAAAGATTTTATAATATAGTTTAATAAAAGGTACTTTAGAAATAAAAGATTCGAAGCCTTTCTAGTATCTATAGATTTCTCGAAAAACGATAGTTTTAGGCTTTTATTTATATTTCTTTTAATAGATTATTAGCTAGACTATTTAGAATATATTACTCTAGAATATTACTAGTATTATAATATTATAAAATTTTCTTTTATTTTTATTTTTATTTTTCCTAATTCTATTTCCTCGAATCTTCGCTATACTTTTATAGAACGGAATTAATTTTTTATTAAAAATGATTTTAGCGTTATTATATAATTATTTATATTATTTTAATATATTACTTCTATTTAGATTCGTACGTACTATATATTATACTACAATAAATAAAAGAAACGAAAGATTAATAATAGAATAAAATATAATATAATACGGTATATGGTATATTAGTATTTTATTATAGTAGTAATTTATTAAAGAATAGAAAATTAGAAATAAAGTAAAGTTATTTAGATAATCGTCGGCTATATTATAATTAGAAGATTAAAGTTCTAAATAAATCTATATACTTCTATAAACTTCTAGCGTATTCTACTACTATAATATATAGAATCTTTAAATAATTTTATAGCTACTAATTATATTACTTTACTTTATTATTTAATATACTATCTAATATATCTAAATTAAAACTACTATCTATAAAATTTAAATTCTTTATAAATCGTAAATATAGTAAAAAGTAGCCCGATATTAAATATGAATTCTATATAAAATAGAATATAGATCGTATTATAATATATAAATACTTTAAAAAATTTAAAGAAATAGATTTCTAGAAAAACGTAGATATAGAAATAAAGGCTATATTAAAATAGAACGTAAAAAATTAGAAGATAGATTATAGAATCGAAAAAGAAATTTATAGTAATATAACAAAGTAATATATATTAGATTAAATACTAAACTAAATATAGTATTATACTATAAAAACGATCTATATATTAAAGCTTTTATAGAAAATACGGAAGAGATAATAACTATTAAATAGATAAAATAAAAATAGAGTAAAGTAATATATTAAAATCTCCTTTAAAAAGCTTCTATTTGGAATTATATTGATTTTTCATATATATATATATTTTATTAACGTTATATACGGCAACGATTATTATATTTTACGTATAAAAGAGTTTTTACAGCTAAAGATATATTCGTCAGACAAGATTTACAGCGCAGTCAATTACTTCTATTTAACTATTTTCTTTTTTATTCGATTACGAATCTTTTACTATATAAATATAATTCCGTTACTCGCAGTCTTCGGTCTACTAGTCTTTCTTCGACGTTATATATAATTATCAGCTTCTATTATTTTTGCTACATCTATCTACTATACTGCGAAGTAATTAAAAATAGTTATTATTTTTATCTATATTTATTATATAATCCGTATCTAAATATTCCGCTAAACTATTAAAATATTCTTTAGCCCGCGTAGCTTTATAACGGTCGCTAGCTATAGGATCGCTAGCTAGTACGCTAGCTACTACGGCTAGAAACTTTACCCGATCGATTAGATTAACGAGCGATAAAGAGGTCGGATAGCGCGTTTTAAAGATAGTAAAGAAAAGATTTTTATCGAAGTTAAAATAGATTACTCTAGCTATAACGAGATAGTTAACGTCTTCGAAGATAGATATAGTTATTACGGATATACTATCGTCTAATTTAGCTGCGGTATAATTGTTACGAAAGTATATACGTACGTAAAAGATTTTAGATTTATATTACTAATAAAAGAAAAAAAAGAAAAAGCGATAACTATAAAGTATATTTATCTATAAAAAATTCTACGTTAGTTAAATTATCGGTAGAAAAATACGTTATATTACTAAATAGATTTAAATTAAAATTCTATAGAAAAAACCGTTATTTACGTTAACTAAACTAGAGTATA
Source organism: Rusavskia elegans (assembly GCA_011316305.1). Classification (NCBI taxonomy): domain Eukaryota; kingdom Fungi; phylum Ascomycota; class Lecanoromycetes; order Teloschistales; family Teloschistaceae; genus Rusavskia; species Rusavskia elegans. The sequence goes on along the minus strand of SAUG01000009.1, from coordinate 115,303 downwards.
AATTCTACTATCGTATATTTAATACTGGTATATTAACGCTTGATTTGCTTATCGAACCACTGGTTTACCGAATACCAAAACCAAATCAAATTAACTAAATATATTAAAGTAATATATCGAATATAAATAGAGCTATCTAGTATAGAAATATTTATTTCTAATATATTTATTGATCTAATATCGCTTTTAATAATTTAAATAGGATAATTTTAATAAAATCTATAGCTTTAATCGTTAATTTTATCTAATAATAAATAATTTATTATACCGGCTTCTAAAAACTTTAGTCCGCTAGAGTTCTAAACTTTCTAGAAAAATAGATAGTATTGATTAAAGAATTTAGTTATAGCGAGAATATAGCTAATAAATATATTACGTTTCTTTATAAAAAGGAAAATAAAAATAGCGATAATATTATTAAAGTTATTAAAAAGGATTAGATAATAGAGAGGTACTTTTCTATATAGAATAATACTAAATTTAAAGATAATAAAAGTTTAGCTAAAAGTATTAACTTTAATTAGAACGAAGATAAAGATAAAGATAAAAATAAAGATATAGAAAAAGAGAGAGATATAGAAAAAGAAACGAAAACGGAAGCCGAAAATAAAAAAGATAAAAATATAAAAGAGATTATTAAATTCTCTAACTAATTATCTATATCTAGAAATAGTAGATTTCGATAAATAAATTACTTCGATATATTATTATATTATTAATAAAAAAACTATTTTTATATAAATAATATATTTTAATTTAAAATTATAGATTTAAAATCTTTAAATTTATATATTTTAATTATTAAACTAAATAAAATTCTATTTTTATCCTAAAATATATCTAAAGAAACCGAGATTGTAAATTTAATGTAGAGTAAATCTAATATCAATATAGTAAATTTAGTAATAAAAGTTTAATAATAGAAAATAAGAAATTAAATATTTAATATTTTAATTTTAAATTTTTTTGTTATAAACTTTTTTAAATTTCTATTTAGCTAGAAGTTAATTATCTTTTTTATAGCTGTTATTACTTTAATTTTCAGCGAAATAATTATTTTTAAAATATAAAAAGTTATTTCTATATAATTAAATTAAGTTTCGAAATTTTAATTAAAGTTTTATATAAATATTTCATATAAATCTATTATAAAAAAAATTATTAATTATTATTATTCTATTAATCAATTCGATCTATTCTAGAATAATTTTAACTATATTTAAATTATCTACTATATAATAAATCTTATTAAAATATAAAACTTCTATTCAATATAGTAAAATCTTAAATTTTTTTTATTTTTTTAATATTTTTCTATTTATTAAAATCGAAAATTTAGAATTTAATATTTAAATAGATATTGTTTTTCTAAACTAAAAAGTATTTAGATTAATTTTTCTAAAATATTTCTAAATTCCTTTTTAAAGAAACTCTATTTTCTAAATAGAATTCTATTTTCTAATTCTATCCGATTATATATATTCTATAGCTTTTTTAAAGCTTTTTCTACTTTTAAATCTATAGTATAGTTATAATATTTAATAATTAATTATCTATTCTATATATTCTAGAATTATTTAGATTCGATTTTACCGATAAACTTTCCTCGTAAAATTAAAAATCTATTCTATTTCTATCGAAGATATTAGATAAATAAAAATATCGCGAGCTATCTATACTAGTTTTAAAAAGTTCGAAATATTAGTTTTCTAGAATATCTAATTTAGATTCTTTTCGATAGTATTAGCGCGAAAATATCGATTAGCTTCGGAAATAGCTGCTCGAAAACGCTAAAGTTATCGAAAAATACTATTTAAAATAGATAAAATAGAAATTAAACTAATTAGAAAAGTTATAATATTTTATCTTTTTATATTATTTTATTTTCTTTTATATAACGGGTTTTAGACTTTAATAGATTAATAGGCTCCCTATAGTATTTAGTAAAATACTTTTTAAACTCGTTCTAATACCTATTTTTATATTTTAAAACGTCTTCTATTTTATTATTATTAATTCTTTTATTTTAATATTAATAAAAGTTAAACTTTATTATAGAATCCAGAATATTTATAATATTATAAATTAATTTATTTTTATTTTTAATACGAGAATAGTATTTTATAAACTTTATATTAGTATTATTATAAACTATTAATAATATTTTTTTATTAGTTTAATTCGATAATTAAACTATATTTTCTATTTTAGTAAAATAATCGAAAATAGTACTATAAAATCGGAATACTAAATAAATTCTAATATCTATAATTTTTAAAACTAATAAAATAATTTTATAAAATAGTTATAATATATCATTTATAAGAAAAAAAAATACTATTTATTTATATTAAAGGTAATCTTTTATATTTATAGATTTTATAAATTTTCTTTTATAAATTTATTAATAAAATAATATAATTAATATACCCGACGAATTATAAAATATATCGAATTTTATTAAATATAAATATCTTAAAGGCTTGGGTGACGCAGTGGCAACGCTGCGTGACCTGGAGGCCCGGCGGATCCAGCGCTCTTCGGAGTTAACGGAATTAATCCGACGGGTCGGAGGTTCGAATCTCTCGAAAGCTAATCTAATATTTGAATTTTTTCTATCGACTAAGTCGATATTTATATAGAGTCTTTATATAGAGAGATTATTTAGTAGATCGTCTCGATCTAACCCGATCGATCGAAGTAAATTAAATTAATTAAAGTTAAATAGATTATAGTTTCCCTCTAGATTTTAGTCTAGATCTAGCTCTTTCGAAAGTCCTTAATTCGAATCTTCGGTAAAATATTTAAGTATCAAATAATTGCGTAATCTGATCGATTTAGCGCTTCTAGCGTTAAAATCGTAAAAGATTAAAATCAAAAAATCCGAATGATTAATCGTATATATATAAATATCTTAAATTATATTTCTAGATTAGAAATTAAAATCGATCTTTTTTTAGATTTTTTTAAAGCGAAATTTATATTGAAAGAAAGTAAAAAAATAGACTATAATAGTATAAGCTTAAAGAAAATATTAGTTTTCAAACTTCTAAATTTATATTATCTATATATATTATCTTTTTTATAATATTTAATAGGCTAGTACTAATAGTTCTAACTTATTTTTTATCTAATTTTTTGATAAAATTATCGCTAATTATTTATAATTTAATAGTTTTATTAAAGTTTTTAACTACTAGATTAATTATATAAACTAGATAAAATAGAAAGTTTTAGGCTCGATTCTATCGGCTATTAAATTAAGTAAAAACTTTTTTAAATTTTTTTTTTAATATACTATTAGAACTAGTATTATCGGTAATAATATCTAGAAGCTTCGGTTTAAAATACAAAAATTCTAGAAGTTTTAATAGTTTCTAATACTATAAATAGCTAGAATAATTAATAGAAAGAAAGATAAATTTAATTAGACGCTTTTAAAGTTAAAAATAAATGTTAACCTAGTATATAAATTCTTTTAAATACGCGATCTTTTATAAATTTATCTAGATATCTAGTATAAAAGAAATATATTCTAAAATTTTTAAATTAGATTTAATTTACTCGCGGATAGTATTATAGTCGTCGAAAACTATTTATATAAATTATATACGGCCGACGAACTTTATATCTAGACGAAGTATTTATAGTAGTAGTTTAAATCTTTTATTTTCGATAGTCTAAATTAGTAGATTTAGATCTAAAAAAGTTTTATATAGATATTTATTCTATATAATTTAGTCGAAAATAGATTCGAATTTAATATAGCTTTTCTTCTATAATTAAAATAAACTTTATATTATCTTTTTATATTACTATTAGCAATTTATACGGATAAATATTAATTTAATAAAAGATTATAAATTATATCGCTTAGTTTTTTAATAAACGATAGTATTAAAATATTTCTTTATAGTAGATATATTAGAAGAACTAGAGGCTATAAAATAATCGAAAATTTTAGAATAGTTTTTATATATATTTTTAGATAGACTATCTATTATTAAAGTTAACTAATAGAACTTTTACTACTATTTCGACTATATATATTCTATAGCTTTTTTTAACTAGAAAGAATTAATTAGTTTTTTATAGAATTTATTCTTAATATCGATAGCGGGAGAAATACTAAACTACTAATATTCGAACTTTTTATAATAATCTAGATTCTATTAAATATATCTATTACTATTCTAAAAGATTAATATTAGATAGTCGGCTCGAAATTTATTAGCTATATTTTTAATAATCTATCTTTATTTTTTATATAATCGATTAAATTTTAATAATATAATATTTATAAATCGGTTTGCCGTCTAATTTATAAACTAGCTAGGATAGATTTTATTTAGAAAAAATCTATCGGAGAAGATTTTATTAAATATAAAAAATTTAGATATTTTATATTAATTTTAAAGATTTAAAATTAATATAATTTATATTTATATTACGTCCACGATTCCACAGAGACGCTATACAAAATTGGCTAGGCAAGCGAGTCTAATCGTCTATAGCCGCCTATAGCCGTAATAACCGCCTGTACTAATAGGGCTTTTAGTAGGCGGCTACCCTTCGGTACTAGCGGCTACTTTCGATATATATATCGCTTATTACTTTTATAGATAGCTTTTCTCGTTAGTTATTAATATAATTATTAAATACGTTTCTACTATTCTCTTCTTAATTACTTCCGTAACGAAAACGCCTCGTAATATTATAACCTTACCTTTACGGCTATACGGGACTAGTTATAATAACCTATACTAGGACTTTCTTACTATTTAGTAGCTCGTACTATATCTACGGCTATAGCTAGGCTCGAACGTAACGCTTTCTAATATATAGAAACGTTATATTTTAATAACTTATCTCTACTATATCGGTCTCGTTATCCCGCTTTATAGATCGAAGCGATATACTTAAAACGGTAACGCTAAATATCTATAAAGAAAATAGAGAATCTTTAAAGATATAGTTTACTTAGATAAATATCTACTTTATATTATACGTATACTAGTCTCTAAACGAAGCAGTTAAAATACTATTTATAATATTTTATCTAGAAAGGGCAGCCTTTAATTAAATATAGCTCTATATAGAAGACTATCTTAATAATCCGGAAAATTAGAGGGAAGAAGAAATAAAATAAATCTTCTATAGCTATAATAATCTAATTACGTTTATAAAAGAAATCTTCGGAGGAAATAATAAAGATAGAGTAATAGAAAAGAGATTTATAGCTCTAAAGTAGTAGAAATCGGTAGCTACCTATATTACTTAGTTTAGAACGTTAGTTTATAAGACGGACTAGAAGAATTCAGCTCTAAAAGCCTATTTTAAAAAGGGACTCAATAATAGAGTTAAAGAAGTTATAGTAGTAATCGAAAAACTAGACTCGCTAGCAGTATTAATTAAACTAGTAATAAAAATTAATACCAAGTAGTATAAATAATATATAAATAAGCAGACGCTTAATAAAATAGGACCCGCTAAAAGATAGCCTAAAAGAGATCTAATAGAGTTCGATACTACTAAAAATAAAGGATTACGGACTAAAGCTTATTACTTATATAGAAAGACAGGATACCTAAAGAAAAATTACCTAAATAAAAAAGTAACCGAAGTAACTAAATACTAGTTTAAGATAACGGAGGAATTATCCGAAGAAAAAACTAGAAAATATTTAATATTAAATTAGATAGCCTGCTATAATAATAATTACCTTATCTATCTATCGGAAAAGGAAGAATCGGGATATTATCCTACGGAACTAAAAAGAGTAAAAAAAATAAAAAAACTAACTATAGATTTTAAACTATACGAAATTTAAAAACCTTTTACTATAGCGTTTAAGATTTAAATTAAAGGTTATTAAATAATTACTCTCGTAAATAGAGAGAAGGAAAATAAAATTATAAAAGGGTTATATAACCAAATTAACGGATATATCTAGAAATACTTTAAATAAAATAATAGAATTACGAAAGTCGAAGTTAAAATAAAAAACGGACTAATTAGAATAATAAACTTTATATTAGTCGATAGTCTACGATAATATATTATCTTTAGTAAAAAATAGAAAGAATTAATTTTAGGTATACTAGTAGAGGAAAGTATAGTCAGTAGAAAAATAGAACCTTAAATAATATATCTTTTTATATATAAAAATCTCCTATATAAAGAATTTAATATCGCGTCAGGAACAGACTATAGATAAATTCGGGACTTAGATATAAAATTTAAAGAAGGAGGCGAAATTTAGAAAATATAAATCTAGAAAGAATATATTTACCTATTATAATAATTAGTAATAAAATATTAGAAAAACTAAAAAATAATTTAGGAATTTTAGATAGATTATATTAAAAAACTATATATAAATATAGTTAAATAGATATAATAAATCGAATCCGAATCTGCCTAGGAATAAAAAGAAAAAATACCAGATCCTACGCTAAATATCTAACTAAAAAACGAAGATATCGATTAGTATCTATCTTTATCTTTATAGGATAAAATAGTAGCTAAAGAATAAAAGTTAGTAGAAACTTCGGAAAATCTAAAAGTAATTTATAATATTAATATATAAGCCGGAATAAAAGAGGGACTATATTAAAAAAACCTTTTACTAGACCTTTTTTACGAACCAGTCGCTTCTATAGGCTAAAAAAAATTAAAATCTTTTAGTAAAAGGTTTATCTTATTAGAACTAAGTCTAGGTATTAATTTAACGGAAGCCTCTTACGCGGCTAGCGTAAAAATAACGGAGGAATAAAACGTAATAGGATTATTAAACTTATCGAAACGAGATAAAACGCGTTATTTCTAAACGATAAAACTACTTTTACGCTTATCTAAAGCGCGATAATAAGTAATAAAATACTTTTACTTTCTAAAAAGCCGGCAGAGATCCGACTTCTAAATAAGGCGCCGATTACGAATTTTCTTTTCGAAATTAAAGAAGAATTCGATATAATAATAGGTTTTAAAATACTTTTTAAAGACGCTAGAAATATTAGAATAAAGTTTATTTTTCTTATCTTTAAAACGCTTCCCTAAAAGAGAGTAAATAGAAAAGAAAAAGAAGGAAGTAAAATAATATAAATAATATTAGAAATTAAAAGATTATAAAATCTTTAAATACGAGTATATTTACCGTAAATATTACTACTAACCTCGACTTTATACTTTTTTAAAGGATTATAGATATATAATAAATAAGGAAAAGATATTACAATACCCTTCGACTAAATACGATAAAAAGATTTTAATCGATTTCCTTTTCGAAAGTATATAATAATATTAATAGAAGAAAAAAGAAATAGGAGAATCGGGTTTATTTTTATATCCCGCAGATAGATACTACGCTAGATAAGAAACGATATAAAGGGGACCGTATTATATCTACGATTCTATAGAGGCGCTATAGAAGATTAGCCAGATAAACGAGTCTAATTATCTATAGCCGCCTATAGCCGTAATAGCCGCCTATATTAATAGGACTTTTAGTAGGCGGCTACTATTCGGTACTAGCGGCTACTTTCGATATATATATTATTTATTACTTCTATAGATAACTTCTTTTATTAGTCGTTAATATAATTATTAAATACGTCTCTACTATTCTCTTTTTAATTACTTCTATAATAAAGACGTTTCGTAATATTTTAATCTTACCTTTATAGCTGTATAGGACTAGTTATAATAATCTACGCTAGAACTCCTTTACTATTTAGTAGCTCGTACTACGTCTACGGCTATAGCTAGGCTCGAACGTAACGCCTTCTGATATATAAGGACGTTACAATTTAGATAATAAAATAATATAAAAAGATAATATAGATATATAAATATTAATTTAATAATGATTTACTATTTAGTAGTAAAGAATCGACGTCTATCTAAATAGTATCTAAAGTATTAATATAAATATATAGTAAAAGCGGGAGTTTTCTATATAGAAAAGGAGATTTTAGTAGTTTTAATAGATCGAACCCGGGAACCCGGGTTCGATCCGGACCCGAGTCGGATTAAATTCTATAATAACCCGATCCGATTCGAGTTAGATCGGATTATTCTTTAACTCGATTTAGGTCGGATCGGATTAGTTAATCTAGATTCGAAATCCGATCCGACGGCCAGTCTAGTTCCGAATTAGATCGGGTCGGATTATAATCTAGAAACCGAAAACCCGTCGATTCGATTTCTTTTTAAATCGGATTCGATTCGGATCGGATCGATTCTATTAATTCGAATTCGAAATTCGATCCGCCAATCAATCGAATCGTAGTTATAGATCTAGTATTATTATTAGAAACTCTATATATACTAATTTATAATCTAAACTATTACGGAAAATAAATATATTAAAAACGATAGATTAAAACGATAGTATTTATAAAACAAAAGTTTATTAAAAATCAAACGTTAGATAAATTATAGAACTAATTTTTATTCTAGAGATTCTAGATTATAGTTATCTTTATTAGAAATTAGAAAAAGTGAAAAAAAAATCGAAATCCGATATATTAGTAATATAATAACGATTAAATAGTAAACCGCCTTTATAAATATTCTAATCGTATTTCTAGAAAATTTATAATATATTCATCGTTTATAATCTATTTTTCTCTAACGATATCGTTCCGATATTAATTAAATTTATTTTATTTTATTTATAATATTTATTAAAATTATCTATTAACTATATAATTAATTATACTAATGATAAAAAGTAAAAAAAAAGTTATTTATTAACTATTATTATAAATAAATTTATATCAAACGGATATAGATTTTAGCTATATAAATATATATTAAATCGATAAATAAAAAGAAAATATTACTAGAAATCGAATTTAAATTTTTTACATCTAACGAGATACGATTATAACTACGGCTAGATATATTGAATTATTATATTATAATATCGATTAATTTAATAATATAATTTATTTTTTATATATATATTTATAATGTTTTCGTTTATATATATATTTAAATAGCGATTATTAAATAAATATTTTAATAAATTATATTTGATTCGTATTTAGTAAAAAAGTAGGAAATTATATATAAATAATAAATAAATTCTAAATAACGCGATTTCGATATATCAACGATAGTATAAAATAATATTTTATATAGTAAAAATTCTATATCTTTTCATTTTATTATTCGAATAATTTTCTTTCGTTTATATATTATTATTATATTATTATAATATTATATAGTAAATTTTTCTTTATATTTTTTACTTTTTTACTATTACTAGTATTAAAGAAAATTTAAATAAATTCTATTTTATATTTAAATATATAAAAGATTAGTAAGTAAATATATATAATTAATATAAAAAAAAGTCGAAAAAATTTATTTGATTATAAAATAGTAAAATACTAATTAATAATATTATGGAGTTAAATTAATAAAGATACGATAAATATTCGAAACAATTATAAAATATTTAATAAATTCATTTCGCGTTATTATTAAAAACAGCTAAAAACTTATAATAAATAATTGTAATATAGTAAAAAAGCTGATAACGGATAATATTAATAATTTATAGTATAATTTTTCTTTTTTTATTATATTAAATTTTCGGATAAAATTATCAAAGATTTTATATTATTTTATAGCGAGTTAAATTTTACTAATAGAAATATATTATCTTTCGAATATTTAAATAAAATTTTAAATCGCGAAAATATAGTTTTTTAAAACGAATAAACTATTTTACGTTTAAAAAGCAATAAATATAAATTACTAATATCTAGACTTGCCACTTCGGATCGGATTCCCGTCGAATCGTCGGGAATCCGACCCGATTTTAATAGGTCGAACCGATTCGACTCGCTAAACAATCGGGTCCGGATCGAACCCGAATCGAATTCGGATATCTGCTAAATCTTTTTATTTAATTATATAATAATATATTTTATTAATTCATTTATTAATTAATTATATATAAAAGAAATATAATTAGGTAATATAATTAATCTAACTTGGACTTTTCTAGCTAGCGTAGTTAATTAATTAGAATTTTTTTTAATTATTCGTATTGTTTTTATATTAAAATTATATTTTTATACTAGAGTTTAGCGCTAAAATCTAGTTTTAGTAGATCGAATCGGATTAGCTAACCCGAGTTTAAAATCCGATCGAATCAAATTATATTTTAATCTAATCCGATTTGAATCGGATTAAATTAGCTAATCCGGATTTAAAATCCGATCCGACGGCTAGTCTATTTATAGTTTATAACTAATTTAAATTTTTTAAATATTAGTTTTAATTTAGATATAATAAATAGTATATTAAAAAATAAAGTAGAGTAATATAAATAGTAGCTATAGAATCATCTAAAAATTCTATATATTATAGTAATAGAATACGCTAGAAGTTTTTAGAAATATATAGATTCGTTTAAAATTTTAATCTTTTAGCCGTAATACAGCCGACGATTATCTAAATAACCTTATTTTATATTTAATATTCAATTTTTTAATAATTAACTATTATAATAAGATATTAATATATTATATATTAAACTATATTATATTTTTATTCTATTATTAATTTTTTATTTCTTTTATTCGTTATAGTATAATATATAGTATATACGAATTTAAATAGAGTTAATATATAAAAATAATATAAATAATTATATAATAACGCTAAAATTATTTTAGATAAAAAATTAATTCCGTCCCGTAGAAATATAGCGAAGATTCGAGGAAATAGAATCGGAAAAAGTAAAAAAAAAGATAAAAGAAAATTTTATAGCGCTATAATATCGGTAATATTCTAGAATAATAAATTTTAAATAATATAGTTAATAATCTATTAATATAAATATAAATAGAAATCTAAAATTAATATTTTTTTTAAAAAATCTATAGATATTAGAAAAGCTTTAAATCTTTTATTTCTATAATACTTTTTATTAGATTATATTATAAAATTTTTACTATTCTCGCTATTATAAATATAAATAGGAGGATTAATAGAATATAAAATATAGTATAAATAATTCTATAGAATATAATAGAAAAATATATAATTACTTTTCTAATAAATAAATAAATTATTTTACTATATTATTATAGATATCCGACTATATTAATTTTTTATAGATTATTAACTAGCTATAATCTATACTAAATATATTACAATTTAGTAAAAAAATAACATAGAATCTAGAGATATAGCCGGAAATATAACGATAACTAATTAATAATAAATTCTAAAAAATTAAAAGTTTTAGAAAAAAGATTTACGTCTATAGAATTATTTAGAAAAAAATATTACTATTTATATAATATCGATATATAAATTAATCTTTGTAGATAACTATTATATAAACTAGTATTAAATAGAATATATCATTATTTTATATCATTTATAATTACTTTTATATATATTTATTAAATATAAATTTAAATTAGATTAGATCGAATTTTTAAATCGGATTTTTAAATTAAAATCTATAATCCGACCCGACCGTTTAACAGATCGAATCCGGATCGGATTATTAAAATCGGATCGAATATCCGATGGTTCCACAAAAATCCGACCCGAACCGGCCAGTCTAATTACGGTATCTAATAATAGTTAATAGAAGATTTAATTTTCGAATCGGCAGATATATTCTATACATCTGACTTTTAATAAACGGATCGAGTTAGTAATAGTCTATTTTCTATTTTCGTACGAGATATAAAGAATTCTAATATATTTACAAAAAACTAGCTATATTAAAACGATTTTAACGTTTTTTTAAAAATCAATCGAAAAAAACGTATAAAATATTGATCGAGATATCTTTAAAAGTGGCTACAGAATTTTTCTTGATGAATTGGCAGTATCTGGCGACGTCGATCAACGATGAAATTCTCGTTGTTCGCTTGATTCAACGGGGAAATATTTTTACCGATATCAGAAGTTTTTAACTAAATTTAATATATTTTCGCTGTCAGTTTAGACTGGCCACTTCGGTACGAGTTCTCGTCGGTATTTAGAAATCGATTCGATTTTTTAGCGGGTTAAACCGATTCGATTCGCTAAACGGTCGGTTCCGGGTCGAATCCGAAAATCCGATAGAAATAGACTGGCCGTTTTGTCGGGTTTCGAACCCGGGTTCGTATCTCGGGTTCGATTTTCTAATCGTATTAGGAAGGAGATTAATTTAAACTGGTAATTTAGACGCGTTAGCCACGTTTATCGCGAAGTCGGGTCGCCATTTTAGTTCGAAATAGCCAATCTAGATAGAAATCCGTTAAATTTTTATTAATAATATTATATTTTAATAACTTTAAAAATCAATAGAATAACTAATTATATATATATATAATATATCTAGATAATATATTTTGTTTAATTAGAATCTTTCTAGCTAAAATAGTTAATAAATTATTAATATATTTATAAAGTTAATATAATTATTATACTAGAATAATATAAATAATATAGATTTAGTAAATTATTTAAATCGGATCGAATTATAAATTAGAAATCGAAAATTTATTAGTTTAATATCTAGAAAAGTCGGAACCGATTCGGATCGAATCGATTTCTTTAATCCGGATTCGAAATTCGATTCGACAGCCAATCTAAATCTAGCAGCTAGTTCTAAAAGAAAATTTACTATAAAAAGATTGGTTTGGAAAGAAAAAAAAAAGCTATAATATAAATATATTTTGTTTTATTATATATAAGAAAGAAACGTAATAATAAAATAGAAACGTAAAATTAAATAAAATTTTAAAAAGATTTGATATCTGTAGCGAAATTGGAATTAAATTGATTCGCGGCGACAAGATATATAATCTCTGTAGATTCGATAAAATAGAGATTCAAGATATAGCGGCGAACGATTCGACCAAATAGTAGTTAAAAGCAACGTTCGAACCAACTGAAAGCGATAGTTTCGTAGCTATTCTTCCGCTAAAATTTATTAAATTTATTAAATTGAAAGTTTTTAATCGTATTATATAAGGATTATTTTTTTAATATTATTATTAGAAATATTCCGATTGTAGTTTATATATATTAAAAGATATTTGTCAAATTAATTATTAAATTTAAAGTAAATTATTATATTATTATATTTTCTATATATTTATCAAAATTTATAATTTATATAATATTTTAATAGTCGATAATCTTTTATCAATAAATATTGAAAATTAAAATATAAACTTTAATTTTTTAATATTTTAATCGAATATAATTAATATTATTTTATAATTATTATAAATTAAATCAAATTCGTATTATTTATTCGCCGAAAATATATATTAATATTTAAATATTATTAAAACTACTACTTTCGCGGATTTTAGAATCAATACGAAATAAAATAATAATAAAAAAATTTAAACATTTAATTCAAATTTTTAAAAAAAAGAATTTTTTTAACTATTTTCTTTTCTAGCGATATCGACGTCGATAGAATGAAAAAACAGAAATAAAGATATACGTTAATATATATAACAGCGACGAACTAGATAAATTAACGAAATTACAGATTTTATAAAAATAGATATAGTAATTATAATACGATATAAAGTAATAATATATACAATACTCTTAGAATTAGATAGTATACAAAGTATTCCGGCCCTATAGCTATTCTATATAAGTCGTATATACTAACGGAGTCGCCCGGGCGGCTCCGTGCCCTAGATAAATCGTAAACTCTAAATTGAGCCAAGAGATCAAACGCCGAGGGACCGATGTTACAAGCGAAGAGACAGCACACAACTTAAGATATTATCGAGCAAATCATTCCCATATCGATTCATTTCATCAACCACGGGGATCATGGCCGACCAAACAAATGTGTCTTCGGACTTGATCTGGGAAATATGCAGTGAGAACCTACCGCCAGCTGATACGCATAACTACTGGTGACATCCCATACAGGGCCCAACAATGCTTACTTGGTCAAACGCAAGAGTGGCGGAGGCAGTCAATTCTCCAAGGATCCATTGAACCTGACCAACAAACATTCAAGAAAGGTGCAAGACTCCATGGCCGTTCTCGAAGAGTATGGAAGCTTACTCTGACCCAGTATGCTGGTTTCGTGAACAGCAAGGTCAGGCTTGCCCATGGAAGACGCTTATCCATCAATACCAGTGCTGATGTTCCGCCATGATTCTAGGCGGTTGGAATTCTTCCGGCAGAGAAAGGAGGCGTCACATTGATCACAAAGAAAACCAAGCATCAGAACCGTCCGGCGGCCAATCGCAATGAAGTGATATTCGCTGGAAACAAATCAGGCCCCAAGTAAGTCACGACATGATATCTCGGGCAATCTACGCCCGCTGACTGCTTTTGGCTGCAGAGTATACAAGGGCATTGTCAATTACACCGCAAAGCAGAACTATCGGGCCGATCTTCGACAAGAGGCTGTGGCGCGCGCAAGTGCTATCCGAGAATCCAGCCGACCAAAGAAAGATACGCCGGCGAAGAAGGTGCGAGGTGCAAAGGCGAAGAAAGCTGCCACTGTGGAGGAGTCATAGGTCCCAAACTCTTCTCAGATAACGAGGGGTCTCCTGGTCAAATTGTAAAGCTTCACATGTCTCGAGAAGGCAGGTCGATCAAAACGACCGAATGCGGTTTGACTCCATCTGCTGTCCTTGCAAAAACCACTTATCATTCTCGACAGCGTTGTTTTCGGCCCAATATCGAGATCGCAGCAGCCGAAGCGATTGGACAGTTTGACAAGTGCAGCCCAAGTAGTCCGACAAGCAAATTCAGTCGAGTGGACGAACTACACAAAATCGACCTCGAAGGTGCTGTACTACCATTAAATAGTGAAATCTGTTCAGAAGCTGTAGATATCTATTCCGAGACACCTGCCTTGAGTAAAGTCGAGGGTGAAAGCTGTACTCCCTACCCAGGGACCTACTGGAGACCCACTGCTTCATTAGTACCTAAGGTATGAGAAAGCGTTCTGCATCATACAGTATATTACCCCGCTAATTGGCGGGGTGGTTTCTGCTGCTCAACTTTACATTCGACAATAAATCTCTTTTGAAATACCTAGACTCATCACAACCTCTCGATCAGTCTTTGATTATACTCCGAAAACTGTGCCAATTTCCATCATGAAAGCTGGTAGGCAGCGACAACCAGATTAGTACAACAGGACTAATCGAGCCATAGTCGTCTGTGGTGCTTCTGGAGGCATTGGCCAGGTAACCGAAATCCAATCATATTCTTTCAATATTAATCTATCCGAAGCCATTGTCCCTCCTGCTCAAAGCCAGTCCATTGATCGACGAGCTCGCCCTTTTCGACGTGGTTGGGACTCCTGGCGTCACAGCAGATCTGTCACACATCTCCTCAGTCGCCGTGCGTACAAGACATTGAGTTCACACCCTGCACTAGGCTGACAGCATGGGCAGAAAGTCACTGGATACCTGAAAGAGGACGACGGGTTAAAGAAGGCACTGACTGGTGCTGATGTTGTTGTTATCCCGGCTGGTGTTCCCAGTAGGCGTCCTCCTGCTAGCAAGGGCGAAATGTTTCGACTAAGAGACCACAAGGAAAACCGGGTATGACCCGTGACGATCTCTTCAACATAAATGCCGGCATCGTACAAGACCTGATTACCGGTGTTGCTGAAACCTGCCCCAAGGCGTTCATCCTTGTCATCTCCAACCCCGTGAACTCGACAGTACCTATCGCCGCCGAAGTCATGAAGAAGGCAGGCGTTTTCGATCCAAAACGTCTCTTTGGCGTGACTACTCTGGACGTTGTACGGGCGGAAACCTTTGTTCAAGAAATCACTGGCGAAAAAGACCCGTCGAAAACCGTCATCCCCGTCATTGGCGGCCATTCCGGTGAAACTATAGTCCCGCTGTTCAGCATGGCCAAGCCAGCTGTCAAAATTCCGGCAGACAAGCTTGGACCTTTAGTCAAGCGTAAAGCTCCAATTCTCGACCCGAATACGCACCGAGTTGACTGTGCTAGGTGTCCAATTTGGCGGTGATGAGGTGGTTCAGGCCAAAGGCGGTGCAGGCTCCGCGACGCTTTCGATGGCCTACGCAGGATACAGGTATACAGCTATGCTTCAAATCAGACATGAGACACGTGGCACTGACCGGTTGACACAGATTCACTCGAAGTGTGATCAAAGCAGTCCAAGGCGAGAAAGGTATCATTGAGCCGTCATATGTATATCTGCCTGGGATTGAAGGTGGCGATGCTATCGCGAAGGAGACGGGTGTCGACTTCTTCTCGGTTCCGATCGAGCTTGGCGTATGTCCCCAACCTCAACATAATGGATACCGTAACTAAGAGCTTTGTAGCCTTCCGGAGCCGAATCCGCACAGAACGTACTGTCGTCGGTCAGCTCCGAGGAGAAGCAGCTTCTTGAAGCTTGTAAGAGAGACTTGAAAGGAAGCATTGACAAGGGAGTTGAGTTCGTCGCCAACTCTCCTGGGGCCAAGTGAGTAGCCCATACAGGATTTGATGGATCCTAGTGATCCGGATGTCCGCGAACTCTCCTAACTGTGCTAATGCGTGGTGTTTCCTAGGTAGGCTGTAAGATTGAGCAAAATACGAAATTCCGGGCTCGATTGAACAAGCCAGTACGAAGTCGGCCGTTGCATGATTCTAAATGGTAGACACTAGAAAGGAAGACCGACAATGACAGAAGCTCCAGAGAAGAGTTGTTGCATGGTACTTTTCTCTCGGTGATGATTGGCTTTCTGTCGCCTTCGCGGAATGAATGTGGCCTTTGTGCAAGAACGCTACTTGAATGACGGTAATGCTCACTGCTGACTGAATGTATTACGTACCAATAAGAGCCACTAGCTCTTTGTCGTGAGGCTTTTGATCTGAAAGGTTGCGCCAGGCAACTCCGCGGTTTCAGCCTGCACTGTCACCTCAATACCCATGCTGGCTAGAGCTCCCCTGACAATGCCACAAGGAAACCAGAGAAACTACCCGATGAATCATTAGTCGCGGGAAATCTGCGTTTCGGTCGAGGCTGCATACCGGCTGAACTCTCGCGAGGGTTTCCGAAGGGGAAGACATGCTCATCCGCGCGAATGGCCGGAATGAATGATCGGTGAGAACGTAGACCCCCTGATAGAGCCCGGTCAGATGGAGCTTCTTCCCTTCTTGACAAGGAAGATCAATGTACCCGATGATTTGTTTTGAGATTATCAATTTGCTTCCTGAATACCAAGATCCATATATCCTTACACAGGAACTTGATCATGTCCAACGTGTCAGTGAACCGAGGCCGATCTCTTGAGAACCTAGATTCCGATACCCATGCATCAGCTTCGTGGCTTTTGTTAGGGAGTGAACTGGATCGCCGAACCGTTCTACCAAGCCTTGTCCAACCCTATAGCCTAAGCCATCAAGCCTTCGGAAAGCAGCTTCCCTTTGCTCTTCTTCGTCAACCGTAGGGTCAGCACCGGATCGCTCAACCGTCAACTGTTCAGCCAATCTATGGGCAAATGGCACCATTTCAATCAGGAGCAGGTCGAAACATGATGAATTGAGGAAGGTGGCGTGAGGATCCGAAGCGTTGTACGGGGGTAGCGGTGTCTCGAAGGACATCTGGTTTGCTGGGAAGGTCAGAAGGTGTTGCTCTGCGGTTTCGCTAGCATTGTCCGGAAGGCGATAGCAGCATTAGCAGTAAGCAACAGTACCTCATATCGGATCCATTTCGATGGGTCCAATCATTCGCGCTCTCTTGGTTCTCCTTATGAGAGCCTGCAGGTGGCAGGCCCACTATCATTTCCTGATGTGAAGTCACGTGGTCTTCCATGAAGAGTTTAAGGTTGACCCTGATCGAGCTTAGTGCTTGTAATTCTTTCTTGTAATTTAGCTGCTTTATAGATTTCGATTCTTCATCAATCAATCATATCATGACCTCTGCGTGCCTGCTGCCTGCATTCCCTCAGCTCATTCTTTGGCGCCAAGGTTGAAGACGCGTCGGGGTTGACCGTCAATTATTTGTAGATTCACTCATTGGGAGTGGTAATTCAATAAAAGCGCTCGCTTACATGACTGGAGCAGTGGCCGAGGAAACAAGCCAGACCTAAAGGTAAGGGTCTGGTAGGTTTGGAGAGATGCCTACGATATGATATATACAAGGGGAAGATCTATATGAATTGTAAAAGCTTCAGTAGAAGACATGATTGCTGCCATAGCAATGAAGTAATAATCTCCCTCGTCTGGACATGCCAGTCCCCGCAAGGCGTACCGACAAGCATACCAAAATACAGACTCCTTGATACGCCTTCGCTTCGTGGACGCCATTCGAGACGCAGTCTGCGCTCGACACTTCGTGATCTAGCCGGAGCCCCCTGTATATGATTGGTTGAAGTGAAAGTAATCTGCTATCGCTGCGGATATCCTCGCTGTATGTAGTTCGGTTTGGCTGGGGGATTGCCTGAGTAAGGCCCAAAGGAACCGAGGCTATTTCCCACTGGCTGTGCTGGACCGTTTGCTGGAGAGGAGTAAGTAGGGGTGGTCAGATACGCCGGCGTCGCTGGTTTCTTGGGATGTCTTCGGTTCTCCTCCTCATCGTCATCACTTGTCAAATCGATGACTGCGCTGACCGACCGCTTCGTCCCGATAGATGGAGGCGGCACAGAAGAGGTGGTTGACTGCTCTCGCGAGGATGTCGGTGGTGTTCTCATGGAAATCGAGCCGTTGGTCATTTCATTCTTGACGGCCGTGACGCGTGGTGGGTCCTTAATCTCGACGAGATCCTCATCATCACTGCTACTGTCATGTCTTGGTCTCGGTGGAGCGCCGTGCTCGGATATCCGAGACCATTTCCCGTCAGGCTCGACCGTCACTTGGTCAATGGATCTCGGAGTCGATTTGAGAATATCATCGACGTATCTGTATTGGACATATTAGACAACTGTAATGCTCACTGTCGAAGACGGATGACGAACAGGTCAATTTCCAAAGCTTCGAAGCTCACCGTCTTATTACACACCGGGCAGGTCCACGTTGGTGCTTGCTCCTGTAACTGAAGGAATGACGATGCATCGAAGCATTGGTTGTGGGTGCAAACCGTTGAGCGGCAGGGCACGTCTATGCGCAACGTCGACAACGGGCACTTCAATGAGATGATAGATCCAATTGCCTGAACGTCGCTGTCTTGAGCTTTGCTGACCACTGAACCCAAGATAAGGTTGTGCGTCTGACAAGGGAGAAGGTAGAGAGAGGCTTACTCTCTCGAATAACCTGGTCCTTCGATATTGTTTTGCCAGATTTGAGCTTAGCGACGAGCTCTTCAACAGAATGCTGCCTCACAAGGTTGACGACGGAATAGAATTTCTGCACGTAGTAGATAAGTCAGTTCTATTGTATCTAACGCAACTCTTAGCCAACATGGAGAGCTCACTTTATGGGTTAGGGCGTATGTTAGAGTCATTGAATTTTCGTAATGAGCTCGTTTCCGAAGCAGGTTAGTGATATCCGCCGGCCTTGTTGATCCGGCTCTGTTCTTGAGCCCTCTTAGATTTGCCTTCACCTCGTCCAGATTTACCTTGATCTCAACCTGATGCGGGAACGCAACGTCGACCTTCGAGAAGTGGGAGATGGGCTCCGAGGCGCAGAAGATCATGACTCTAAGATTTGGCTCAGAAACAAGCTTGTCCGCTACGTCAGGTGTCAAGATAATTTTGGATTCGATTGTGTCTCTGGTGGCCTCTCGCACTATAGCTGCACCGTCAACCGCAATAGTCAAAATGTGTAGATAATGTGATCAAGTGAAGAATACAACCAACCTTTGCACTCCTGTACAGGTGTCAAGTGCTGCAAGATTGTGTAGAATGGACTGTCTTTGAACATGGGCCTGGCTGAAAAGATGTCAATCAAAGTCCGTCTTGGAGTGGGTGGGTCGATGCGTACAGGTACTGGAAGAACCTGGAAGTATAAGGGGCGGTAGGTCTGGCTGACGCCCGGCAACCGGTGGAAAGTTGGAGTAGGGTATCTGATTTGACGGATGTGGTGCTGCCGGGGAATTCATGGATTCCGGATTCTGGATAAAGCCCTTGAGTCGGTTAAACCTGTCCAGGTCTTGATTGTTTGCGTGGAGGTAGAGCTCTACGAGAGAAAGTCTATCAGCTTACATCCTTGATTGCAGCGGAAACCCACAGGATGAAAAGAACTATCTAAGCTTACGATCAACGATGCGGCGCTGCATAGCAGCTTTCAGACCAGAAACAAGCAGATTCTCTTTCTTCAATATCGATTTCAGCTGTGCATTGACCAGGGTTTTCACCTTCTGTTCGACGATGTTGGTTTCGAAGGCCGAATGGGGCGCCATGGTTGGAAGACGGGAAGATGTTCAGATACTCCTCAGAGACCAGCGGATCGACTGCTATGTTAAAAAGCACGGCAGGTTTAACGGAAGGCAAAAGGAGGGCATCAGCATGCCACAGTCTGGGTCATGAAGTACGGACGCTCACTGCACATTGATGTGAGAGCCAGTGTCGATTCATTTGAGACTGATGAGACCTTGGAATCGACATCCAGTGCTATGATCACGGCGTCCAACAGAGACTTTGATACGGACGGAAATTCGAAAACCGAGTGTATGGTAGTGTCGAGTACCTCAGCTAGTTGTTTGTGGTTGAATGACGGCGTTTGATCGTCGCTGCTGGTCCCGCCATTTTCAATCCCCACCTTATAATATTGATCCATGTTGAATCCATGCGCTTTTCACCATTGTATGATTGCAGGCACCGATCTCGACAACAACGATAATAACAGTTTTACATCGATCACATCAACTGTCGAGCAAGAATCAAAATCCTATAGGTACTGTCTACGCATCTGCAACCAATCGACCCCATAACCCTCACAGCGCGCCGTTCCAAATGGCCAAAGGTTTACGGTCCAGTGTGAAAAAAGCAAACAGATCGCAGTTGAGGTCCAGAGTTTTTGGCCCGGTCGAAGAGGCGAGGAAACAGAGGCTATCGGCCAAATTGCTTTCGAAAGCTGTGGAGCCGCCCTCAATTGCCAGAGAAGATACAAAGTTGCTGGACGGATCAGCAATTCTGCCGGTGGAATCCAATACCTCGACGACCAACGATAACTCGTCCTTGCGCGCAGAGCCTATCGACAGGGGAAATGAAGGCACGCAGTCGACTTCAAGAGGCGGCACAGCGGACCAGAACCCTTGTATGCCTTGCATCTCAGAAGCCAATCTACGTGTCCGAAGTTTATGCTGACTGCAATGGGTTCAACAAGCTATGGAGCTGGACCTCCCATCGCAGATCCGTTCGTCCACCGAGAAGCATGCTTCACGGGCCATCAAACCACGCAGACCACGCCGTGCAAAAGCGCAATCTGCCATGATCTTCCCCGTTTCTCGCAAAGGCAAATCATCCGGCGTTCGCAAGAGAAGAAGGTCATGAAGTATAGCTCCAAACGGAAAATTCTTGCCGCAGTAGTCGCCCGCTCGACTCTCCTGTTACTCTCCAGCATCCGCATACACTAAGAAAAGGGCCAAACCTTCTTAACTGGACTTTCAATTCGTTAGCGGACGACAGAGTTTCATCTCCAAGACGCCGTGAAGGCAATCATCGATACTATCGTTTGATCTAGCTCGAATGCATCCGAGAATTGGTGGGGGGAAGTGCTGAAGGATTGCTTGGATACGGTCAGAGTAGACGAAGGGTTCCTTGTACGGATTGGTGGCGTGCCCGTCTTCACCTCGACTCAACACCTCGGCACCAGCAACACTGCGCTCTGGATGTAATAGCCGAATCTTCACGTTAAGAAGTTACTGAGAGGAGAGCGCCCAGAGACACGACCATTAGAGGATGCAGTAGCATCCTAATCAAAATGATGGTAGCAGAGGGAAGCGGCGCTCTAATTCGTGAACTACATCAAGCTTTCCCATCATTATCAAACGAGTCTCAAGAAATAATACACCACGTGTCTTACTTGCCTCTAGACCAAACCCTGAGATTTCCCTTTCCCACTAGCTCGAATAAGAACGACTTCCAGGCATCAAAAATACCAAAAAGATGACCAATCTACATTCCCCCACACCGACTAGAGATACCTTCCGTGTGCTATCGGTAGCAATCCATCATGCTTAGACAAGCAGCCTATGTTGATCCCAATGACTGCCAAGTTCGACGAACTTGGATTTTACAGAAGGTCAAAGATGATGTAAAGCCATCGGATGATTGCAGTCAAATGGTATGCACCGGCATCGTGTTTGGGCCGGGTGACTGGCGCTTGACGCGCTCGTGCACACACGCTCTTAAACGCCATCTCAGGCATACTAGACAAGCGAACTTCAGAAGTAGGGGCTCATGCATGGCCAACCAAATTATGGCCTCGAAAGATGGGCGCAGCCCAGCCAACGTGTCTTCTCATACCTTGCTACTCACTAATTCTCTTATATTCGTCTCTCTTGTCATATTTGCTTTGGGCTTCTTTCCCTACAAAGCTTTCCTTCCTGGCCATGCTTCATTCACCGCTGATGAGGCTTCGCTTGCCCAGCAAGCACCATTTGACAGGGTTGTCTTCATGGTTGTGGATGCCTTGAGGAGGTTTGACAACTTTCTGCTTCTGAGGTTGCCGTGGCTAAGGCGCGCAGTGATTTCGTCTTTTCGCACCGTTCAGGCTTCAGATTTACTCAACAGTATGCGTGCCAAATGAAACCTCGAATCCGATATCGTCTCATTGCCATAGATTAATCAGAACTGGGTCCGCCATCCCCTACACTGCGCACGCGGGCGCTCCGACAATAACAATGCCTCGTATCAAGGCCATTACGACCGGCTCGACTCCTTCTTTCCTGGACGTGATATTGAACTTCGCCGAGGGGGATAAGTCATCAAGCTTAGAGAGTCAAGACACCTGGCTTGGGCAGCTCAAAGCGAAGCGGGGCGGACGATTGGTCTTTTACGGGGACGATACTTGGCTGAGATTGTTTCCGAGCACGTTCGCTCGTGCCGATGGTACATCAAGCTTCTTCGTTTCGGTCAGTGGCCATACGATCAGGCAGCGTACAGTAGGTACACAGACTGAGAATAGAGGAATAGGATTTCACCGAAGTGGACTTCAATGTGACCAGAAATGTACCTGCAGCCTTGGACCAGAACGATTGGACTGGCATGATCTTGCACTATCTTGGCCTTGACCACATCGGCCACAAAAGCGGACCAACCAGGTAGTGCACCGCCGAGCATGCTGTTTCCTCAAAGACCTGGAATGACCAAACGCTAGTCCCCACATGATCCCAAAGCAAGCAGAGATGGACGACATTGTAAGGAGGATCTATCGAGGCCTCGAAAGCAAAAGCCATCTCCAATCCACCCTGTTGGTACTCTGCGGTGACCATGGCATGAACGATGCAGGGAACCATGGCGGATCTGCTGAGGGCGAGACATCTCCAGCCCTTGTCTTCATCTCCCCTAAACTCCGATCGATCTCGCAAGGCGTAGAGTGTCCGACAGCGCCCCTGAGTGGTGGTCTCGGATTCTACACGAAAATAGAACAGTCGGATGTTGCTCCTACACTCGCAGGGCTCCTTGGGGTTCCGGTTCCAAGGAATAACCTCGGTGTCTTCATCCCAGATCTGCTGCGCTTTTGGACCCAAGGTATGCTGCCGCAGAGCGATCCAAGTAGTCGAGACGTTGACCGGCTGCCTCTACAGGGGACAGCGTTCGGCTCCTGAAACAAAATGCCGGACAGGTCCTTGGTGTGGTCAAAGAGACTTTTCCCACCCTCTCCTTTGGGGATGATCCACAATCAGAAGCACAATCAGAAGCGTGTGCAGACATAACCTCTGACGGTACACGACTTGCATGCTTATGGTCCGGAATAAGAAATTTAGGTAACTCAAAGGGGCAACAGCGTAATGAACAAATCGAACAGGCAGCTTTGCACACAGTAAGTGCTGTGGTGTTGACAAAGCGCAACACTGACTAATTGCAGTTCTTGACCCAAGCCCAAATGATTATGAGTAACACTGCCAGTAACTACTCGATTGGAAAGCTCTATGCCGGCACCGCAATAGCAGCGCTGGTGACACTGTGGACTTTCTTCCGCTCCTTTCCAGTCTTGATGCAGAAGCCGACTTTTGGGGTGTGGTTCTTGCTAGTGACTCTTATTTATGGTGTCACCATGTTCGCCAGCAGTTACGTCGAAGAGGAACATCAGTATTGGTATTTAGTCGCTTCGACCTGGCTTGGGTGGCTTGGTATGAAACAGTAGGTCAAAACGTATCTCATAGGGCTATGATGATTAACGAATGTAGAGGCCGACATCGATCGAGAATCTGGTCCGCTGCGGCAGCTGTGACTCCGCTTCTGATTATGCGAATACTCCGAGGTTGGAATCAAACCGGCCAAAAACATGCCAGTCAGCCTGACATTGTGGGGGGAATATTCCCAGCCCACAACTACGTGTTATGGTTCCTCGTTTTCGCCAGCTATCTTGCCGTGCTAGTGAAGATGTCCGTTCTAACTCAGTCTCGAATGTTGCGATCGCTGTCTTTCGTAGTGGCGTTGCTCTTATGTACGATGGCGCTCGCTTTTAAGATTTCTTTCACGATGGCAGACTCCCCGGAACTGCTAAGAGGGATTGAAATATTTCGTGCATTTGCTCCGAGTGGTATGGACTTAGTCATCCAAGCGAGAGCAGTCTTTCTGGGAACGGTCATCTACGCTGTCGGCATCACCCTGTCAAACCGAGGGAAGTGGCTGAGGCCCAAATCAGGGAAGAGAGTCTTCACGCCGATCGTGGTCGGGCTAAAAAATGACGGAGGTGAACAACAAGGACAAGCAGGGGCACTCCAGGGTGTCCTGACACTCTTTCTCATGACACAATCTCGGGTCACTAATATACCACTTTTTGCCCTCTTTGAGGTCCAGATGCAGGTCCTTGCATCGATGGATCTTTCCGCCCGCGAAATCAGTCTGACATCAATCATACTCCAATATTCGTCCTTCTTTGCCTTTGGGGGATCCAACGCCATATCTTCGGTCGATCTTTCCAATGCTTATAATGGCGTGAGCGGCTACAGTGTTGCTGCGGTTGCACTTTTGACCTTTTGCAGCAATTGGGCAGGTCCGCTTTGGTGGGTAACTGCGACGTTGCTGCTCACGGGTCGACATCGGCGAGACCGGCGCGAAGGTCTCAGGCAATTACAGCTTCTGTCCACCTGTTTTATGGCCAATGCGAATATGTTCGTGATGCTTGCATGTACACTGCTTCGAACGCATCTTTTTGTTTGGACTGTCTTCTCGCCGAAATACCTCTATACACTGGCGTGGAGTCTTGGGCAGCATTTTTTTATCAATATGACTGCGTTTAAATTGTACATATGGTTGTGGAGCTAATGAATCCTCTAGCTGAGACCGGATATTTGCGATGTTCCGGAACGATGAAGCAAAGATGACTGTTGAGCCTGCCATAGCGTTATCCTATCCCAGATACCACGGATTGACCAGCGGTCGGACCGTTGTAGGTCTTCGCTCCAGCATAGAAGTTGTTTTTACAGAATAAGCTGCTACTCGAGCACCCGAAAGAGCTCGTCGATTGTTTTTGGGGTTTTCCTAAGCCTCTTCTGCTCAGCTGTAGCTAGGCTCCGGATTACAGTACGGTCTGTTCTTTGGCTCAATGGTACATCTGTCAGAAACGCACGTTCCTGGGCGGTAGAATTTGACAATAGGGACGACAAAGCAGGCCGTTGTACCAAGCGGCCCACATCTTCCATCTCCTTCCGTCCTGATGGAGGAATGCGGCTAGTCCTTACGGGTCCTTGCGCTTCGCTCTCATTTTCGGATGTCTTGACTGGACCGTGAATCGGATCAATGATTGCGTGGATCCGGGCTGTTTCTGCCAGCAGTGCGATACCAAGGACGGAGAACTGGCTACCAGGTACAACTTGGCTAAATGATCTGGTTGAGCATTGAGCAAGTCGCATCAGCATAAGAAAACCCATCTAACCTACCTGTAACATCGTGGAAGCAAACAAGCCTTCATAAAGCTACATCTAGTGCGAGCCTTCATCAAAGCGCCGTCCTCCACTTCACTGATGAGCTTCTGTACACAGACTTTGACGGCGCATAACGTTCTCCACCACGTGGACCGTCGATGCTGGTTCTTATTGCGATAGTGCAGCAAACGGAGTAGCTCTATGCTGTTGCGGAGGTGATCCAAGTCGATTCTTATAGAATTCTGCATGTTTTTGCCAAAAACAATTACGAGTATGAAGAGCGCTGTTCAAGATTTTGGTCGCTCACATGCTCCCCGTTGCCAATCGAACAGTCGATGATTTACTCTATGGGTAGAATACTTTACAAAATGATTGGTGTGGAAACTGCAATGTGATGTCATTCTTCGATACTTTTCGGTAATGTGGTTTGTTGCCAAGAAATTTCTACTACTGTAATAAGCCCCTGATGGTTGCTTGCCGATTAATAAGGTACTTGAGCCAGATTTGATTCCACGCTACCTGATTGCTTTTTCCTGCTAATTGTTCCCATCATGCAGTCGCTCTTGTTTGCCTGAGCCGATCACCTCCCCAAGCCTGCCTCATGACAATGGTATAGCGTACATCAAAACGAGAGTATTAAAAGCCTTCTGCCATTATAACAAAAAGGATGACAGGGTTTGCCATTCGAACAAGAGCCGCTAGCCATCCCCATCTTCATATACACCTGTCCTGATGGAGGATGTCAGCTTGTGTGTGCGATAATATTGAAGAGCTTCCCAAACAAGCGGTCTTACCTTGAAACACTGCAGGATACACATTCCCCCCATTACATCCGGCACATGTCCATTGCGTATTGTTGTACGTTGATCATTTACTTCATCTCATGTGATTACGGTTGCCCGAGCTCAGTACACATGCTGAACAGCGTGCCGGAAATGTGACAGTCGCTGGCTGAAACGGTAGCTATCCTCCATCTCAGCTAAGCGTGTTCCTCTGTCGTACTGTGATCGACGTCGACGCTGCTCGTCACGGAAGTTCTGTCCTGCGCGAGGTGCGAAAAGGCCTCCAGCGACATGTATTAGCCGGAATTCTGCCCGCACAATATGACCAAGCTGATGTCTCACCAACGTGCTCGGCATTTTCAACACTGCGCCGCATCTTTGATGGATTGTCTGGACCTGGGAAAGGCTCTTCAGTGCCCGCCATCGGATCATCTCCTGTCCGGAAGATCTGGACCAGTCAGCTGACCCGAGCAACGGAGCGACAACTTTCAGACCTTAGGGCGAAATGATGGATGTTCCAACATGACAGAGCTGTTGCGGAATTTCTGCACCAAGCAGTCTTTGCCTTGAATGGCTAGAGAATAGATGAGCTTTAGTTGTGTTCACAAAGCGACAAGCCTCACTCGCGTATGAGACCTCTGCAACTTTGTCACTGTTGAATCGATTCCTACAGCCAGCAGCATTAGCGTTGGTTCCCATCCACTACACATGAACCTACCAGCGTTGACCCGAGCGAGCATTGACGAACTATTGGGCAGGGTATGTTAGAGTTAGCGCTTTGGGAATGCAGGACAAAAGGACAGACCTCGATGATATAATATGGCTGCAGAACATTAGCTGAGATTCCGATGCCGTTTGTGCGTGACTGTAGGGACTTACATCTTCAAAGTTTATGAAAGCATAGCCGACACTGCCGGGATTAATGTCTCGTACCCCAATTCGCCTGACGAATATACAGACTTGCAGTTGTTCGCAAAATCTAGCAACGACTCAGTTGAAATGCGGAATAGTATGAGTATTCTACAGCTTGCTCACCGATACGTAGATACATGAAGTCGTATCTTCCCCAGCTCGTTTCATCGACGATATCTTTGAGCATAGCCTACAAGACTTAGCTCTTCAACAATGACTCATCGGAGCAGTGATCTACCTGATCAATCTTGTTGGGTATGTTCCGCAGCATGATCTGAGCTCGTCAGAGGCGAAGAGTGATATTGAATGCAGAATGGAACTTACAGTCGTTCTGACGTCTGCTCCTTTGCGGATCCGATTGATGTCGACTACGTTGTGGTGCCCACCTGAGTGATCCGGCACATTGCGTCCCCCGTGTCGCATAAAGTTTCGTGGGTGCTGTTTCAAGCCGTGCAAAGAAGACATAGGTGTGTGACGCTCTTGACCAATTGCCCCAGGATTGGATAAAGTGGCGTCAAAACTGGACCAGGTAGGCGTCTGGATGCCAGAAGCAGGGTAGGAATGCAAATTTCGGGATATCGGTGAGCCATCGCCAATCTGTTGGACGAGAAACCCTGGAGATAGGCCTCCGAAGTACATAGGCGAACTTGGAAAGTTTAAGAAGCCTGGCGTCAACGTGCCATTGTGACTTGGACTGGGCACAGAATAGGGTGAAAGCAGTGGTGAGCGGGGGTTGGGCATTGTGGGGTTCGTAGGAACACTCTCCAACCCCATTTGGCTGAATCTGTCTTCGAGAAAACTGTCTTCTCGGCCAACAATCACTGGCCCTTCGTCTCTATAAGGCTGGACGCTCATTGTGCAGCCCTAAGATTAATCAGCAGCATCATACTTTCAGGGGGGCGATGGGTTGCGCACCGCAATCCTAAAGCCATTCAGGTGAATTATGGCATGATCGCTGTCCCGGACGTCAAAGAATTCCGCTCGATAAGCGACGACTGGATACACAGTGCTGATAGCATCGTATGCCATGACACTGCCGTAATTGTTTAGGAGGTCAAGAATGAGTCGACCAACGGTGTCTGTGTTGAAATAGATCGCTGGACCTGAAATTTCAGCTTTGACGAGGAGTTGACCCTCGTATTTTGGTGCCAACAGGCCCTTCCAATCGTCTTGTTGGAAATCAATCGGAGGTTTCGGCACTGACAAAAACTCCACAAGCCAGTCCCGACCTTGGCCAAGAAGAGCTCTGACGGCCTCAATGGCATCACGGACATCTGCGAAGCTGACATAGATCGTGCCGGTGACTGACAAGTTTTCGAGGACCAAGTGCTTTCGGG
The DNA here is from genome assembly GCA_011316305.1 of Rusavskia elegans. NCBI lineage: Eukaryota > Fungi > Ascomycota > Lecanoromycetes > Teloschistales > Teloschistaceae > Rusavskia > Rusavskia elegans. The sequence continues at coordinate 86,315 of SAUG01000009.1, read as the reverse complement.
ACCGGTATTTAGTCGGCTATGCATTGTCAACTCCTGCCAGCTCGAACGTAGGCGGACTTACACTAATGAGGCTCTCGATGTCTGCAGCTGGAGTACGGCTATCCATATGACTGACCACCACAGATCTCGATACGAGGCTGTCAGAGGAGAAATTTCCGGACTTTGTTGGCTGGCGCTGGACACTTGGGCTGTACGGTTCATGGAAGGTTTGGGCATAAGGGGTTTCCGGCATGAGAGGTGACGACTTAAGGCTGCCTGGGGAGTAGCACGTGCCTCCACGAGAAGGATTGGTAGGCACCATCAGTGTGCTCGAAACAATATTCTCGCCAGTGCCTCCGCCGAGGGCCAGCGGGGTGAATGCAGGAGCGATTGGTGATAGCTTGTTTTTAGATGGATCTCTTGGGCAGCCAGGTGACCGACCAAGCTTGGAGGTCACAAACGGATCCTGGTAAGGGATGGTAGCTGACTTGGGTCCTCTGGGCGGTACAGCTCCAAGTAAAAAGGCCGGTGGTTGATTCGTCGTTGTGGACGATTGGTTTGTAATACCTTGGCGGAATTCCTCGGGGGACAGAGCTGTTGACTTCGTATCAGGTGTCCCATGGTGAGGAGACCCGGCGTCTGCTGAATCAAAGCTGCTTGAAGGCTCATGCCGATGGCCAGAGTTCATGGCTGTTTCTCAACACGCACTGCGCTTGTGCTTGTAATGACCGTTGTATTATCGGCCTTCCAGAACCGATGTTTGTAACGAGTGTTTGATAGAGAACGTGGAAGTGGAGAGATGTCCAAGGCAAAACAGATGGTGCGAAAGAGAGTGGGAGAGAGACGCAGCTCATATGAAGTGGGTAGAGGTAGCAGTGAAGAACGGGCCAAGAATGAGCTCCGTCCACCGCTGGGGTACGTAAGTACTTACTACTTACAGTGCCCCCTCCTAATTGAGTGAGGTAATCATTGGATGATTCGCGGAGCAACTTAAGTGAACAAAGAGATTATAAGGTGAGGTTCACTAGCCAAAGTGTTAGTAATCGAGTGGAGCAAAGTCTACAGCGGCCGGCCACTGTGAGGTAATGGGCCATCATTTCGTTAGTGTTCTACGGCCCATCAACTGATTGCACAGACCTGTCACGCCAACTCTTGCAAATGAAGAAACATCCAGAAACAGGTGCGTGCAGGAAAAGGGAAATGAGCATCATGGTTTGCTCGCATTGGCCTCCTGGAATAATTCTACATCATGGACATGTCGATAATGATACGAATTAGGGTTCCTCTGGAATCGAAATAGTTGAGCTGTCACTCTACTTATGCGACCTTACCAAGAGGCAACTGCTGCTTGCGAAGATTCACCACCAGTTTGGAAGATGTGTACAAATGAGTGACAGCACAAAGTAGAAGATGGGTGTGAAAAGAGCAAAAGTAAGGACAATGACGACAACAGATGCAGTGAAGCAATCAAGTGAAAATGTTGTAGCCACTCAAGGAATGGGACGGGACGGGCCGCGATCCGCTTCTATAATCTATTACCGATTAGACGCGTCGTTTGATACGGCTTTACATTCGGCCAGCTGCAACATCTCAGCTTCGCTGTCTAGTGACGCTACCCTGGCCCAATGCAGGAATGACCATACTATCTTACCAATGTCTTGAGAAGGGCTGCCGGCCCCCCATATCTAGTATCATTCAGTGGAGACCGCAGCTCCACTCAGGCTTGGTAACAACGCAAAAGAAAGAGTCAATGCAGTACCCTGAAGTCTCGCGATATCCTTGAATCTCATACACGTATTCCATGCTAGATATAATCCATCGCAGATATGCCGTATGCCATTGATCAACGGGTTGATCCTGACGTTGCTGCCCAGCAGGTAAGAAAGCTATCCTATCAACTGGTACTGCGAGGTGAAAGGACTGATTCCCAAGATCACCCTATCGTCTTTTGGAAATCAGTACTTTGATCATCTCATATCCGCCATTGAAGATGCTGGTACCGGTGGTAAAGGGCAACAGCTGCTGCAATCCCTTGCGCGCTTTTCCATCGAGCGTGAAGCGGAAATTGAAAGCATCTGTAGCACCAACCATCAAGGCTTCGCCTCAGCCTCTAGTCAGCTCCTTCTAGTTTCTGATCAGAGTAGGGCTTTGATGACCGACATTCATGCCCTCAGTCGGTCCACTCAAACCAGCACCGAGACCCTAGCTCGGGAAAAAAAGGCTCTGGTCGAATCTCGAGCAGTTCGACAGAACATCGACGAAGCCAATGAAGCTCTTCGTGATTGCCTGGAAGTTCTCCGCCTTGCGAACCAGGTCTACGATCTGTTGGGGAGGAAAAGTCATTATTCAGCCCTGAGGGCACTTGACGAACTCCAGGATGTGCATCTACTCAAAATCACAAAGTACAAGATCGCGCACACGATACGAGGATCGATCCCGGACACCAAAAAGCTCATCGCTGATGCCGTCATGGCCGATCTGAATATTTGGTTGTTCAGGATTCGAGAGACGTCGCAATTCTTGGGTGAAGTTGCCTTTTATCATATCGAGCAACGGAGGGCACGACACAAAGATCGAGCCGAAAAGCTTATGTCCTTGGGTAATTTCAAACTCAACTCAGCAGTCGAATCAGTCGCCGACGAAGACGAAGAATTTGATATCCTCGACAACGAAGATGTTCAAGTCGATTTTACACCCTTGTTCGAGTGCATGCATATTCACGATGCCCTCGGGCAGAGGGAGAAGTTCAAGGTAGATTATGCATCGACGCGTCGACAGCAGAAAGATCTCTTGATGCCTCATTCTATTACCCTAGTTGACCCCGAAGGCTCAAGCCTCAGTGAATTACTTGAAGGGATAGCTGGCTTTGCCATAATCGAGAAAGCCACCATGAGCAAAGCTCGTGGCTTACGTTCCCTGGCCGATGTGTGAACCACGCTCGATCGATTCTGCGCTCTAGGTGTTGGCTGACCAGAAGTATAGGTCGATGAGCTGTGGGACTCGATGTGTCAAACAGCGATTGCCTTGGTGTCAAACGCGTTGTCCGAGGTCACCAATGCTGAATTGTTACTCAAGATAAAGGGCATCGTTGCCCTTTTTATCCAGACAGTGACTGTGCGAGACCTGACTCCGAAAGTTAGCATTGTGCAGAAGTGACTGACATGCGACAACAGTCTTACCGTTATCCCGTCCAAATGCTGGATACTTTTCTTCTGACCCTGTTTGACAAATATGCCGAGCTACTGAAGAGACGGTTCAGTGACGATTTCCACGAGGTAAAAGACGACACAAAGCTTTCTCCGTCGCTCAATGAACTGAACACCCCAGATTGTCTCGACTGATGATTACATGCCAATGCCCATTCACAAGTCAGATGAATATGATAAAGTTGTCAACGTTAGTTGGTACACTCCCGAAAAGCCCCGCCAGGAACTGAGGTCTGTCGACGATCATCTTCAACCTCGTTGTTTTCTAATGACTGCAGGTTCCCCTGTGTTCTGCCTTTTTCGCAGATGTACCCTCTGTGCTGCATTGATATACGAAACTTCCTCAACCAGTTCTACTTCTTTTCCGATGATCACTTCCAGCATCTCAAAGTCATTGACGACACCCTCAAGGCTGTATGTAACACTGTGTCTGTGCTCTACAGCACACGACTAATCCTCCGGTAGTCGCTTGACGAGCTGCTCTGCGAAAAAGTGTGCCAGTCGTTGGTAAACCGCCTGAACACTCAGTACCTCGGACAAATCGTGCAAATCCTCATCAATCTAGAACATTTCGAGATTGCATGTCAAGAACTTGAACAGCTGTTGGTAGCTGCCAGGTCTAATGCATCAGCCGGCGGCGCGATCGTCCTCAAAGCTACTGAGGATTTCCGCAACAGTAAAAAGACCGCCGAAAAGCGGATTTTCGAACTGGTAAATTCCAAGATTGATGACCTCATTGGGACCGCAGAGTACGATTGGTTAGTAATTATCAATGCCTCGCAACCACTTCACGAGAAGAACTCCTTCGACCAGGCGAGGTACATCTCACTGACACTCATCTCAGGACGGCTTCGGCCCTTGAGACCGAACCAAGTAGTTACATGCAAACATTGACACGATACTTGTCGAACATCATGAACACGGTCCTGCTGGGGCTGCCTACTGAAATCAAAGAACTGATCTACTTCGATGCATTGAGCCATGCAGCAACTATGATTCTGGTAGGTTTGGCCCAAAGCTACGAAGTACAGATGATTGCTGACAATGACCCCCTAGTCACTGCCGTTGTCACCAGACGTCAAATGCATTAATCCCAACGGTGTGGCTGCTCTTTCCCAAGATGTTCAGTATCTCACTGAGTTCGTCGAAACTTTGAACAACCCTATATTGAGGGAGAATCTCGACGAACTACGACAGACAGTCTCTCTGATGCAAGCTGAGAGTTCAGACGAATTTTACGACGTGGCTACAAGAAATAAGAAGTATGGAAGGGTCGATGCGATGAACGGACCTATGCTCTTAGAAAAGTCTGATTCCCTTCAGCGACTACTGTCATTTCAAGCTGAGAAGCCGCTGACCGCGCACAGACTTACACATACGGTGCACATTCCAGCAAAACCCGATAAATTGACAGCACTCTCATCACGTTTTGGGATGAAATCTTGACCAAAGTGGAAACATGTCACACCAATTCCGGCGTCCTACAACTTTCCGATCTCCGTGGCAAGTCTAAGCTTACGGGAGCAATGTCATGTTTACTGCGCACTCACTTTTCCAGAGATTTCAAGTATACTGTAACATCCAGAAAGGACTTGACTTTGTTGCTTCATGACTCTTATATGATTCCCTTGTTGCCCTGCCGTAGTACAACGCCTTGGACGGCAATGCTACTTAACGGCAATCTAGAGGGGAATGGAACCAGCAGGGAACAGCCGAGAAAAGCCTTACCCAACCTCATAATCCCGCTCGCCTTCTGCATCCGCATCTGCTTCGCCACCGTCGTGTCTTTGGTAATGGTGACCTGGATCCTGGCCCGCCGAAGGATCGCCGGATCTCTGGTTGACTTGGTAAATCTGTCAACTCATTAGCTTTCATATTACTTGTGTATGTATGCCCAGGGGTTTTCGCTCTCGAGGATCACATGATAAGGAGTAAAATCGCCACCGTCGAGGGAAAGCGTTGGTCCAACATTTACATACCTGCTGAGGAGCCATGGGCGGATATCCGTACATGCCCTCGAACATCTGCTGCTGAGGCTGACCATATGCATTGGTAGGATCTTGCGGCACTTGTGCTGCGTAAATGCCCGGCTGGTTACGATATTCTTGGTCGTGTGGCATTGGATTGTTCGTGAGAGGATACTCTGGATGGGCAATATGATGCTGCTGTTGTTGATGGTGGCTGGGAGGTGGTTGATGCTGAACATTGTTCTGAGGAGGAAGAAGTTGGTTGTTGGTTGGGCCTGTTGCCGGAGGGACTGCCCCTGAGACGGGTCCGGTTTGTGCTGCAGTCCTTTTGGCATGGCTGGCGGCTTCCTCCCGAGGAACTATGTCGATGAGGAAATCAAACATGTCGGATTTTGCGAGTGCAGAAGCGATGTCTGAACGCTGGAGGGTTCGGCGCTTATTCTCCTCTGCATGGATCCATGCACGCATGGTCAGCTCGGTGATGAAGATGTCGCAACCCTTGGCAAAGAGTATAGGTGCTTCGGCAGAAATCATCTTCACCTCCGGATCGGCCTTCATAACTTTTTTGATACGAGCCAGGGGCAGCTGGTGGATTTTGTAGTCATGAGTCTCAGTCTCAAGGTTATTGATCGTCTGTTGCCAGTAGGTTGTGAGAATATCGCGATATTGACCATGTAGACCTTGGTTGACCTGCAGGTTGCTCATCAGCGAACCTTACTCCCTGGCGAAGTTGTGACACGATGAAAACATGGGGTGGACCATACATTGGCCCATGTCCCGGAATATAACTCTTGCACAGGTGCGAAGCCTTGGGAGGAGAGCTGCAGGCCGTAAGTCAGTACTGGTCTTTGATTGCTGCTGCGTTCAAGATTTTGAGGAATTGACTTTGACAACGACGAACATACAAATGCGCTTGCACCTATAGAGAGAAGCAATCGTTAGCACAGGTCGTGGAGTCCAAGAGAGCAAGTCGCGGATTGGCCGCTTGATCCGACACATGAATAGAGGGAACGAGGTACCGTAGTGGCCCCCATGGTTATTTGGGTCATAAGCTGGCTGCTGTCGCTGATGCTGTTGTTGCTGTTGTTGTTGTTGTTGGTGCTGCTGCTGCTGCTGCTGCGCGGTAGGTTGGACATTTTGATCCATTGTGATCAGCGCTCTAGTGTGATGTCTGACGGCAGAGAAAGCGTTATTGTCAACGAGGTGACGAGCTTTTTCGGCGCTTGGTGAATACCCACTTCTCTTGTTGCGGCGACGGTGGAAGTACTGAAAACGTTCTATTCAGAATATCCTGAGAGTAAGGTCACCAGCAGCTCGAAAGTAAGATGATCGTAATCATCTTACAGTCGTATTCAAAACCCTGAAGTTCCAGGAGGGGTCGGGCTGGGCAACACACATCAAATTCTACTACAACCAGGAATTTTAAACCAGGCAAATTATATACTTTGAAGATTCTGAAGAGGCTGTTTAAAAGAGCTAAAAGGATAGATTAAAGACTATAATAATTAAGTATTCCAGTCGAGTACTTCGTATTTAATTATAGAGAATAAATATTTTCTTTTTAGTTTTATATTGTTATATACCCCGCCGGGAAACCTCTAAAAACGACTATAAATAAAGAGTTTTCGAATATCCTATAGATTTTAAATTAAAAAGTCTAGCGATTAGAATAAAAAAATTTAAAGAAGTAGAATTTTAATATAGACGAAGGTCTTTAATTTATAGATTTAATATTATTTATAAATCTATTATAGACTGTAATATAAATCTATTAAATTCCGGTTCGTAGTAGAATTTAATATATATTGTCCAGCTCGATTTTTCCTGGAATTTCAAAATTTTAAATACGATTGTATAATAATTAAATATTCTAGTCGAATACTTCGTATTTAATCGTAGAAAATAAATATTTTCTTTTTAGTTTTATATTGTTATATACCCCGCCGGGAAACTTCTAAAAACGACTACGAGTAAAAAGTCTTTAAATACCCTACAGGTTTTAAATTAAAAAGTCTAGCGATTAGAATAAGAAAATCTAAAGAGGTAGAATTTTAGTATAGACGAAGGTCTTTAATTTACAGTCTTAATATTATTTATAAGTCTATTATCGGCTATAATATAAGCCTGTTAAGTTCCGGTTCGTGGTAGAATTTGATGTGTGTTGCCCAGCCCGACACCTCCTGGAACTCCAGGGTTTTGAATACGACTGTATACACATTGCCTGAGAAGGCCCAGTCAATGCGAGCGATATGGGTGAAGGATAAGCGCACTACCGCTTGGTTACAAATTAGCGAAGAAACTTAGTTAATTACAATTTCTGTTCGACGAAAGTCTCTGAGTTCCGTCGCCCAAAGTGATTGAAGTTCCCGAGTCACTGACGGCAAGGGGTTCAACTATCTATCTGGCGGACAGTCCTCATACGTATCTCTGATGCCTCCGCTCACAGCCGATGAGGTTGGACACAACGGAGAACTCTCCGTCGCCGCGATGAAGAGCATGCTACAGAAAGTCGAATCACGCTTGACCGGACTTACCTCTCTTCAAGGCCAGTCAGCTGTATCTTTCGTCAATGCCGAGAAGACTCCGTCACATCGGTGTGCAACTCTTAAAAATCTAGACATTGGAACATTGCTGAATATATTTCCCAGCATTCCTAAACTCGACAGTCAATTCACCGACGAATACATCACATCTGGGTCGGAAATCGTGCGGATGGATCCATACAAAACCGTTGATGACAACGAGCGGAAACTCGCAAGTCGCACAAGACCGACTACGGTCAGTGGGAACGCCACCAAAAAGACACAATCCAAGGTTAGTCAAGGCACGCCTCTGATCTCTGCTGCTCTTTATGCTCATGAGGAAAATACTTCCATACATTCTTGATGCAAACCGACACACCCCGTCATGGGCTAGTCTTTGCTCTTATGAGAGCTCATAACATAGTTACTCTGAAGCCCTCACCGCCTGCCCCTTGAACTATCATCAAGAGACTGAACGGCACATGCTGATCCAATGGCGTTTAGGATTCTAGGTCCACCGCTGGCACGGATTGGTTCCATCTACCTCGAACAAACCTCACCCCGGAGCTCAAACGTGATCTACAGCTGCTAAGCATGAGATCTGCATGGGACCCCAAGAGGCACTACAAGAAGGACAATCGTAAGCCTTTAGTTCCGGAATACTCCCAAAATGGCATGATTATCCAAGGCCCTACGGAACATTTCAGCTCTAGGATAGTCAAGCGAGATAGGAAGAAAACATTTGTGGATGAAATCACAGCTGCTGAAGGATTCAATGGGCCCTTCAAGAGGAAGAACATCGAGATTCAAGCCTCCAAGACAAGTGGCCGCCGAGCGTTCTACAACAACCTGAAACAAAAGCGGTCCAAAAGATCCATCAGGCCCTGACTATCCTGTCACATTAATGTTTACCCCTATACAAAGCAGACAACATACGGTGGAAGTCATGAGTACCTGGCCGGTCGTCCGATAGCATGAGACATCGAGCATAGGTCTATGCCTTGACGGTGAAGACTGCGTCTTCGTCTTTGATGATTACCATGAGCGCATGGAGGAGACTCTAGTCCATATGTAAGCAGGTAACCCACCACGGGATTCGTCACTGTTACCTGTAAGTCTTTTGCAGCTTCTTCTCCAGCCTTGAGGACCTCTTCGTGGTTTGCCTTGCCTGTTGCGATCGCTTCGGTCAGATCTCCTCGACCCACGTCTTTGATACTCGTATCATCTCCTCTCAAACCAGGCTCGAGCACCGCTTTGTTGGTCACAAGGCTCAATGCAAGGACGCGTATGCCACAATGACGCGCGACTATTATCTCCGGGACAGTCGACATGCCAACCAAGTCTGCTCCAAGATTTCGTAGCATGCGACACTCGGCTCTCGTCTCATAACTACCAATCTCAGCTCAATTTGGACAGAAGTCAAAACTTGGAGTGGGTGAATACCTTGGCCCACCAACGAACGCATACGTTCCTTCATGCAATTGACGACTGTCGGAATGGCGATTTTCCTCTCTCCAGACCTCATGCGCACGACGACGAAGATGAAGGTCGTATGCGTCCGATAAGGCGGGGAACCGGACTCCAAAATCTTCCAAATTTGGTCCTCGTAACGGATGATTCCCCGCTAGACCAGCCAGATTCAGGTGCTAGAGCTATGTCAAACTCCAAAGACGAATAAACATGATGGCAACCTACATCATTCAGCAGCACGATGTCACCTACAGAGTATCGTGGGTTTAGCCCACCCGCCGCATTGGTGACTGGCGCAGTGTCAATAGAACAGTCAGGGTTTCGCAATAAAGTCGGATTCATGTCATACTCAATAGTGTGTCTACGCCGAGAAGCTTCAACACTCTGACGGGGAAGGTAATGCTTTGGAAGGAGTGGCCTTCATAGTAGCTATCGTCTGGTTTGACAATGTCCAAGAATGCTACTGTTCGCAGCAAATTTGTAGACTGACTGGACTCTACCAACCATGAACACAACAGGAGATTCGTCAGGTCGTATGACTCCAAAGACAAGCTTGCCAGCATGACCGTGTACTTGCAAGCGTCAGTTCGTTTGCTCCCTCAGCCAGGCACTTTCCAGTTTTCGTACCCGAACCTGATGGGAAGTGCGGAATAACAGAATATGGAACTTCGTGACGTGGGTTCGATAAGACTGTATCTGCTAAACCTCCAAGGCCCGAGCCACATATGATGCCAAGCCGCGGGCTCTGTAGTCCGCCGGACAGCTGCTTCGCGATGAAGTGAAACGCCTCGTTTGCATGCTTGAAAGTCAAAGTCTCGGGGTTTGGGGCAGTGAAGTCATCCATCATAGTACGAAGACACTGTTCATGTGTCTGTGACATCGAATACTTTACTAAGGTAGGATCCGAGGCGATCGCTTGGCGCCTGTGATATGCCGTAGCCGCGCCGATATACGCAGATTGTAGAGGAATCTATTCCTTCGCACAGCAGGCTTCATGGGTCTAAGAGGAGCTTGTTGGGTGTCGGTGGGGTTTCTACACTGTCCTGTGCAGGTTACTCGTCCCAGTCTCCTACAATTCAGAGACATTTTGCCAGCCGCTGGCCTGTCTACCTCACAGCTAGTGCGAACAGATGGCGAGGAGCAGCAAGATCAATCAACATCCCCAAAAGAGTCGAGGCTTGCCTCTGTACAGCATGGAAGTCTAGCCTCATCGTCAGTTTCCTCTACAGCATGCCACCATCTTGCACTATTTAGCCACTTTATGATTGACTGGACCTAGATCGCCCGAAATCCCACAGGCACATATTGATTCGAAGTCAGTACCCCCTTGGAAGCGCAAAGATTCACGTTCATTGGCAAGATAGGACCCGTGAAAATACTCTCGTTCCCAAGGATGAATTCGCTCGGATGCCCAGAAGTGTACAGGCGGTATTCCTCAAACCTTTGAAACGAAAAGCGCAATACGGGTATCCAAGTTGCGACCTACAGCTGCGATCCTACAACGTGCGGAATGTGGAGTTTTTTGCCGACTTTGCACTGAGAGCGGCATACTATCTACACCTCCCTGCGCTTGGCCCCATACCGCTGCCTCGGATCACCGAACGCTGGACAGTTCCTCGGAGTAATTTTGTCAACAAGAAGAGTCAGGAGAATTTTGAGCGGATCACCTTGAGGCGCCTCATCCAGATACACGATGGCCATCCCGAAACCGTTGAAATATGGCTCGCTTTTCTAAGAAAGCATGCTTACTATGGCGTCGGAATGAAGGCTAACGTATGGGAGCATGGAAGTCTTGGTACGTCCATCTGATGCCCTTGGGCTCTCCAAGTCATCGCTAAAAACACTCAGGAGTCGGAAAAACCATGGACGTAAGCTTGGAAAATCTCAAGAAAACTTTAGAGCCGAAGTGGGCCCATTTCGGACGGCGAAAAAACTTAGCGACTTCGGAAAGGGTCTACGACTTGATGAATGAGAAGTCGTTCCGCCGAATTTCAGATGCGCCACTTAGATCATGACAAACATGCACACCACTTTCCCAGACCAGCATACCAAGTGGACATGACGCCCGCCAATCCCAGAGACTTTTCGACTGACGGTCAACTAAAACATGTGTCTCCAACAAGTCCGAAGCTGTCATTTTAGACCATGGCGAGATCAGAAGTTGCCAGACAGCAAACCACTAAGATCACGTGGAAGCCGATGCATTTCTCTGCTATCGACTCGAAACCTGCGAAACCTAACACCAATCAACTTCGAGGGTTTATCAAGCCCGAGGTCGAACCTCATTCGATCTTCAGACCTCGCGAGGAGCTTTTCATGACCATGCTTCCCCCACTCGACGATCTCTTCGAGACCGTATGCTTGTGGGTTCGCTTTGTGCCATCGCTAGCTATTCAGAACATAGGTGGTAACGAGTGACACTTCACTCCTCGAGGCCTTCGAAAACCTGTTCAGGAACGAAACAACTTGAGGAAGTAAAACGGGGCGGCTTCATGATTTGTAATTTTTCATCAAGAGTGTTTGTTTGCGTATCCATGCCAATTCACTGGTACGCGACGCCGGGATTGGGGTTTTAGCAGGGATAGTCAGATCTTGCTATAGTTGATTACCAGAGTGGTGAATTTCGCAAACAGAAAGCTATGGATGAGTTTTGGCGAGTAGCATCGCAATTGTGATTGCGTCAGGGTTTCAAACGAGATATCTTCTCACTACCTTAATGGAGGTGAACCGAAGTAATCCTACACTAAGGTAGCGCGCTCGGTGGCAAATCAATGCCTGATCTGAGCGATCCCGGAACGACCTAGCATACGATTAGCTGCGCGATGGCTTCAAGCTGCTATGAGTAATGCACATCGCCCACGGTTTTCCAGTTGCTAACCCGCTGAGACGAGGGTTTTTACAGTGGATAGCACATCCATTCGAGCGGCGTATCACTTACGGTTGGGCACTTTCTACCCGACGGCATGCATCGTCGCTGTCGAACCCAAGTCGGGTCATCTTCTCTGGTATACAGCCCACAGGCGTACCCCATCTAGGCAATTACTTCGGCGCATTGCAACAATGGGTTAAGATTCAAGATGGCGCGACATCTACAACTGATCTCCTCTTCTCTATCGTGGACCTTCATGCTATGACCTCGCCGTATGATCAGGCTCGGCTCCGACTACAGAAGCGACAAACACTCGCTGCGCTACTTGCTGTCGGTCTCGATCCACAGAGGTCCACCATCTTTTTTCAGTCCGCCGTACGATTATGCAGCATCCATCCAAGGGTTCACGCTGAAAAAGTGCCAGGTGCCAGCACACACGGAACTCATGTGGATATTAAGCTGCACGGCGTCTGTGGGATATCTCTCGCGCATGACACAATGGAAGGTTTGTTCCACATCCCGCTCATTGCATGTATCCTCCTGTCGTGCCATCTGACGACGTATCGATTTTCGCCCCAGAGCAAATTGGCCATGTCGGACAATGCAGCTCTATCTGATTCTGACGCAAAGGCGAAACTGAAGCTGGGCCTCTTCTCTTATCCTGTGCTTCAATCGGCAGATATCCTTCTATATCGGTATGTTGGCTTCTCAACTGCTTTCACTCGAATAACCATCTGAAGGGCTACCCACGTCCCCGTTGGGCATGATCAGGTACAGCATCTGGAGTTTGCTCGGGAGAACGCGAAGAATTTCAATACTGCCCATGGCCACTTTTTCTCCGAACCTCAAACGGTCATGTGTAGGTTGGAAATACTGATTGCACCGGGCCATAGACTAATCCTGATCAGCGCCTGTAAAACGGATCATGTCACTCAAGGATCCACGTGTCAAAATGTCCAAATCTCACGAAGATTCAAATTCGCGAATCTTGTTGAATGACACTTCAGACAGTATACGGGTGAAGATAAAAGCCGCTTTGACTGATTCCATTGACGGGTTGTCTTACGATCCAACGGAGAGACCTGGGGTATCGAACCTACTGGCGTTGATGTCACATATGGATGCATCTCACAGGTCTGTTGAGCAGATTACAGCGGATTGTCAAGGTTTAAGCATGCGTGCCTTCAAGGAAGAAGTGGCCGAAACTTTGATCAAAGGGTTGACAAACCTCAAAGGAAGGTACGACTATTTCATGTCTGCGGCTCAGAGCCAGTATCTCCAGAAAGTCGCAGCAGCTGGAAATGAAAAGGCTGGCTTAAAAGCAGACGAAACAATGATACTGGTTCGCAGGATGATAGGTATCGATCAACTGTAGCTGCATGCATGAGATACCAAAGGATAGGAATAATATTGATCCGCTGCCTCCGGTTCCGAAGGCTGTTTACGAAATGAAAGTTATGGACGAGAGGGACTCAGATTCCTGCGAAAGCGTAGCATTTGAGCGAACTTCGTATATTGTTCTACAGACGCTTTAATCTAGAAAGAAAGTTTCATTTCAAGATTCGAGATAAATTACCTTAGTGGCAATCGCTTGACTTACGATAATATATCGACATTTCATCTATTAAAAGTTATAAAATATAAGATATTATTTAATATTTAAAGATATATTAATCGTTAGTTTAATAAAAAAAAGATTTAAAAATAAATTATTTAATAAATAATTTCAGTTGATAGTATTTCTATAACATCTAGTATAAAATAATGAAAAATAAAAATAAATTCGTTATTTATAAAAAATAGATTTATAATTTTATAAAATTAATAGCCAATATAAAATTAGTAGAAAATTAATAGATTATTAATAGAAAATTCCTTTTGTAAAACCTTTGTCCGGAATTATAATTGAATTATTATATATATATACGTTTTATTACCGTAGTTTTTATACGGTAATAATAAATATTGCTTGTATAGCAAAGAATTTTCGCAGTTAAAAGAAACAGTCAAGCAAGGTTTATAGCGTAGTTGATCGTTTTTATTCTATTATATTTTCCATTTGATTACTATTCTTCTTCTATCCAGAATTCCCTTATACTACTTCGAAATACGTACGATTATAAGCTACTAATATAGCTTCCAGGACTATCTACTAAGCGGTAATACTATTTTTTATCTTCGTTAATTCGTCTTCGTTTACGGTTATACCCGAATCTAGACAGTCTACTAACCTATCTAGATATTCGATAACTGCTAGCTCGGATTCTAGTAGGATGAAGGTTTTTACTAGAAATTTAATACGGTTACTAAAATTATATAGCTCCGGCGGATTCGGAATACGAAGTTTTAATATTATAGTTAAAACTAATAGATTTCGGGATTTAAAGTCCGTTATAGTAGGTAGACTAGCGAGGACTCGGTCGATATTATCGAATAACTCGAATTTAGTAATTTTATATTCTATTTCTTCTAATTAAAAAGATATAATTATAGTTATAATATTATTAGTAGAGATTCTATATATATTAGCCTGCAGCCTGGACTATTACGGAAGATATATACGTCAGATACGATAGTATAAATTAAATCAATTCGTAGTAGTTACGTAAAAGTACTAGTAAAAGAAGAAAAAAAAGCGACTATAAAATATATATATTGCGAAAATTCTATTACGTTATATTTTAAATAAACTATAGAAGTTTATACTACGAATATATTATAAAATAGATTCGAGTTAATTTTATATAGTTTTTTAGTTTAAGTTAATTAGATTAAAATAATAGTTTTTATACCGTATATCTAACGCTAGCGTACTAATATTAAAGTGAATTACTTACGGAACCGACGGTTAACCGGATATTAAAAAAATAAACAAAATAAAAAACAAAACAAGTTAATAGAAAATTAAATTTATTAATACAATATTTAGTTTATATAAACGAATTTTCCAACTAATTATTATTAATAATATTAATATAAATTGAATAGATTATTAAATTATATATTATATAATATTTTTAAATTTCGTTTAAATTAAATATTAAATAAATGTTTTTCTAGAATAGTATACGATTATAGATTAGACGAAAGATATATTATAGAACTAATTTATATTCTAGATAAACTAAAATTTAGTCTAGTAATAAAAAAAGAAAGAAAATAGAAAAAAATCGAGATTTAATATACTAGCGACGTTCTAGCGACTAGATAATAAATTTCGTCTTTAAACGTTCTAATTATATTTTTAAAATCTATATAATATATTTAATATTTTATAATTACTTTTTTTTAATAATATTATCTTCGATATTATATTATATTTGTCTATATATTTAAAATATTTATTAAATAAATCTATTAATTTTATAATCCGCTATAAAAATAAAAAAAGATAAAAAAAGAATATTTTTTAGCTATTATTATAATAGGTTTCAATCAATATATAATTATATTCTAGTTTAACAGATATATATTAAAATAAAGCTAAAAAAAAAATAATACTACTATGAATTAAATATAGATTTTCCAGAATTTATAATATAATTCGGAACGTATTATTATTATATTATAGTATCGGTTCAATTAATACGATAATTTTATCACAATATATATACTTACAAAAATATATTATATCGATAAATATATATTATATTCGTATATCGATAAATATATATTATATTCGTATATCGATATATATATATATATATATAGTAATAATAAATAATATTAAATTAAAATTTTAATAAATATAATCGAACTCGAATCTAATATAAATATTCGAGAATTTTAAATAGTAAATAAAAGTTCGAAATAATACGATTCCGATATACTAGCGATAATATAGTAAAATTTTATTTAATAGAAATTTTGATTTTCTATATTTTATTTTATTAATACGAGTTTTTCTTTTTATATACGTAGATATATTTTATCTACTTTATATAAATACTATAAATCGTTTAAATCTAGTTTTCGAATATTTAAAAGATTATTTTACTAATATTTACACTAAATATCGGAAGAATAAAAAAAGTTTCTTTAATTATAAAATAGTATAATTCCTTCTATTATATTAGTTTAAAGTTAATTATAATAGATTTTTTATATCTTCGATTTAACTATTAGATAGTTAATTTACGCGTATTATTTTATAGTATAAAACGGTAAAAAACTTTTTTTAGATAATTATAAAATTATAAAAAAGTTTATTTAAAATATAATTAACGTTTTAAAATAGATCTTTTCTTTTAATATAATATTTTATAATTTTATATATAAATTCGATTCCTTTAAATATTTTACGAAAACTTTAATTTTAACGATTTAGTATAAAAATTTTATAAATACGTTGATAAAAATTTAGTCTGAAAAAACGCCGTTATATAAATTAAATAGATTTTTTTAAAAGTAAAATTCCGAAAGTTTAAATTCTAGCGGCTTTCTACTATATCTATTTTTTCTAGTTCGCTATTTTATAACTTCGGCTTTTTATATAGTTTTTCTTCGCTATTATCGTTTCTATTTATTTTTCGTTTTTATTACGAAAACTCCGTTTTGCTAGTAGTATCTAGATCTTTTCTTTTTAGAAAAGATACTATTAGTATTCTAACGGTAGTTACGATATCTATAGCCGTATTACGCTCGATAGCGGTAGATCTAGATTTCCTAGATATAATCTATAATCATCGAAATAAAATAGCTAATTACTAATAATATATTATAGAATCGGAAAATATTTTTTAGATTATAATATTTTCGATTATAGAATAATATAAATATTATATAGTCCTGTTTAATACTATCTATAAAACTTTAAATAATAGAATAGATAAATCCGTTTAGATTTAAATATCTATAGTAGAATATTCGACGCTAATAATCGAATAATCTATATCGGTTATTATCGAGATTTCTTTATATAAAACGATATTTCTATCTATAATACTTCTAAATAGATTCTACGCTTTCGATAATAAATTAATAATAAATTATATCGAGTTACTTTCCCGCGTATTATTAAAGAGAAAATTCAATTATCTATTATTTTATTATAGTTTCCGTTAACTTTTTTATATATAGCTTCGAAGGCGCCGGAAGTATTCGGATTCTAATTTCTAAAAATTAAAACTATCGATATTCCGATTTTTTAAACGATTATTTTATCAAATAGTCTAATATCTTTTAATATTTTTAATTCGGTCTATAAATTTCTATAGATCGTTTTTTAATAATATTAAAAACATTAATTTTTCTATATCTATTCCGTTTTCCCCGTCTATTATAGAATAGAAAAATAGTTCGAAATAGAAATTTACTACGAAATCATATTATTTATATTAATATAAATATTTAAAGACGAGAAAATATAATTTTTATTATAGTAAATAGAATACTAGGTACTATAGATTATATAGATAATTTAAATAAATTCTATTAATTATAAAAATCTATTTTTTAATATATATATTATATATATAATCTTTAAATATCTAATATTTATTATTATAGTTTATTTCCGTTAAATTCTATTTTTTTTATTATATTTTAGTTTACGTTTTTTTTATTAAAAAATTATCCTAATTATATATTTTTAAAAAAAAATTTATAACTACTAGAAATTATATTTATTTAATTTAGATTGGCTATTTCGGTACAAATTCCCGTCGATATTTCGAAAACCCGATTTGAATTTTAACGAGTCGGTTCGAATCGGTTTCTAATATTAGAACCGAAAATCGAATTAGATTATAAATTAGAAACTAATAGAAATCTAATCCGATCTAATTTATAATTATATTAAATAATCGAATATAAAAATAATTATAGATAATATAAAATAGTGAAATATCCTATTGAATACTAGTTTCTATACCGGTACTATATAAATAATATTATTTTTTTCTAAATAATTCTATAGATATATATTTTTTTTCTAAAATTTTTAATTTTTTAAAATTTATTATTAACTAGCTATTATAATATTTTCGGATATATTTCTAGATTTTATATTAATTTTTTAATAAACCAGATATCCTTTTACTAAATAGTAATACGCGAAATATAGATTATAGCTAGTTGATTATCTATAAAAAATAAATATAGTCGGATATATATAATAATATAAGGCCTGGTAGCGCAGCGGTAACGCTGCGTGACCGGAAGGCCTAGCGGATCCAGCGCTCTTCGGAGTTAGCGGAGTTAATCCGGCGGGTCGGAGGTTCGAATCTCTCGAAGGCTAATCTAATATTTAAATTTTTTCTATCGATTAAATCGATTTTTATAGAGTTTTAAAAATATAGAAGGCCTAATTAATAGATCGTTTCGGCCTAGTCCGATCGATCGAAGTAATTTAAATTAATTAAAATTAAATAGATTATAGTTTTTCTTTAGATTTTAGTTTAAATCTAGCTTCTTTAAAAGTCTTTAATTCGAGTATTCGGTAAAATACTTAAATATTAAATAATTTCGTAATCTAATCGGTTTAGCGCCTCTAGCGTTAAAATTATAAAAGACTAAAATCAAAATCCGAATAATTAATCGCATATAAAAAAAAATAAAAAAATAAAAAATTTAATAATATAATAATATAATATATTTATTTAATAAAATAATAATTATATATCTTTCTATTACATTATATAGAACAATTAATTCTAAATTTAATATACTATTAATCTTTCTATTTATATATATAATAGCGATATCGGTAAAGATTTTATAATATAGTCTAGCGAAAAATACTTTAGAAATAAAAAGTTCGAAGCTTTTCTAATATCTATAGATTTTATGAAAAAATATTTTATTTAATAAATTATTAGTCATCTTTTTTGAAATATATTATTTTAGAGTATAACTAGTATTATAGTACTATAAAATTTCCTTTTACTTTTTTTTTTATCTTTTTCGATTCTATTTTTTCGAATCTTCGCTATATTTCTATAAAATAGAATTAATTTTTTATCTAAAATTATTTTAGCGTTATTATATAATTAATAATATTACTTTCATGAATTATTTATATTTAGATTTATATATACTATATATTTCGCTGTAATAAATAAAAGAAATAAAAGATTAATAATAGAATAAAATATAATATAATACGATATATAGTATATTAATGTTTTATTATAGTAGTTAATTATAAAAAAATAAAAGATTAGAAGTAAAATAAAATTATTTAAATAATCGTCGGCTATACAATAACTAGAAAATTAGAATTTTAAACGAATTTATATATTTCTATAAATTTCTAGCGTATTGTACTATTATAATATATAGAGTCTTTAGATAATTCTATAGCTACTAATCATATTACTTTACTATATTAATTAATATACTTTCTATTATATTGAAATTAAAACAATTATATATAAAATTTAAATTAGTCGTAAACCGTAAATATAGTAAAAAGTAGTCTGATACTAAATATAAATTCTATAAAATATAGAATATAGACCGTATTATAATATATAAATATTTTAAAAAATTTAATGAAATAAATCTTTAGAAAAGTATAGATATAAAGATAAAGATATTATTAAAATAAAATACTAGAAATTAGAAAATATACTATAGAATTAAGAAAATAATCTATAGTAATATAATAAGATAATAAATATAATATTAAATAATGATCTATATATAGTATTATACTATAAAAATAATCTACGTATTAAAACTTTTATAAAAGATACGGAAAAGACGATAACTATTAAATAGATAAAATAGAAATAAAATAAAATAAAATATTAATATAATATATCGAATATAAATAAAACTATCTAGTATAAAAATATTTATTTCTAATATTTTTTCTAGTCTAATATTATTATTAATAGTTCGAATAAAATGATTTTAATAAAATATATAGTTCTAATCGTTAATTTAATCTAATAATAAATAATCTATTATACCGATTTCTAAAAACTTTAATCCGCTAGAATTTTAGACCTTTTAGAAAAATAGATAGCGTTTACTAAAGAATTTAGTTATAGTAAAAATACGGTTAATAAATATATTAAATTTTTCTATAGAAAAAAAGATAAAAATAGCGATAATATCGTTAAAATTAAGAAAAAAAATTAGATAGTAAAAAGATATTCTTCTATATAGAATAATATTAAATTTAGAAATAATAGAAATTTAGCTAGAAGTATTAATTTTAATAGTCAAAATAAAGATATAAAAGAGGAAACGGAAGTAGATAATAATAAAAATATAAAAAAAAATAAAAATAAAAATATAGAAAAGAATATTAAATTATCTAACTAATTATATAGATTAAAAAATAATAGTCTAAAGAAAATATATTACCTATATATATTACTATACTAATACTAAATATAAAATATACTAGATTAATCTATTTTAATATAGAAAAATAATTATACTTTTTTACTAGAATTTAGCAATTTTAGCGGGTTAAACCTAGAAACTCGGATTTAACTCGGAACTAAATCGAATTAATATCTAGAAAAATTAGAACCGATTCGGGTCGATATTTAGAAAAATCGGAATCGATTCGAATCGGGTCGGTTTTTTTAATCCGGATTCGAAATCCGACCCGACGACTAGTCTAATTTATTTAACTAGTTTATTTAAATAGATATTCCGTTTTTAATTTTTTATCTTTTTTAGATTTTATAAATCTTTTATCTAAAATAGTTTGTATCTTTTATTTTTTTCATTACTAATAAATTCCGATAATAGATATTTTAGTAATTTACTATTTTAATAGTAATAGAAAATTTCTAATAAAAATATAGAAAAAGTATTATAGATTTTTATTTTAATTAGAAAAATTAATCGATAAATTTAAAAGTTTATATATTTTGAAATCTAATATAATTCTATAAATTTAAAATTTTTTTTTTTTAATTATTTAAATTTTGGATTTTTTATAGAAAATAATATGAAATTATTAACTTTATATTCTATAGATTAATATTTTTTATTAAAGTATTTATTCTAATTTTTCTAAATTTCATTTATATTTATATATATTAAATTATATATTTTTTATAAATTTACGATTTCTTTTTTACTACTAGTATTTTTATATTTACTATTTCTCTTTTCGCGGTATTATCTTTTACGTCTTTAAATATTATTTTTAGATTATTATCTATTAACGTTTCGAAAAGTAATATTTTTATAATATTTTATTCGCTATTATTATAGATAAATTTAGTTAAAAATAAAAATTTAATCTAGTTTCTCTATTTTTTATAAATATATACCTTTAGATAATATTCAAGTAATTAATTCTATCGTTTAATCTATTTATCTATTTAAAAATAGAATATAATATTTAAATAATATTTAATCTTTAGATAATAGTAGATTTCTAACTGGAATTCGCTTATAAATAGCGAGTTTCTGTTACTAATATATCTATTAGATTGAAATTCTTTATACTAAAATTTATTAATAATAAATTCCGTAAAATCCTTCGCGTTAATCGTTTTATAATATAGAATATACCTCGCTATTTTAGTAAATCGATCGACGGCTACTAGTACTAAATCTATAATACTTCGACTACATTAATTAGTTAGTAGTCTTGTAATATATAAAGCGTTTAACGCGTTATATAGACTTTGAAAATATAATTAGAACGCTTGGAAATAAAATTTGCCGTCTAGTCGTTAGAGCGTCGCTAGTATATTAGATTTCGATTCTTTTTCGCTTTTTCCTTTCTTTTATTACTAGGCTATATTTAGACTGGCCGGTTCGGGTCGGATTTCTATCGAATCGTCGGATATCCGACTCGATTTTAGTAACCCGACTCGGATCCGATCTAATTATATTATATATTTAATATTTTATTATTGTAATAAATAAATAAAAGTAATATATCCAAGTAATATATTTAGTCTAACTATAGATTTTTTAGCTAGTATAGTTAATTAATTAGATTTGTTTTAGTAAATTTATATAAAAGTTATACTAGTTTTATATTTTTATATTAGAATTCAGTAGTTTTAACGAATTAGATCGGATTATAATTTAGAATCCGAAATTCGGTCGGGTCGGATTACATTTTAGTTTAACTCGATTCGGATCGGATCGGGTTAGTTAATCCGGATTCGAAATCCGATCCGATGGCCAGTCTAACTATATTCTAGTCATTCTAGAATATAAATTAGTTCTATAAAAGATTTTTTATCTAGTTTATAATCGTATATTATTCTAGAAATACTATAGTTTATAGTTTTCATTTATTTTTTTAAACGTTTTTAGTTCGGTATATATTATTTATAATATAACTATATCGGTATCGATAGATAATATTTATAGTAGTTATAGCCGTAGTAAAGTACTCTAGATAGAACGATTTTAAACTAGTACTAAAACTATTAAACTGCGGATTATAGATATTATAGATTAATTTAACGAATATAACCCCTCTATATTAAAATATCTAATAAAAAAACTCTAGATTGTTTTCTATTATTTAGAAAATCTAATTAGAATTCTATAGTAATTTTATTACTAGTATATTTGAAAACTATATTATTTCCGATAATTAAATCTATTAATTATAGTCGTCTAATAGCTAGTTATAATCTAATAGAAATATTTCTTTAAAAACTTTTATTTCTAGAAAATCTAATTCTAGTTAGCTATCTAATAATAGTAATAATCTAAACAATAACAGAAATAATAGTAATAATTCCGATAATAATAAAAAGCTTGGAATTTTAAAAATTTAAATAATAGTAAAAAAGAAAACCCTTTTGAAAATATATTATAAAATAGAGGTTCTCTATATAATAGATCCGAACTATATTTTATAAAATTTTTCTTTTCTTTTAAACTAGCTATTAGGGCTTTGCGAGCGCTTTAAACTTCGTTGAAACTTAAAATTAAAGAGCCTAAAAAGTACGGCGATAAAATAACTTTTAAAAAATACTATAAATAGATTAAATTCTATAGAAACTGTTTTTATAAATTCGATATTTTATTTATTTATATAGATTAGATTCGATAGGTCTAGAATTTTATTAAAGGCTAGAAATTAAATTATTAGCTTATAAAAAGGAATTTTTATTAATAAAAATACCTTTAATAGTATATTATAAAATAAATTTATAGATTTTCTTTTAAATTTTACTACCGATTCTAAATTTTATTTATTAAATACTATAATAAAGTGTCTTTATATAATCTAGAATAATAATTAGAATATTCTAGAATTCTATAATTTCTTTATACTATTAAAAGTTTAGCTATTTCTTTTATCGAAAAAATAGTATTCGATTCCTTTTTTTTTAAATTTATCTAAAAATTATAGCGTACTAAATATATTTAAAATATAAAATTAAAAGATTTCGGCTATAATAAATAAAGACTTCGGCTATAATAAATAGATAGTTTAAATTATCTAATAGAAAAATTTAAATAAAATAATACCGGATTAATAATAGAATTCTTCTATTAATAAACTCTATCCGCCTCCGTATAGTAAAGGAAATTCTCGAAAATTCGAAAACCGGAATCGGAAAAACTAATTATAGAATAATTAAAATAGTATCGATAGAGAAAATATTTTTAATATTAATAATAATAACTTTAGAAAATTGTTATGGGGCTACCTGGGGGTCTGGTATCTCCAAGGGTTAGTTAGACTTATTAGTATATCTGTAAACGGAGATATAACGGGTAATTAGTTTAATTGCTAGAGTAGTATATAGCGATAACTAATAAATTAAATATAAGCTATAAAGGCGTCCGGGCACCAAAACCAAAACAAATTAACTAAATATAATAAAGTAATATATTTATTTACTAGATAAATTATAATATATATTTCTATAGAGTTTTATAAAATCGTTAATACCCCATTCTATATTCTAATAACCTCGGCCGAATTAACTTTTATAGCGATATTTTTAAAGATTTCGCGAAATAGTCTAGTAAATAGTACTTTTAAAATTAGATTTTCAAAACCTTTCTAGTAGTAATAGATATTTCGGAAAACTATAATACTAGCTTTTTATTTATATTTCTATTAATTTATTATTGGTTAGACTATTTAGAATTTATTACTTTAGAATATTATCTTTACCGCTATACTAGCGGATTTCCTTTTCTTCTATCTAATTCTACTATTTCTAGTCTTTACTAGATTTCTACGAATCGGTTTTATAGAATTTTTATATATTAGAAAACTTTCTAGCGCTATTATATAGTTTATTATATTACATTAATTTATTATTAGTCCGATTAATATATTCTATTGGAAGTACGTATTACGTACAACAGCTGTACCAAGGCGCCAAGGGCGCTAGTGCCGATCAGGCCTAGTGGTTCTAGACGCCAAGGCTCTGTTATCTTCTTTTTATATATTTAGTTCAGGCGAAAGCCTACTTTAGTAAATTAAGTTTAATATTCTATATATATAATCTTAATAGATTATAAACCCGAAAGTTCTAGCCGAATTAGTTTATAATAGTTATTATTGATCGCGAGTATTATATCTTTATATTTAAAGCCTTTTTAGGTATTTATCGAATCTTCCGAATTCGATATATCGATATCTATAATCGTACAAATATTCCGGTAACTACCGAAATTATTAATAGCTAAATCGATTCTTTTATTTTATTTTGTAACCCCCCGTTTAAACTATTACTACGTATAGATATTTTACCGTATACTATATAGATACGTTACTCTACTAATATTGAAAGCTGGTATATGAAAAAGGAATACCCTGCCGCGAATTATTATATAGAATATTCTATCTAACGTTTCTACCTTAGGGTCACCTGTATAAATTCTAGCAACAAGTTAACAACAAGCCAACAACAAGTCTGATTCAACAACAAGATTTTTAGAATTCGGATGTAACTCGGAGTTAGTAGGGATTTAGATTATATCTAACTATAAAAAGTCATAAGTTAAATTATAACAATTTAATAATAAATTAATAGAAAGTTTTGACTACTTTAGGTGAACATTATATTAATTACATATTGAAAGATATAAGATGTTTATCGGATATTAATATTTGAATTTTGGATTACTAGAGATTAACTGCCTGTTATAATTAAATATCGAGTAATATAAAACAGCTAATATATAGAAACGGTATATTTTATATAACTTACTACTAATATTATATTTTTAAAAACTAGACGTGGTTTAAAAATATGAAATTAATATTAACTTCTAATTAAAATATTATTAATTTATTGTTATACTGTGTAAGATGCTAATAAGATATTAATAAGATATTAATATAATGTTAAAATGCTGTTTATAAATTTAGATAGACACTAGAATATATTTAACTATAAATTTAATCTTATATAATATAGTCGGATGGTCTAGATATTTAGATAAAAGTTTTTCTAATCCTAGAAACTAGTCCCGATTAGGATAGTTCGAGAGGTTCAGTGTTCGAATCCTTCGGTTTTCAATTTTTTAAACTAATTTGGCGATTTAAATAGCCTAGATAAAATAAATCGATCTATCGGATTTGGATTTCGAAAGGTCGACCTATAAGCCGATAGACCAATTTTGGTATTTTACGGTATTTTAAAATATAATACGAATAGTCTGTTTTCGTAAAACAGTACGTTATTTTGAACAGATATAATTAATTACGGTATGTTCGTGTTGCCTATGCTCGACATTTTTGATCACGTGATGTTCTTTTCAACTTGACTTTAACAGGATGTTAACAAGCTGTTCAGATACTAGAGGCGTCACCTAAGGTAACTCGATATCTTAGATATCTTAAGGTATTAAAAATAGAAAAATAAATCGAGTTATCGACTTCGAATCTTAGAAACTTCTAGATCTAGTTAGCGCCGTCTAGAATCTTTAATCGGAAACGAGGTATCGATTTTACTTACCTCTAGAAATCAGTTTGAATTTTTTTTTCCAAAAGTCTCTCGACGAGATTCGAACGCTGAACCTCTAAAGAAGCTAGACCTAATTAGGATAACTATTACTAGGTAGGATTACTCCTAATATATTGGAAGTACGTATTACGTATAATAGCTGTACCAAGGCGCCAAGGGCGCTAGTATCGATCAGGCCTAGTAGCTCTCGGCGCTAAAGCCCTGCTACCTCCTTTTTATATACTTAGTTTAGGCGAAAGCCTACTTTAATAAATTAAGCTTAATATTCTATATATATAATTTCAATAGATTATAAACCCGGAAGCTCTAGCCGAGTTTGATTTATAAAAGTTATTATAGTTATTCGCGAATAATATACCTTTATATTTAACTTCTTTAATCCTTTAACTTTTTTATTTACTTATTAAATCTTTTTTTCTATCTACTCCGATATATATTATTAAACTATATATAATATAATATAGTAAACGACGAAGTTTATAGTTATACTACTATCTATAAGTACTCTAGTAACTGCCGAAATTATAAATAGCTAAGTAGACCCTTTTATCTTATTTTATAACCCCTTTTAGCCGTTCAAACTACTAACTTCTTTAATTTTAAATAGAATATAAGTCGCTAATTTACTATATATAGATATATTACTATAGGAATATTATACTAGATATAGTAGTTAGGCTTTCGAAATATAATCTTCTATAAATATTAGCTCTATACCTTACTATCTAGCTAACGCCAGCTATCTGCGTATATTCTAAAGTAATCTAGATAGCCGAGCTCCTACTAGCTATTATAAATAAATACGGGAAGTAATTATCTAGCTAATATAGTATAGGCTAGAACCCCTATAAAATAGGGGGCTAGTAGACTATATTTCTAGCTATTATATTTTTCTAACCTCTTAACGGTCTAAGTAAGTACCTACTATTTCTAAACTAACTACTATTCGCTTCTAGAATTTAGAGCTATCGAGCCTAGCTTTAGTTTTACTAGCTATATTATTTGGTCCTAAATAGTATAAGAACTCGAAGCCTCCTATTTATTACTAAAAACTATTATTATATTATTTTACTTTTCGAAGCTTTACCTAATCTATTCTAAACCTTATATCTACTTCTTTATTATTATTATTATTAAGGCCTTATACTAATTTTTATAACTTTAAAAATCTTAAATAATATTTTTTTTAGAGACTACCTAATAACCTCCGGGTAAGCTAAACCGCCTATAACTTCTAATTCTCTATTAAAGACTATAGGTTCTTCTATAATTAATAGTAAATCGACCTCGCTATCTAGAGCTATCTAAACCCGGACTTTAATTATTACCGATTAATATTACCTTCTATTATATTTAAAGATAACCCGGACTTTTTTATAGCTTTTAGTTCCTTTCCGATACCTCTAAGCCCGAATAACTTATTCGGCCTCGAAGTTATTACTCTTCTAGGCTATTTACCGTCTAGATCCCCTACTATATCCGACTTCTATAATACTATTCCTCGCGGAACTCTAATTTAATCTAGTACTAAGCTCGGCGATATATCTACCTCTATACTAACTATAGATAATACTAAACTAAGAGGTTCCGGCTATCCTATTAATATAGTTCCGAAGCTCAAGACCTGCTCGGACTATAAAAACTAGAAGGAAGGTATTATAGTCTACTATATTTTTAATAACTTCCGAACTATTACTAAAGGCCTTTTATTTCCGGGTATTTCCGAATATAAGAAGGAATATATAGAATACGCCTATATAGTAATTAAGATAACCTATAGTATTAATACTAAAAATTTTATTAAAGATATTATATTAGATATTAATAAAATACTAGATAAATTCTAGATATAATATAGAATCTATAGTACCGGTAAATTAATAGAACTCGATATCTAGCTAGATATCCTTTATTATAATAGTTCTTTCGAAAATATAAAAGCCTACGTAGCTAAATTTTATAAACTTACTAATAAGATTTTAGCTATAGGCGTTATTATTTTAGAAAGCCTTTTTATTTTAAAATTCTTTCGGGGTCTTAGTACCTTTTTTAGCTACTTCTAGACCTTATTTACCTAAAATAATATTATCGTTAGAAATAAAGATAGGCGAAAATAGAAGATAGTTATTCTAAACGAAATAATTAGTATTACTATTAGTAAAGAGTATTACTAATATAGTAGTACCGAGTCTACTACTACTAGAACTAAAGCCTTCCTATCTATAAATAACCCGAATAAGCGAGTTATTAAAGTTAACTACTATTTTTACTATAACCGAGATAGCTATATAAAGGATACCTACTATAGTCTATATCCTAAATTAAAAAAGATTTAGATAGTAGATAAATAAAAGAATAGCGGTAGTAAATACTAGAAAGGTAATAGTAGTAATAAAGGTAAAAGCGGTAAAAAAAAGGATAGTAAAAATAGTAAAGAGATAAGTCTAAAGATAATAAATCTAAAAATAAATCTACCGAGTCTAAAGAGTTATTAAACTTTATTATAGTAGTACCGGCCTCTATTAATTCTAGCTTTATAACTTTTATTTCTATAGCCTTATCGGCTTTATTAAATAAACTAGACTTTATTAATAGTTAGATATTCGGCTATATCTATAACTATTATACTACTTTCTAGTAGTACCTTTTTATTAAATCTATTATAAAACCTATCTAGAGCGAGCCTATAACCGGTATTAGAAGCGCTATTAGCTTCCGACTAATTACTAAAGGTACTATTATACTTAATTACTTTATTAATAGTAAATACCGCCCTATAGAACTCTATAATATCCTTTATACTATAAGGTCCGGTACTAATCTACTATTAATATTATAAATTTAGAAAATAGGCGTTAAAGTAATTATTAAAAATTCTAGCTTTAGCTTTAGTTTTAATATTCCGGATTTAACGTTAACTATCTATATATACGAAGGTCTATTCTTACTAAATATTAATACTATATAGCGCGGCCCTATAAAATTTTTTTCTATTTTTTCTTTTTTTTTTTTCTATCTTCGTCCTTATCTTTATTAATACCCGATATAGCTTTAAAGGCCTATACTAAAATATTAGTAGAAGTAGAAAATATCTAGTATACCCGGCTTAGATACTTTAGTAACTAGAATTTATATAAATTAGTAAATATATCTATAGGAATCGATCTATCTAAAGTCCCTAAATCTAGATCCGATTTCTATAAAGTTTATATTCTAGATAAGTAATATAATTAGCTTTACGGGGACTATATCCGCCCCGGTAACGGCCCTATAAATCTTATTTACGCTAATTATATAAATCCTATTCGAGAAAATAAGGTTCTAGTTATATATAATAGGAGCTAATATATCTTTACCTTTCTAGATAATAATACCTGGAAGTATAGTATCTATATAACTAAATTAAAAGACGTTTTCGAAACCTTAGAATACTAGAACTACTTCTACGCCTATAATAAAAAAGGTATTTTCGTCGTTAAATATTTTTATAGCGATAATAAATTTAGAAGCTATATTATATCTAAAAGCTTCGCTAATAAAAATATCTAGTAGAAGCTTACCGTACCTAATAATCTATAATAAAATAGTATATCTGAACGTTTCGGATAGATACTAATATATAAAGCCTACCCTATATTAGTTTATAGCGGCTTTAGTAAGAAATATTAGCCGCTATTTATTAAAACTACTATTTTTCTATATTTCCGGTTATCTAATAGTAAATTAGGTATAACTCTATATAAAAAGGAATATAGTAAACTTCTAGATTTAAGCCGATTCTATATTCTAGGTTCTATAGCGTACCTAATATATAGTAAAAAGATTCAGAAGTTCTATAATTAGAGCTATAAATATATTTTAATCGGTTATTTTAGTAATACTATCTATAAGCTATTAGACTTTTAGAATAAAGTTATTCGCGCCTTTTCTATAGTATTTAAAAAGATAGGTTAAAATCTAGATTTATTAGATCTATAGGAATTAGAGGAATTAGAAAATAAATAGCCCCTATAGAAATAGCAGCGTACTAATAGGAGGTCTAATCCTAGAAGATCTAATTTTAAAAGGTTGTAACTATAATCTAGTAATCTCTATTTAATATCTAAACTAATAGCTTTTCTGGTACTTTACCGGATTTCTTTTACCTATAGTTAAACTTTTTTACCGGCTAATCTACCTACTAGACCTAATATTACTAAAATTAATAATTCCGAATTAGATTCTAATAAATTACTATTCTACTTTTAGACTATTATATTTTATTTATAAACCGACTATACTATTTAATTCCTTATTAAAGTTCTATATAATTACCCCGAATTCTAGATACTAGATAATTATAATTATTCTTTATCGGACCTTACTATAAACGTCTATATATTTATTAGTACTATAAGAAAAGGTACTATATTAGACTCTTCCGAACCCTAGTTATATAAGGAGGCTATAGGATTACCCTATACCGATAAATAGCGTAAGACTATAGAAGAAAAACTAGTATTATTAGAATTAAACGATATATAGATATTATATACTAAAATATCCCCTTGTAGGGCCCCTGTCCGGGGTTATAATTGAGTTATTATACATATACGTTTCATTACCGTAGTTTTTATACGGCAACAACAGTTGTTGCTTATACAGCAAAGAATTTTCGCAGTTAAAAGAAGCAGTCAACTAAGGTTTACAGCGTTAATCGTTTTTATTCCATTATATCCTCTATTTAATCACTATTCCTCCCCTATATTCTAGGAATAAATATCGCTCTATATATACGGAAGAGCGAGCGACCTTCTGCTAGGATTCCCTTATACTACTTTAAAATACGTACGATTATAAGCTACTAATATAGCTTCTAGGACTACCTACCAGGCGGTAATACTATCTTTTATCCTCGTTATTTCGTCCTCGTCTACGGTCGTACCCGAATCCAGACGGCCTACTAACCTATCTAGATACTCGACGACTGCCAGCTTAACGGTTAGCTTAGATTCCTGCTCGAATTCCAGCAGGATAAAGGCTCCTGCTAGAAGTCTAATATAGTTACTAAAGCTATACGGCTCCGGCGGATTCGGAATATAAAGTTTTAGCGTCGTATTTAGGACTACCGGATCCTAGGATTCGAAGTCTATTATAGTAGGCGGACTAGCGAGAATTCGGTCGACGTAATCGAATAGCTCGAATTCGGCAGTTTTAAGCTCTATTTTTTTAAATTAGAAAGATATAATCGTAGTTATAGGTCCAGTATTAGTAGAGGTTCTATACTTATTAGCCTACAGCCTGGGCTATTACGGAAGATACGTACGTCAGATATAATAGTATAAGTTAAGTCAGTCCGTAGTAGTTACAGGTACTAGTAAAAGAAGATAAAAAAGAAGCGACTACAAGGTATATATATATACGAAATTTCTACTATATT
Organism: Rusavskia elegans; assembly: GCA_011316305.1. Taxonomy (NCBI): domain Eukaryota; kingdom Fungi; phylum Ascomycota; class Lecanoromycetes; order Teloschistales; family Teloschistaceae; genus Rusavskia; species Rusavskia elegans. The sequence goes on along the minus strand of SAUG01000009.1, from coordinate 55,006 downwards.
ATATTTTAAGTAAACTATAGAAGCTTATATTATAAGCGTATTATAGAGTAGATTAGAGTTAATTTTATATAGTTCTTTAGTTTAAGTTAATTAGACTAGGGTACTAGTTCTTATACCGTATATCTAACGCTAGCGTACCAATACTGAAATAAATTACTTACGGAACCGACGGTTAACCGGACACTAATAAAACAAATAAAATAATATACTAAAATATTACTACCTTCTATAAAATATCTTTTAGGGAGTAAATAGATATATAAAATTAAAAAGGACGCCGATAGTAAAACTACGCGCTTTAAAGCTCGCTAGGTTATTTATAGCTTTAAATAGGAAGCCGGTATCGATTTTAATAAAACCTTCGTTTCTATTATTAAGCTAATATTATATAAAGCTATTTTTACTATAGCTGCCGCCTATAGCCTAGAGTTCGATTAAATAAATATTAAAATAGCCTTCCTCTATAGTTATATCGATAAGATTATTTATATATAATATCCTACTAGTTTCAGCGACTCTAATTTAATATATAAACTTCGGAAGGTCTTCTATAGTTTTAAATAGTCGCTTTAAATCTAGTACCGCTATTTTACTAAGTTTTTTACTACTATCGGCTTTAAATCTTTAGAATTTAATTATAAGATTTTTTATAATAGTATAATTATTATAGGTATTTTTATTAATAATATCCTTCTATATAACGCTAGTTATTAGGACCTTAATAATATTAAGGTATATCTAAATAAATATTTTTAAATATTAGATCTAGACCCTATTAATTTCTATTTCGGTATAAAAATTATTAGAAACCGGGAACTCTATATTATTTAGTTAAACTAAACTATCTATATCGAATAAACTCTAAAGGATTATAGCTTTACTATCTATAAAAATAATATTTCTATTTCTATAGATTCCGGCCTTTATTTAGAAACCGCCCCTGCTAATTAGGACTATCCTTTACTAATAAAATATAAATATTAAAATACTATCGGCTCTTTAATATATATTATATTTAGAACCTACCCTAATATCGCTTTTACTGTTTCCGTTATTAGCCGATATTTATCTAATTCTATAAATTACTACTAGAATACCGTTACTAGAATCTTTAAATATCTATATAAAACGGCTTACTTTATTTTTATCTATAGAAGCGATCTATAGAAGCTTCGGGGGTATACTAACGCCGATTAGATAAGTAACTATAAAATCCGACGCTCTATTTCTAGATATATTTTCGATATTAGATCCGGTACTATTAGCTAGTTATCTAAATAGTAAGCTACTATAATAATATTAACTACCGAAGTAGAATTAGATAGGGAGACTAAAGCTACTAAGAAGGCTATTTAGTTAAGTTATATTCTAGCTTAGTTATTAATTAATAAATAGAATCTAAATACTACCCTAGATATAGTAACCTTCTATAGTAATAATTAAGGCGCTATTACCCTCGCTAAGAACCTCTAGTTCTATAGTCGTACTAAATATATTAATATCTATACTAAATTTCTATAGGAGAAAGATACTAATAAAACTATCGACCTTTAATATATTCTAACGGAGTAAATAGTTACTAATAGATTTATTAAAGCTCTAGATAAAGGTAAATTTGAGGCCTTCCGTATAATATTTAGGCTCGAAAACCCTAAAATACTCTAAACCTTAAGCGATAATAATAATAATTTATCTAAATTTCTTCTAATAATAATTTCCCCCGGAATATAATTAACTCCGGGGTAATACCGATTACTATATACCTATAAGTATAATTTTCGGAGAGTAAAATATATATTATAGGGGGTAGTTAAGCCTTTAAATAACTCTAGGCCCTATAGGCCTATCTATATAATACCTATATCGTTTTTAAATCGCTATACCCTTTATATACTTTCCGATAGTTTATTTAATCGAAATCTATATATAGTTATTTATACCCGGATTTATTTTTCTATTTTAGTAGTAAAACGCTAAAAATATACTTTTAGTCTAAACCCTACTAAATTCTATATTAATTCTAATATATTAACTAGTTTTAATACTAGTTAAGGTATTCTGGCTATTTAGTAGTTAACTAGGTACTATATAAAGCCTTTCGGAACTAGCGCGGGTATACTATAGTTAGCGCCCTAGCCGCTAGCCGCCTACTATATATTTTCGCCTGCTATTTACTACTACTATATTCTTCGAATATATTTTTACTAATTCTATACCGTCTAATATATAAATTATACCGTTCGATTCCTTATATTCTATACTTTTATTTAATAATATTTATAGCTATTATAGATTTAAATAGTCTTTAAAGATTTAATTTTACTATCTATATCTCTAGAAAACTCGACTTATATATATATATCGAAGTTTTTAATAAGCTATTCGATAACTTTCGAACCTATATCGCCTTTATAAACTATAATAATAATCTACTTTATCTCTATCCTCTAGTACTATCCTACCTAAGCCTCGAATCCAAGCGCTATTAAATATAAGATAATATCGATAGCTTTTAGAATTATAATATTTTTAGCTATTTATAGCTAGATAGCGATAATATATAAATATATATCGGGGTTTTCGCTATCTAGCTATACCGCTAAATTGATTATAGAATTCTATAGGAACTCTAGGAATAGTACTATTAGAACGCTATAATTATTAATAATCCGAAAACTTATATTAATCCTCGAAGCTATAGTAAGTACCTCTATATCTAGGACTACCTAGGCGATATAACCTTTAATATATTAATAAAAGCTCGTAATATCCTAATAGGCGCTTAATATACGCTCTTTAAATAAGTTAAAAAGAAATATAATATCTATACCATATAGTATCTTAGCGGCGATAATAATAACTGCTAGTACCTATAACTTACTACTAAATAGGTACTTTCGATCGCTAAAGTTCTAGATACGCCCTTTAAATCAGGTAATATCCGTTTTAAATATTTTAAATAGATTTATATTATAAACTAGTACCTATACCAGTACTCTACTAAGTATACTACTACTATAGAAGGCTTAGGATACTATAGGAGCTATAGGAGCTCTATTTTCTTTTATCTAGACTTCGATTTTTATATTTTATATACGTAGATCTACTATAGAAAACTTATTTTTTTATTTTATTTTCCTTATAATATATATCCGCTATAGAAGCTCTTTAAACCTTATCCTTATATTATATATAAACTCTTTTTCCTATAGGTTTTTTAGCGAGTATATAGCGAGCCTATTTAATTTTTACTTTCGGTATATATATAGTATATTATTCGTATAGGAGTATTAAAAGTATATATTACGTATAATAGCTGTACTAAGATACTAAGGGCGCTAGTATTAATTAGGCCTAGTAGCTCCCGGCGCTAAAGCCCTGCTACCTCCTTCTTATATACTTAGTTCAGGCGAAAGCCCATCTTAGTAAATCAAGCTTGATGTTCCACATATATGATTTCAATATAATAGTATTATTTTACCTCTAGACCAAAGTCTCTAGTATTAAAAACCTTCTATTATTCTAATAATAAATAAATTTTCTTCTATTTTGTTGTTAACTTGTTGTTGAATTATTGTTAGAAATAAACTAAATCTAATTAGCTTCTGACTAGTAGTTAAATAAAATTATAAATCTATAATAAAATTTAAATTCAAATTAACCAATTGCTAAAAACTAATTATTACTGACTGGTAGATAAATAGGATATCTAATTAGTAATAACAACGATTTAAAATTAATTCAGAATCTAATTTTTAATTTCTTATAACTTCTTTTCGACTTTTAATTAGATATAAATTAATTTGAATCTTTTATTAATTTACAATTAAATTGTTGCTAGAAAATATATAGGTGACCTTAAGGTAGCCTTATATAAGCGCTGTAGTAATCTAGATAGCTTTAGCTATTAAAAATAAATACGGGAAGCGACTATCTAGCTAACTTAATATAGGCTAGAGTTTCTATAAAATATGGGGCTAGTAGATTGTATCTTTAGCTATCGTATTTTTTCTACTTTTCTAACGGTCTAAACGAGTCTCTACTATATTTAAACTAACTACCTTACCTCGAGCCTAGCTTTCGGCTTTACTAGCTATATCGTCAAGTCCTAAGTAGTATAAAAACTCGAAACTTTCTAGTTATTACTAAAAACTATTATTATATCGTTTTGACCTTCGAAAGTTTATCTAATCTATTCTAACCCTTATATCGACCTCTATATTATTTTAATTACTATTATTAAAGCTTTATATCAACCCCTATAATTCCAAAAATCTTAAATATTATCTATTACTTCTAATTTCCTATCGAAAACTACAGATTTTTATATAATTAATAGTAAATCGATCTAATAATCTATAGCTATCTATATCCGCATTTTAACTATTTTCCGCTATTAAAATCTCCTTCTACTATATCTAAAGACGATTCGGAGTTTTTTTATAACTTTCGGCTTTTCTTTTAAACTGGCCGTCGGGTCGGATTTCGAACCCGAGTTCGTATTCCGACTTTTTTAGATACTAAACCGAGTCGGTTCCGATTTTTCTAGATATTAAACCGACTCGGTTCCGGATTAAATCTAGGTTCCCGGGTTCGACTTGCTAAAACAGCTAATACGTAGTATGAAAGTATAATTCTAGTATAAAAGTAATACCTATCTATTAGAAATTAATCTAATAAAAAGAAATATATTACCTATATATATTACCTATAGATGAAATTAATTAATTAAATAATTATTTTATTAATTGAAGTATTATACTATAATACTTATAGTATTATATCCTATATAGAAAGTTTCATAGGTTAGATCTCGGTTCCTATTTTATAACCCGACCTAATTCTCGGTTCTAATTTTAGGAACCGACCTATACCGCTTAGCGGGTCGGATCGAAACGACTTACTAAAACTCGGGTCGGGTTTCTAAAATACCGACGGGAATCTGTACCGAAGTGACCAGTCTATTTCCTCCGATATTTCTAAATTCGAATAATTTATTCGGCCTCGAAGTTATTATAACTCTAGGTTTTCTTTCGAATTTATCTTTTTATAACGCTACTTTTCGCGGTATTCTATAGTCTAGTACTAGGTTCGGTAATATATCTACCTCTATAATATTAATTATAGATAGTATTAAATTAAAAGGTCCCGGCTACTCTATTAATATTATTCCGAAGTTTAAAACCCGCCCGGATAATAAAAACTAGAAAGAAAATATTATAGTCTACTATATATCTTATTACCTTCGAACTATTATTAAAAGTTCTTTACCTTTTTATATTTTTAAATAGAACGCGTCTATATAGTAATTAAAATAATCCATAGTACTAATGTTAATATCTTTATTAATAATATTATACTAGATACTAAAACAAAATTTAATAAATTCAATAAATTCTAGATATAATATAGAATCCGTTGTATCGGTAAACATATAGAATTTAATATCTAGCTAGATCTTATATGCGATTAATTATTCGGATTTTAATTTTAGTCTTTTACGATTTTAACGCTAGAGATACTAAACTGATCAGATTATATAATTATTTAGTATTTAAGTATTTTACCGAGAACTCGAATTAAGGACTCCCGAAGGAGCTAGATCTAGACTAAAACCTAGAGGGAAACCGTAATCTATTTAACTTTAATTAACTTAAATTACTTCGATCGATCGGACTAGGCCGAGACGATCTACTAACTAGGCCCTCTATATTTTTAAAACTCTATAAAAATCGACTTAGTCGATAGAATAAACTTAAGTATTAGGTTAGCCTTCGAGGGATTCGAACCCCCGACCCGCCGGATTAACTCCGCTAACTCCGAAGAGCGCTAGATCCGCTAGGCCTCCCGGTCACGTAGCGTTGCCGCTATTTTTTTAAAAATATAGAAGTTTATATAGCTAAATTTTATAAGTTTACTAATAATATTTTAGGTATCGGTATTATTATTTTAGAAATTTCTTTTATTTTAAATTTTTTTTAAAGCTTTAGTATCTCTTTTAGCTATTTCTAGACCTTGTTTATTTAATATTATATTATCTTAGATAGAACTATTATTTTCATTATTAGCGGGATATATTACTAATATAGTAGTACCGAGTCTATTACTACTAGAACTAAAGCCTTTCTATTTAAAAATAATTCGAATAAACGAATTATTAAAGTCGATTACTATTTCTACTATAACCGAAATAGCTATATAAAGGAAATCTACTATAGTCTATATTTTAAATTAAAGAAAGGCAAGATAGTAGAAAAATTAAAGTATAGCGGTAATAAATACTAAAAAAGTAATAATAATTAAAATAAAGGCAGTAAAGAAAAGAATAATAATAGTAAAGATAATAAATCTAAAAATAATAAATCTAAAGATAAATCTATTAAATCCGAAAAATTACTAAAACTTTATTATAGTAGTACCGGCTTCTATTAATTTTAGCTTTATAACTTTTACTCCTATAGTTTTATCGGCCTTATTAAATAAATTTGTTATTTTTAATAGTTAAATAGTCGACTATATCTATAACTATTATATTATCTTCTAATAATATTTCTTTATCGAATCTAGTATAAAACCTATCTAAAATAGATCTAAAACTAGTATTAGTAATATTATTAGCCTTCGACGGATTATTAAAGGTACTATTAGATTTAACTATTTTAATAATAGTAGATACCGCCCTATAGAGTTCTATTATATCCCCGGGTCCGGTATTAACTTCCTATTAATATTATAAATTTTAAAGATAGATTTTAAAATAAATATTAAAAACTTTAGTTTTAACTTTAATTTTAGTATTTCGGATTTAATATTAACTATTTATATATATGAAAGTGTATTCCTATCAAATATTAGTACTATTTAACGCGGCTCTATAAAAATTCCTTCTATATTTTTGGGTCGTATCTTTATTAATACTCGATATAGCTTTAAAGGCTCTCGCTACAATATCGGTAGAGATAAAAAAATATCTAGTATACCTAGTTTAGATATTTTAGTAATTAAAATTTATATAAATTAGAGAATATATTTATAGAAATTGACTTATTTATAGTCTCTAAATCTAGATCCGATATCTATAGAATTTTTATTTTAGGTAAATAATATAAATAGCTTTATAGAGATTATATCCGCCCCGATAGTAGCTTTATAGACTTTATTTACGCTAACTATATAGGTTCCATCAAAAAAAATAAAGTTATAGTAATATATAATAGGAGTTAGTATATTTTCAATTTTCTAGAAAATAATATCTGGAAGTATAGTATCTATATAACTCAAATAAATAGTATTTCTAAACTTCTAGAATACTAGAATTACTTCTATATTTATAATAAAAAAAATAACTTTATTATTAGATATTTCTATAGTAATAATAACTTTAGGAATTATATTATATCTAAAAGCTTCACTAATAAAAGTATTTAGTAGAGATCTACTATATCTAATAATTTATAATAGAATAGTTTTTCTAAATATTTCAGGTAGATACCAATATAGAAAATCTATTCTATACTAGTTTATAATAGCTTTAGTAGAAAATATTAGCCGCTATTTATTAAAGCTACCACTATTTTGTTTTTTAAGTTATCTAGTAGTAAATTAGATATAACTATACGCTATTTAGGCCCGATATTAATCTACGAAGCGAGATACGAGCGAGTAGATTATATCGGGCCTAAATAGCTTCCGGATTCGTTTTAAAATCCGATTTTCGAGGCTATATTTATTATTAAAGTAATATATTCTTTTTATATTGAAATACTTCTAGAATATATTTTTATATATCAATTGGTTTAAATATATTCTATTAATAAAATAAATAAATTTTTTCATAGAAATCGAATTTTTAAATAGCTATTAAAACAAATTTAACTAACTACTATAATATATCTTAAAGGTCTAATATTAATTTCCTAAATAGTATTAATTTCAGCCTATAACGTCAGATATATATTACGTATATATAGTAGAAAGTTAGAGGTACTAGATTTAGATAAGGTTTAGCGCCGGCCCAGTAGGGCTAGTAGAGCTATCAGGAATATTACTAATAACCCTATTTTAAATATCCAATTACTTAACGTCTATTAATTAGAATTTGATTAATTTTATATCGTTCGGAAGTATTAAATAAACACTTCAATATTAATAATATTTAGCCTATAACGTCAGCTGCGTATTGCGTATATATAGTAGAAAGTTACAGGCGCTGGATTTAGATAAAGCTTGGCGCCGGCCTCGTAGGGCTGCTATAAATATAACTAATAACCCTAACTTGTATACGTACATCCTTAATACCTATTAGCCAAAATTTGATTACTTTTATATCGTTCGAAAGTTTTAAATAAGCTTTTTAATATTTATAATTTTTAGCCTATAACTTCAGCTGCGTATTACGTATATATAGTAGAAAGTTATAGACGCTGTATTTAGATAAGGTTTAGCGCCGACCTAGTAGGGCTAGTAGGGCTATCAGTATCTATACGGTCGTAATAGATAAAAGTATTTTATACGCTTGATTCCTTAACGCCTATTAGTTAGATAAATATACAAAATAGATGTATTTATAGGATTTATTAAGTTCTTTAAATAGAATCAGTTTACAGCCAATTATATTCGTTAGCGTAAAAGTTATTCTATACAGAAATTTTAATCGAGTTTTAATATTCGGTTACGTTACTGCAGTTTTAATAAGGCGGGTAGTTATCAGTAATTCGATTTCCAGTATATTATTTAATATAAAAAGAAGTATAGTTAACTTCTAGATTTAAATTAACTCTATATTCTAGGTTTTGCAGCGTATCTAATATATAGTAAAGAATTCAAAAAATTCTATAATCGAAGCTATAAATATATTTTAATTAGTTATTTTAGCGATATTATCTATAAATTATTAAACCTTTAAAATCAAATTATTTTCGCCTTTTCTATAGTATTTGAAAAAAAAGATTAAACTCTAGATTTATTAGATCTATAGAAATTGAAAATATTAGAAGATATATTTAAATAGTAGCTATTATAGAAGTAGCAGCGTACCAATAGGAGGTCTAATTCCAACGGGTCGCAGTTATAATCTAGTAATCTTCTATTAATATCTAAATTAATAGTTCTTTCTCGTTAAATTCTGGTATTTTACCGAATTTCTTTTATCTATAGTTAAACTCTATCGCTGGCTATTCTACCTACCAGTTCTTATATTACCGAGATTAATAACTCGGATTTAGATTTCGATAGATTACTACCTTGTTTTTAAACTATTATATTTTATCTATATACCGATTATACTATTTAATCTCTCGTTAAAGTTCTACGTAATTACTCCGAATTCCGGGTATTAGATAATTATAATCGTTCCTAACTAGACCTATTTATGATTATCTATATATATATTAGTACTAAAAAAAGTACTTAAATAGATTATTTCGAACCCTAGTTATATAAAGAAGCTATAGAATTATCTTATACCGATGAATAGCGTAAGGCTATAGAAGAGGGACTAGTATTAATAAAATTAAATAATATTTAGATACTATATATTAGAATATCTCTACCTTTAATAGAATATCTTCTAGGAAGGAAATAGATATATAAAGTTAAAAAGGACGCCGATAATAATATCGCGTACTTTAAAGCTCGCTAGGTTATTTATAGCTTTAAATAGAAAGGCAGTATCGATTTTAATAAAACCTTCGCTTCCGTTATTAAACTAATATTATATAAAGCTATCTTCGCTATAGCTGCCGCCTAAGGCCTAGAATTTAATTAAATAGATATTAAAATCGCCTTCCTCTACGGTTATATAAATAAAATTATCTATATATAATATTCTATAAGTTTTCGTAATTCTATTATAATATATAAGCTTCGGAAGGCCTTTTATAGTTTTAAATAGTCGCTTTAAATTTAGTACCGCTACTTTACTAAATTTTTTACTACTATCGGCTTTGAATTTCTAGAATCCGATTATAGTATTTTTTATAACGATATAATTATTATCGGTATTTATATTACCGATATCTTTTATAATAGCGCTAGTTATTAGGATTTTAATAATATTATAATATTTTTGAACGAAATTTTCTAAATATTAGATTTAGATTCTATTAATTTCTACCTCGATATAAAAATTATTAAAAACGAGAGACTTCGTTCTATTTAGTTAAACTAAACTACCGATATTAAATAGATTCTAGAAAATTATAGCTTCGCTATCTATAAAAGTAACGTTTCTATTTCTATAGATCTCGGCTTTTATTTAGAAATCGCCCCTAGCGATTAGTAGATTGGCCGTCGGGTCGAGTTTCGAACTCGGGTTAAAATAACCGACCTAACCCGAGTCGGTTTCGACTTTTCTAGGTACCGAATCGACTCGGTTCCGGGTCGAACTCGGGTTCCCGGGTTCGACCCGCTAAAACCGCTAAAATCTAGTATAAATGTATAACTCTAATATAAAAGTTATATCTACTAATTTATAATAAATCTAGTTAAAGTAAATATCATATCTAAATATATTACCTTTATATATAATTAATTAAATTATTCTATTTAGTATCCTACTAGCCTTTATATAGAATAATATTAAATTAATGATTATATTATACTATTTATAGAAGGTGTAGCGGGTCGGGCCATCGGTTTCTACTTTATAACCCGATTTGATTCTTGATTCTAACTTTAGAAATCGACCTATACCTCTTAGGGAATCCGACCTGAAGTAGCCAGTCTAGCGATTAGGACTATCTTTTACTAATAAAGCGTAAATATTAGAATACTATAAGTTTTTTAATATATACTATATTTAGAACCCATTCTAATATTACTTTTACTATCTCCGTTAATAGCTAATATTTATTTAACTCTATAAACTACTATTAGAACGCCGTTACTAGAATTTTTAAATACCTATATAAAACAGCTTACTTTATTTTTATCTATAGAAACGACCTATAAAGGCTTCGGGGGTATATTAATACCGATTAGGTAAATAATTAAGAAATATAACATTCTATTTCTAGGTATATTTTCGATATTAGATCTAGCGTTATTTACTAGTTATCTAAACGATAAACTATTATAGTAATATTAACTACTAAAGTAAGATTAGATCAAGAGACTAGAGCTAGTAAAGAGGCTATTTAGTGATATTATATCCTAAATTAGTTATCAAATAATAAATAGGATATAAATACTATTCCAGATATAGTAATCCTCTATAGTAATAACTAGGGCGCTATCGCTTTTACTAAAAGTCTTTAATTCTATAAATATAATAATATATAGATTTCTATATTAAATTTCTATTAAAAAAGATTACTAACGAAGCTATCGACCTTTAGTATATTCTATAAGAAGAAAACAATAGCTAATAGACTTACTATAATTCTAGATAAAAGTAAATTCGAAACTTTCTATATAGTACTTGGATTTAAAGACCTAAAAACGTTTTAAACGTTTAATAATAATAGTAATAATCTATTTAAATTATAATAATCTCTCTAATAATAATCTCCCCCGGGATACTATTAATTTCGGGATATTACCGATTACTTTATATCTATAAATACTATTTTTAGAAAATATAATATATATTTTAGAAAATAGTTATACTTTTAAATATTTTTAGATTCTATAGATCTATCTATATCATATCTATATCGTTTTTAAATTACTATATATTTTTTATACTTTCCGATAGTATATTCGAGTGAATTCTATATATAGTTATTTATACCCGGATTTATTTTTCTATTTTAATAATAAAACATTAAAAGATTACCTTTACTCTAAACTCTATTAAATTCAATATTAGATTTAATATATTAACTAGTCTTAATATTGGTAAATATATTTTAACAATCTGATAGACTATATTAACTCTATATAAAGCTTTTCGGAGCTAGCGCGGGTATAGTCTAGTTAGCGTTCTAGCTATTAACTACCTGCTATATATTTCTCGTCTAGTATTTACTACTATAATTCTAAATATACCATTTAACTCTTTATATTCTACGCTTCTATTAAATATTATTTATAGCCGTTATAGATTTAGATAGCTTTCGAAAATTCGACTTTATTATTTATAGTTCTAGAAAGCTCGACCTATATCTATATATCGAAGTATTTATCGAACTATTTAATAGTTTTCGAGCTTTTATTACCTTTATATACTATAATAATAACCTATTCCATTTCTATCCCCGGATACTATTATATCTAAACTTCGAATCTAAACACTATTAGATAATTATTATATACGATTAATTATTCGGATTTTTGATTTTAGTCTTTTACGAATTTAACGCTAGAGGCGCTAATTCGATCAGATTACGTAGTTATTTAGTACTTAAGTATTTTTACCGAGAACTTAAATTAAGGACTTCCGAAAGAGCTAGATCTAAACTAAAACCTAGAAGGAAACCGTAATCTATTTAATTTTAATTAACTTAATTTCCTTCGATCGATCGGGCTAGGCCGAAACGATCTACTATCTAGTCTTTCTATATTTTAAAACTCTATAAAAATCGACTAGGGTCGATAAAAAAAACTTAAATATTAGGTTAGTCTTCGAGGGATTCGAACCCCCGACCTATCGGATTAACTCCGTTAACTCCGAAGAGCGCTAGATCCGCCGGGCCTCCAGGTTACGCAGCGTTACTACTGCGCCACCCAGGCCAAATACTATTAGATAAAAGATAATATTAATAGCTTTTAGAATTGAAATAATTTTAGCCGTTTATAGTTAAATAATAACGATATACAAATTCATATTAGAGTTTTCATTATCTCGTTATACTACTAAATTAACTATAGAAATCTCTAGTATTTCTGGAATAATACTATAAAAGCGCTATAACTAATAATAATCCGAAAATTTATAAAAATTTTCGAAGCTATAGTAAATATATTTATTTCTAAAACAATCTAGACGTTAAATATTCTAATATATATATAAAAGTTTATATTATTCTAATATCTATTTAGTATATATTCTTTCAGTAAATTTAGATAAAATATAAAATCTATAGCTTTTAGTTTTTTAATAGTATCGATTATAATCGCTAATACCTATAATTTACTATTAAATAGATATTTTCGATCGCCGAAGCTCTAGATATACCGTATAAACTCTTTTTTCTATAGATTTTTTAGCGAGTATATAGCGAGCTTATTTATTTTTACTATTAGTATATATATAATATATTATTCGTATAGAAGTATTAGAGATACGTCTTACGTATAATAGCTATATTAAAGTATTCAGAGCGTTAGTACCGATTAGGTCTAGTAGTTCTAGGCGCTAAAGCCCTTTTATTTCCTTTTTATATATTTAGTTTTGACGAAAACCTACTTTAGTAAATTAAGTTTTATATACCATATATATGATTTCAATATATAATATAATTATAAAATGAAATAAATAGAGTAATAGATATAATAGTACAGTATATACTATATTAGAATTCTATCGTAATAGTTAGTTAATAAAAAAAGGATAATTAAAAATAAAGTCTAGTTAGTTTATATAATCGTCGGCTAGATTTCGTCTGAAGTAGACGAGCCTATATAGACTTCTAGCGTATTCTACTATACATTTCTATCTACTTTCTACTAGTATTTTATATAGATTCTTTCGAATATGATTTATAATACTCTATTATATTATTTAAACTACTATCTAATATCCTGCTATATCTAAATTAAAATTTCTATTTATAAAATCTAAATCGATTATAAATAGTAAACGTAATGGAGGATAGTAAGAGCCTAAATATATATTCTATAAAAAATATAGAATAGAGCGTATTACTATATATAAACGTTTCTAGAAACTAAAAGAAATCTATATATAGAAAACTATAGATCTAGATATAAAGGCTATTTCAAAATAAAACGCTAGAAACGAGGAAACGGACTAAAGAATTAGTGAAATGTTTTAAAATAGACTTTGATTAATATATTATATTATTATATTAAACTAAACTCCGTAATAAAACTCGCGAAAAAGAAACGGAAAAGATAATATAAATTAATTAGATGAAATGGAAACGAAATAATATAATATATTAGATAAATATATTATATATATAGAACTATCCAATTTTTTTTAATTTATTTCTAATATCTTTTCGAGTCTACTATAGCTAATTTTAACAAAATATATAGCTCTATTCGTTTATTATATTTTATAATAAATAATTTATTATAGCGACTTTAAAAATAAATATAATTAAAGTTTAATAAAGAATTTAGCTATAGTAGTATTATAGCTAATATAGCTATCGAGTTTCTTTATAAAACGGAAGATAAAAATAGTAATAATATCGTAAAAGTTAATAATAAAGACTAGATAGTAGAAAAGTATTTTACTAAATAGAATAATACTAGATTGGCCGTTGAATCGGGTTTCGAACCCGGGTTAGAGGAACTAATCCGACCCGAGTCGGTTCCGACTTTTCTAGATACCGAACTAAGTCGGATCGGATTTTTTTAAAATTTAATCCGACTCGGTTCGGGTTTAAATAAAAATCTCTTTTCCTATTAGATAATATACTGGAATTCGAATTACTAATAACTATCTGTCTTAGTAGAACTATAGTACCTTAACGTTACCGAATATTAAAACTTTCGATTCGATTCTATATAACTGTTATAGTTACTATATTATTAGCGTTTCATATTTTAATTTTAAGATTATTTATCTAGATTCGTTATAAATTTTACGTATTTATATATCGTTTTTAGAATATAAATCGATCTAGAAATAAGATTATTATAGTTAAATAGAAATTTTTATATATCGGACAACTAAACTATATAGTAGATTTATATAATAAAATATAAATTATCTATTTAAAAAATATTTTTCTTTCTATTTCGAATCCTAATTTATTCGAATCGACTACCCGAATCTATTTTTTATTATAACGATACTAGTTCTTCCTATTTTTAATTCTAATATCTTTTTTACTAGATTTTTTAGCCCTTTTATAATAGTTTTTTTCGCCCGATTCTAAAACTATTATAATACTTTTATAATAAGTCTGTTCCCATTTTATAGAAAGCTACCTTTATATAGTATTTTAGAAACTAAACTCTTTAAATCGATAGTTTTCTATTTTCTAAATATATTATATCCTTCGAAATATTTTTTTTATATCCTATTCTCTTTTCTATTAAACTACTAATTTTAAATATAGTTTAAAATAGATAAATTTCCTTTAAAATAATATATATCTATCCCGAATTGACCTATATTAATTAAAATAGATTTAAATAGCCGGCAATAGCGTTATATATACTATGATAATAAAGATATATCTATAAATAAAAGACTATAATATTTATTATCCTTTAATCCATAGTAGCTAGTATCTATTCTATAATATATTTACTAGTCCTAAATTGAATTTTTATTTCGATAATTTTTACTATATTCTATATATCGTTTCCTTTCCCCTTTAGAGGGCTCCTGTCTGGAATTATATTGAGTTTTTATATATATATTTTATTAACGTTATATACGGTAACGATTATAATATTTTATATATAAAGAAATTTTTACAGCTAAAGATATATAGTTCGTCAGGTAAGATTTATAGCGCAGTTAATTACTTCTATTTAACTTTTTCTTTCTTTATTCGCGATTACGAATCCTCTATCATACTTAAATACTATATATCTAGTCCTTTCTCGATATTATATATAATTATCAGCTTCTAATATTTCCGCTATATCTACCTACTATACTATAAAGTATCTATCTATAGTTTTTACCTCAGCTATACTTATTATATAACCTGTACCTAAATATTCTACTAAGCTATTAAGGTACTCTTTAGCCCGCGTAGCTTTAAGAGGGTCGCTAGCCGTAAAATAGTTACTAGCTAGTATACTAGCTACTACAGCTAGAAGCTTTACCCGGTCGATTAAATTAAAAGGGGGTAGGGAAGTCGGATAGCGCGTTTTAAAGGCGGTAAAGAGGCTATTTATATCGAAGTTAGAATAGCTTATTCTAGCTACTACGAGATAGTCGACGTCTACGCGAATAGGTATAGTTATTACGGATATAGAAAGGTACTATCGTCTAGTTTAGCTTATAACTATAGCTATTACGGGAGTATATACGTACGTAAAAAGTTTTAGTCAATCGCAGTACTTACGAGGGTATAGTATTACAGGGCTTATATTATTAGTAAAAGAAGAAAAAGAAGCGATAACTGCGAGGTATATTTATCTATAAAAATTCGACGTTAGTTAAGTTATCGGTAGAAGGATACGTTATATTACTAAGTAAATTTAAATTAAAATTCTATAAAACCGTTATTTACGTTAATAGAACTAGAATATAAGTTCTACTACCGTATATTCGATACTGGTATACTAACGCTTGAAATGCTTACCGATCTACTGGTTCACCGGGTACCAAAACCAAAACAAATTAACTAAATATCGCTCCCTTTATATAGAAAATAAAGAAAGTCCCGAAATTATCTATATTTCTCTATATACTAGACTAGTATAGCCCTAGATCTATATTCTATTTCGGCCAGATAATATACTATATCCTATCCATTATACGCCTAAAAGCCTAAATAATAGTAATAGTAGTAGTAATAGCTAGAGCGATATTGTTGGAAGTACGTATTACGCACAACAGCTGTGCCAAGGCGCCAAGGGCGCTAGTGCCGATCAGGCCTAGTGGCTTACGGCGCCAAGGCCCTGCCACCTCCTTCTTGTATACTTAGTTCAGGCGAAAGCCCACCTTAGTGAATCAAGCTTGATGTTCCACACATATGATTTCAATAGATATCGATTCTAATTCTAATATCGATAAAAATAATAATCGCTATTTTTATTCCGATTTCTTTTTCGATCTTCCTATTATTAATAAGATCGATACTAAATTCGATATTAATCTATTTTTAATACCGCGTTAAATATACCGAAAGATATATTAATAATAATAATAATTATAATAGCCGAATCGGGAAGATAGTAATTTTAAAAGTAAAGATATTAAAAATAGTAACGGGTTTCTACTATATCTTTTATAATATTTACTTTAAAAAAAGAATAGTAGAAAACTAGTAAAGAAATAGATCCGGTAGAATAATAAAAAACTATTCATAGCTAGTTTAATAATTAAAGCTATTAATACTACCGAAAAAGATTTTACTCTACTATATATAAATTATAGTATTCGGAAATAATATTCTATAATACTGACTATATAAATATACTTCTACTAGCTAGTATTAAATAGTATATATAAGTTATAGTACTAAATATTAAATTAATAAAAAGGTTATGAAATCTTCTAAAATTACTATCGAATATAAAACTTATTATAAATAAAGGAAAATATAGTTTCTACTATTATAGCCGCTTTTATAATTTCTAAAAAACTTTTTAATCCGAAAAGATAACTATAGTATCTATTATCTAAAAAATAACCGCTAGTTCAATATGTTTTTAATTTTTATATCCTATTAAATTACTAAAAACCCTCGATTATTTTAAAACAGACTAGTTCTTTTTAGATTTAAAAAAAAATACTACATATAAGATTTTTTAAATACTAAAATGATACGCCTAGATCTATATCTATAATTCTAGCTAGATAGTAGAATTTCGATAGAAAAGAAATAGAAACCTGAAAGTTAATATATATATTTTAGAAATATAGTCTATTTATTAGTACGTTTAAAACCATATAGAAGATGATTCGGAAATATAAATAGATAGTAAATCGGGTTCCGCTCTATATTTAATTTAATATCTATATATTATTTATTATAGAATAAGATATTAATAAACGACGTATAAATTTATCTACTACTAATTATATTCTATTACTAATTCTATCTAAATATATTAACTTTCAATTTCCCAAATGATATTATCTATAAATATAATAGAATAGGTTTAAATTAATCGAATATATATTTTTATAACCCGAATTATATTTATTATAAATTGCTCTATTATATATTACTATTTCTAAAAAGTAAACCGGAGTTTTATTAGAATTTAAAATTTAAAAATAGCCGAATTAAAATAAATTAACGGGATTTCTATTTATATTAACTTTATAAAAAATATACAGATTTTAATATATTCTATTATAACAGATATCTTTTTTAGTAAATCACGGTTAATACTTTTATAGTATATAATCAGACGGAATTTAATTAGTAGTAATAGAATCAGAAAATAATTCGAATAGATTTATATTAAGGCGTTAAAGATATATTAGTTTAAAATAATATTAATCTATAGAATATCGGCTATCGGATAAATTTACCTTTATTATATATAAGAGTTAACCGTTTTATATATAAACGTATATTAGATTCGATAGCGTTAATTAAATATTAGAGTAAAACGTCGCTATTTATAATTATAATAGCAAATCTAAAATAGCCCGAGGTTTTTATAATGAAATAGCTATAATATAAAGTCTAAAATCGGGATAATTTAATAATATAGATATTTTATTTATAGTAATAGTCGTTATTAAAGAAATATAAAAAGGATTTATTCGGAAAATATAAAAATTCAGTTTAAATAATTAAATATTAGAAATAGGACTTTCTATATATATTTATATATCGTCTTTTATATTTCTAAAATAATGGTAGCTTCTATAATTTCAAAAATATTATTATAGCGGAATTATTTTTTCCGGGTTATAATCCGTCTAGCTAATTAATAGAAATTACTAAAAATAATATAATATATAATCTTTAGATTATAGTAAAATCTAATACGCTCTATAAATAATTATTAAAAGATACTAAATCTATCCGATATAGTAAAAGATTTCCGAAATAGTTCTAGTTTTATATTACTATTAGCTCGGATAGATATCCGATTTACTAAAAATCTAATAATAGATATATTTAGGTCCGCGATAGCTAGAATTTAACCGATTTCTAATTTAATAATCGATAGGTAGTACTATATATCTATATCTTTCTATAAAATATTACTATTATATCAATATCCCGATATATACTAGTATTAAAGTAGTTTAGTATATCTATAAATTTATTTCTAAAAGTTATTATATTGAAATAATTCGGTTCGGAACTAAAACGGAAAATAATATAATTATATACGATATTAATAGTAATATTAACGATCTATCTATAGTAGTCTATAAACTATTAAAGTATTTAAAATATTAGAAATAGTAGTCTATATAGTATCTATTCCTTTACCTATCTAATATATATTTAGTTAGCTTTTAGAAAATACTAATAAAACGGAGTTATTAAATACTATTATTCTAGATAAATTAATTTTAATAATAAAGTTCGAAAAAAATATAATTAATATAGATAGCCGAAATATTTTAAATAAAAACTTTCTATAAAAGTATATATTTAATTCGAAAATATAATAATAGTAGTTAAAGTAATTTCTTTTTTTAATTAGCCGAATCTTTTATTATAATTATCTTATAGGTAAACGCTATTTTCTATAGATATTACTTTTTTATATTTCTAGAATTTCTAGTTTTAAAAATATATAGATATATTAAAACTAGGTATATAAAACCTTTCGGGATATATATTTTACCCGCGACTTTATTAAAAATAATAAAAAATAGTACTTTTATTTTAAAGAAGCTATAGTATTTTCTACCGGGTTTTAATTTCGGAATCTACTAGTTACTATTTATATTTATAATTTTCTAGTTCGGTTTAAAGTATTTTAAAAAGAATTTCGGGAAAATATTTATAATAACTTTATATATTAATTCTAGGAAAAGCATTTAATCTATCTACTAGATAAAAAATATCCGAAATATAATAATAATCTATATTTTTTAAAAATATACTAGATAATATAGAATATAAATTATAAAATTATAATCTGCCGAAATATATATATATCTAGAATTAATAGTAAAGAAATCGGCAAATTATATTTAAATTAGATTATAATCCGGTTATATAAATATAGATATTACCTTTAATTCTTTAAATAAAAGTTAATATATAGCTTTCAATTATATTATTTTATAAAGTATAGATAATAATAGGACTAAAAAATAACTTTTTCTTTTATATAGCCTAGCCGGTACTAGAAAAACATTTCTTTATAAATATTTTTACTACGTATATAGAGAAATTATTATCTATATAGCTTTTTTAGATATTATAGTATTCCTTCTTTCTAATAAATATATATTATATTTTTAATTTAAGATTCCGTTTACTATTCTAGAAAATATCGTATATCCGATTTTAAATAATATAATTCTAAGCTAACTTATTCGGGGAACGATAATAATTATCTATAATAAAGTTCTAATATAATATAAATATTATTTTATAGCTATAGATTAAATATTCCTGGATTGTTTTAATAATAATATTTAGCTTTTCGATAGGAAATAGATAATTTTAGATAGTAACTTTATATAGATTCTGTCTATTATTTAAAATCGAGGATAGACTGATACTATTAAAGTATACTTCTAGTAATACTAGTTTTAGCTATATTTTAAAATATTATATGTAGTCTAGAATATATATATCTGTAATAATCTAAATAATCGGAAATTCGATTACTGGTTTAATTAAATATTATACGATCTAGTTTTATATAGTAATTTTTAACTTTCTAAATTTATTTTCTAGTTTTAAAATAAAAAGATATTTTAGAATAATATCGATAATCTGGCTAGGCCTAAATAGAATCTATTTTTTACTATAGACGGTATATATTAGCTCTTTATAATATAGTTATTAATAAAATTGACACCGAATTATTTTAAAAGATAATAACCGATTTATATATAAATTACGCTATTGATATCTATTAAATAACTATAGAACAATCTAGAATTAAAATATATATACCTAAATATTTTACTAATATTAAATGTCGAAATCTTTTACTTTCGCGTCTAGATTTCCGAATCGATTAACCTATTATTTTAATATTATAAATATATAAAAAGATATAATGAATAGTTTCCGGTTAATTACTATCTATTTCAGCTATTTTATTTTCAAAGCTAGAATTATTAAAAGCGAATTTAATAGTTAAAAATAAGTACTAAATCGGATTATCTTTACTATATTTATCAGAGAGCTATTTAGTTTCATCGTTTAATAAAAATAGTTTCTACTTCGGTTTAACTTCGCTATAATAATTAATATATTATAGAACTAGATATTAAATATAGTTAGTCTAGATTTATAGAAAAAAGCTTTTAGCTATATTTATTTATATATCGCTTTATTAATAATAATAGATATTATAGATTTAAAAATATTTTTAAAATAGAATAACCAGGAGTAAATATTAAATATTATCTTCGAATAAATTCTATTATAGTATAGTAATAATATAGTATAAATAAAACTATAATAAAAGAATCGATAGTTTATCGATCTATTCCGGATTTCCTAAATTTTACTTTATATCTACTGAAAATTCTACCGATATAACCTCCGATTTAATATTAATTTTATTCAATTTTCCTTCGAAATAATAGTTCCGAATCTACCGCCTTAAAAAAATCTATAATAATAACTAGTTTAGTTCCGAACCTGCTACTTTAAAAAAAACCCTATAATAGTATCTAATTTAACTCCGGATTCACTATTTTATGATCTCGTGATAACTACTAATATAATCTTATTTATAAAATTATTAGTATTATCGAATAGCCCGTATTAAACTTTTTATTATATTTTCCGCTATAGTAGTCGCGGGAGTATAGATTTATAACTATATATAGAATCTTTATAATATTAGCTTTTTTCTATAGAATAATATTTAGATATTAGCTCTAATCGAGATTATCTAGCTATAAACTATTATAAATATAGCTATTTATTACTTTTAACGTATCCTTTATTCGATTTTGATAGGTTAGAGCTAGTTCTATTAGTAGCTACTTATATAGATTTAGATCTAAAAACTTACGTCTTCTATTACTATAGCTTTTTTAAATAACTACTCCGGGTTCCGAAACTAATAGCGGATATAGTTTATTTTTAATATAATATTTATTTTATTTAGTTTTATATTCGACCCCTTTATCTACCTATATCTAGCTATTATAGAATTAATTTCTGAAACTAGAATTTATAAAAGTTTTAAATATATAATTAATAAAATTTTCTAGTATAGATAAACCTATATTTATAGCCGATATAGAAAGTAGATTTATATATAGAAAAAATATCGGCCTATTTATTATATCTATAATAATTTAATTCCGGAATATTCTATTAGAACTTTTAGAGAATATATATAGATAGACTGTTATATTTCCAAAAATATATATAATAATAGTTTCCGAATTTTCTATTTTCTTTACTTTCTATATGAATTCTTTATCGGTTATTTTTACTAAATAGAGCTACTATTTCGGCCTATTAAAATCTAGTTATTAAATTAGATCTAATTACTATTCCGAATATTAAGAAATACTATTAAAGTATCGAATTATTCTATAAATAAATTAAAATAGAATAAATTCGGTATTTAGTTTTAGGCGATTTTAAGAAGATTTATATTCGATTTCGGTTTTATAATTAAAATCTAATTTTTTTTATTTTAGAATAATAACGCTTTTTCCGCGTTAGATCTATTTTTAATTCTATTTCTTTAAAATCAGTTACTACTAAACTATTATAGCGAGTTATATCTCCTTTCGAAAATAGATTATAAAACGCCGATTTAGAAATAACAGCTTTTTATAAAATTAGGATATAGTTTACTTTAGATATAAAAACCGATTTTAAAAAAATAATTTCGAATAATTCGATAGTATCTATTATAGACCTTTTAAAATATTTATAAAGTAGGCTTATACCTTTATAATTATTTCTAATTAGAATTTTTATATTTTCTAATATAGATACTAGTACTAATACTAGTTTTATATTCTATTAAATAATTAAAGGCCTGGATGGCGCAGTGGCAACGCTGCGTGATCTGGCGGCCTAACGGATCCAGCGCTTTTTCTCGGAGTTAGCGGAGTTAATCCGGCGGGTCGGGGGTTCGAATCCCTCGAAGGTCTACTAATACTTAAGTTTTTTCTATCGACCAAGTCGATTTTTATACAGAGTCTTTATATAGAGGGTTATTTAGTAGATCGTTTCGTATTCGTATAAATCGATCGAATTAGAATCGAATCTTAAAAAAGGTTAAATAGATTACGGTTTCCGTCTGGGTTTTAGTCTAGATCTAGCTCCTTCGGGAATCCTAAATTGAATTCGCGGTAAAATACTCGAATATCAAATAATTACGTAATCTGATCGGTTAGTGCCTCTAGTATTAATTCGTGAAAGACAATCAAAAATCCGAATGATTCATCGTATATATTAAATAATTAAATTAATTAAAAATTCGACTTTTAAAACTATTATATTTACTTTTTCTAATTTCTTTATTAGTTTTCTTTCTAGATTCGGTAAAATTTTTTCTATAATTTAGAAAAAAATCGAGATTATCTACCCGAGAAAAAGGTAATCTATAAATATAAATCTATTTCAATCGATATTAGTTCCGATATTCTATATTATTTAGATCGATTCTATCTAAAACTATTAATACGTCGTAGAGTTCTATAATAGAAATAGATTTAAAAGATTTATTAGATTCTTTTAATACAGATGCGTATTTTTCTATTTTAACCGTTTTTAAAATATTTTTTAATCCTAGCATATTATTATACCGGGTAGATTTAAATCTAGATTTAGACTATATATTTACTAATACTATAGCGATTTCTAATTCTATAATAAAATAGTAAATATAAATCTAATACTATTAATCTATTAGATTTATAGCCTCTTTATACTATTTCTATATTAATATTTCTCGAATCTATTAAAAAAAGATAAGCTTCGATTTAAAATCCAAAAATAAAACTTAATAAAAATCTTAAATTGAAAATTTTTAGAGAGATATTCGTACCGTATCTTTTACTATTATTAAAGCTTTAGAGGTTGGAGAAATACGCGCTAGACCTAAAAGGGTAAGAAAATTAAAAAGATAGAAATAATATTTTAAAATATATTATAGATTGGACGGAATTACTTTAATATTAAAAATAATATTAAAATCGTTTTTTTAACGTTTTTTAAAACAGAATTTTAACGAATCCGAAAGCTATATTTTAATTAGTTAAACTATTTTGATTTTAGTACTCGGTAAACCAGTGGTTCGGTCAGCAAATCAAGCGTTAGTAAACCAGTATTAAATATACGGTAGTAGAATTTATATTCTAGATTAGTTAATATAAATAACGGTTCATTCTATAGAATTTTAATTTAAGTTTACTTAGTAATATAATATATCTTTCTACCGATAATTTAACGTTAAAATTCTTATAGATAAATATACCTCGTAGTTTTCGCTTTTTTTTCGTTTACTAGTAATATAAGCTCTATAATATCCCTCGTAAGTATTATAATTTACTAAAACCTTTTACGTAAATATATACTTCTATAATAGCTATACCGTAGTTAAACTAGACGGTAGTACCTTTCTATATCTATAATAACTATACCTACTTTCGAAGACGTCGACTACCCCGTTACAGCTAGAGTAACCTATTTTAACTTCGATAAAAATCTCTTCTTTACTACCTTTAAAACGCGCTATCCGACCTTTCTACTGCCCTTTAATCTAATCGACCGGGTAAAGCTTCTAGCCGTAGTAGCTAGCGTACTAGCTAGTAACCCTATAGCTAGCGACCGTCTTAAAACTATATAGGTTAAAGTATACTTTAATAATTTAGCGGAGCGTTTAGATACGGGTTATATAATAAATATAGATAAAGCGATAAATATTCGTAATTACTTTATAGTATAGTAGGTAGATATAGCGGAAATATTAGAAGCTGATAATTATATAAAACGTCGAGGAAGGAATATATAGTATTTAAATATAGTAGAGGATTCGTAATCGCGAATAAAAAAGGAAATAGTTAAATAGAAGTAATTGACTACGCTGTAAATCTTGCCTGACGAACTGTTTTAGCTGTGAAAATTTCTTTATACGTGAAATATAACAATCGTTACCGTATATACCGTTGATAAAATATATATATATATATATATGAAAACTCAATATAACCCCAGGTAGGAACTTTCCAGAGGGGGGTCCGAAAGCTATATAGAGTCGATAATAGATTATAAAGCAAGGTACGAGCGAGTAGAATATATCGGTCCGGTATAGTAGCGGGCTCGTATTATAATACTAAAAAATTTCAATTTTTACTATATAGTTATATTATAATATCATTATTTTAAAAACAATTTAGATAGACGTTAATTCTTTACTACTAAAAAGTAAATTATAATTAAGTTAATATTTATATATCTATATTATCTTTATATATTATTGAATATCTAAATACTAAACGTATTTATTTTAAATCCTTTAAATTAATATTAAATATCTAATCCGTTAATTAATTTTCGCCTATCCGTTTTCTAGATCGATACGACTAGTAAAATTTTAGAAAATAAATTCTCTCTAAATAAAATCTATTCTAGCAAATCTATAAGCTAGATAGTAAGCCGATCTAGAAAAACTATACTATTTAAATCTTATTAATTATATAAAAAGTAAAAATTGATGATTAGAAATATAGCTAATAAAATTCGAGTCGACTATTTAATTCTAGTCTTTCGGGATGATAATAGATAGAATCTAAATTACTATAAAGAATTCGAATATTAGTAGTCTAGTACTTCTATAGCTATTCGTATTAAAAATAAAATCTATAGAAAACTAGGTAGTTCTTTCTAGTCGAAAAAAGCTATAAGATTAATATAGTCGAAATAGTAGTATAAATTCTATTAAATAGCTTTAACATTGAATAGTTTTTCTAAAATTATATATAAAAACTATTCTAAGATTCCCGGCTATTTAATAGCTTCTAATAATTTTAGTATATCTACTATAAAGCAATATTTTAATATTTTAATTCATTAAAGAACAAAGTAATATTACTTGTTATTTTTTATTAAAATAATACTAAACCGCGTAAATAGCTGACAGTAATATTTGAAGGTAATATAAAGCTTATTTTAATTATAGAAAAGAAGTTATATTAAATTCGATTCTACTTTCGACTAAGTTATATAGGACTAATACCTATATAAAAATTTCTTAAATCTAAATTTACTCGTCCAGACTATTAAAAATAAGAGATTTAGATAGCTACTATAAGTATTTTATCTAGATATAAAGCTATTCGGTTATTTATAATTTATATAGATAGTCTTCGATAGCTATAAAATTATCCGCGAGTAAGTTAATCCTAATTCAATTATTTTAGAATATATTTCCTTTATATTAGATATCTAGTCAAATTTAAAAAAGATCGCGTATTTAGAGATACTCGTATACTAGGTTAATATTTAGCATTAATTTTAGAAACGTCCAATTAGATTTATACCTCTTTCTATTAATTACTCTATTCGTTTATAATACTAAAAGCTATTAAAGTTTTTTGAATTTCTCTAGTTTAGATAAAAGCTTCTAGATATTATTACCGATAATACCAGTTCTAATAGTATATTAAAAAAAGATTTTAAAAAGGTTTTTATTCGGCTCGATAGCGGATAGAATCGAGTCTAAAATTCCTTACCTTATCTAGTTTATATAATTAATCTAATAGCCTGAAACTTTATTAAAACTATTAAATTATAAATAATTAGCGACGTTTTTATCTAAAAACTAGATAGTAAGTAAATTAAAAATATTAGTACTAGTCTATTTAGTATCGTCAAGAAAGAATTATATATAAGTGATATAAATATAGGAATAGACTAATATCTTTTTTAGGTTTTACTATTATAGTCTATATTTCTACTCTCTTTTAATATAAGTTTCGCTTCAAAGAAATCTAGAAAAGAGTCGATTCTAATTTCTAATCTAAGGATATAATTTAAAATATCTATATTCGATAGTTTTCGATATATTTTCTAATTCGTCGGACGTCGGATATATTAATTATACTATTCCATTAATTAATCTAAAAAAAAATATTCGTAAAATCTATAAATATAAAGGATTATTTGACCTGGGTGGCGCAGTAGTAACGCTGCGTAACCTGGAAGCCCGGCGGATCTAGCGCTCTTCGGAGTTAACGGAGTTAATCCGATAGGTCGGGGGTTCGAATCCCTCGAAGGCTAACCTAATATTTAAGTTTTTTCTATCGACCCTAGTCGATTTTTATAGAGTTTTAAAATATAGAAAGACTAGATAGTAGATCGTTTCGGTCTAGCCCGATCGATCGAAGGAAATTAAGTTAATTAAAGTTAAATAGATTATAGTTTCCCTCTGGGTTTTAGTCTAGATCTAGCTCCTTCGGGAGTCTTTAATTCGAGTTTTCGGTAAAATACTTAAATATTAAATAATTACGTAATCAAATCGAATTAGCGCCTCTAGCGTTAAATTCGTAAAAGACTAAAATTAAAAATCCGAATAATTAATCGCATATATATAAAATAAAGGATTATCTTTAATATAAATTAATTATCATTTCTTTTTTTAATACTACAGTCGTTCTATAAAAATATTTTATTAGTTTTAAAAACTAGGCGTTAAAGTTTATTTAGTATTCCGACTTTATAGTACTATTTTCGATTATTTTTCAAGAATAAAAAAAATAGTTCGATTATCGAACTATTCTAATTAGGAAAAAAACACTGATAGCTAATAGTAGTACTAATATAAAGTTTACGAAGTTCTATTTTTATACTAAAAATAAAAATAATATAGTTTATAATCTTATAAATATTTTAGATTCTATAGTAAAATTTAGCTTTTATTAAAACTAGGATAAAGAAGATAATAATTAAAAAATAGAATTTTTTTTAAAATATAAAAATAAGTATTAGATCGAATTTAAAAATTATTTTACTAAATACTATAAAACTTCCATCGATCTATTAAAATCTAAAACCCGCTGTATAGAGAAAAATAAAATAATATAAAAGGGTGGCGCAGTGGTAACGCTGCGTAATTTGGAGGCCTAATAGATCCGCGCTCTATCTCGGAATTAGCGGAGTTAATCTAGCGGGTCGGAGGTTTGAATCCCTCGAAAGCCAACTCCAATACTTGAGTTTTTTCTATCGATTAAAGTCGATTTTTATATAGAGTTTTTATATAGAGAGATTATTTAATGAATCGTTTCGTATTCGTATAAATCGATCGAATTGGAATCGAATCTTAAAAAGGTTAAATAGATTACGGTTTTCCTCTAGGTTTTAGTCCAGATCTAGCTCCTTCGGGAGTCCTAAATTAAATTCGCGGTAAAATACTTAAGTACCAAATAATTACGTAATCTGATCGGTTAGTGCCTCTAGTATTAATTCGTGAAAGATAATCAAAAATCCGAATGATTCATCGTATATATATATATATATATAAAGAATTTATCGATAGGATTAAATCTAAATAATGATAGAATATATATATTAAATAATAATAATTTAATACTATAACTTTACTATAGGTTTAGAAGTAGAAGAAGTTTAAAAGGAGCTATAAAATATATATAATCAGATATAACTAGAATATAGAAAATTATTTAAAGAATAGAATTCCTTTAAAAAGAAATCAGAAAATATTTACTTGAATTAAATTAAATATTCTTTAATTTAGTATTATATAAGATATATTACAGCTTTATATTACTAGTATTCGACTATCTAATATAATTATAAACCGGGTCGGATCGGATTTCTATTAGTTTCTATTTTATAATCCAATCTGACTTTCGGTTCTAATATTAGAAACCGACCCGAACCGTTTAATAGATCGGGTTAAACCGACTCGCTAAAACTCGGATTAGGTTCCTGAAATACCGATAGAAACCCGTACCGAAGTAGCCAGTCTAGATAATACTAAGTTCGAAAATAATAAAAGTTTAGATAACTAGAAGTAATAATCTTAATTAAAATAAGAATAAAAATAAAGATAAAAATATCCTCCCTTTATACCTCCTTATAGGGCCTCTGTCCGGGGTTATAATTAAGTCATTATATATATACGTTTCATTACCGTAGTTTTTATACGGCAACAACAGTTATTACTTGTACAGCAAAGAGTTTTCGCAGTCAAAAGTTAATTAAAGTTTACAGCGTAAATTGTTTTTATTCTATTATATTCTCTATTTAATTACTCTTCCTCCTCTATATATATATACGATTTAATTATTCGGATTTTTAATTATCTTTTACAAATTAATACTAGAGGTCCTATTCGATTAGATTACGTAATTATTTAGATTTAAATATTTACCGCGAACTTAATTTAGAACTCCCGAAGAAGCTAGATCTAGACTAAAACCTAGAAGGAAATTATAGTCTATTAAACTTTAATTAATTTAATTTACTTTAATTAAACTAACTATTTTAAACTAAAAAATCTATTATATAAACTTTCTATATAAAAACTCTAAATAAAATCGACTTTATCGATAGAAAAAACTTAAGTATTAGAGTTAGCTTTTAAAGGATTCGAACCTTTAACCCGCTAGATTAATCCCGTTAACTCCGAGATAGAGCGCGGATCCGTTAAGTCTCCAGGTTACGCAGCGTTACTACTACGCTACCAGGTCATTCCTTCCCTATATAAGTATACCTTTTGTTACTCGCAGTCCTCTACGTAGAACAAACATCGCTCTATATATACGGAAGAGCGAGCGACTTTCTGCTAGAATATCCTTATACTACTTCGAAATATATATAATTATAAGCTATTAATATAGCTTCCTGGACTACCTACCAGTCGGTAATACTATTTTTTATTTCTATTACTTCGTTCTCGTCTATAGTCGTATCTGAATCTAGACGGCCTGCTAATTTATCCAGATATTCGACGACTACTAGTTTAACTGCCAGTTTAACTATAAGTTTAGATTCCTGCTAGTAGGATAAAGGCTTTTACTAGAAGTCTAATATAGTTACTAAAATTATATAGCTCCGGCGGATTTAGAATACGAGGCTTTAGTATCGTATTTAGAATTACCGGATTCTAGAATTCGAAGTCCGTTATAATAGGCGGACTAGCGAGGACTCGGTTAACGTAACTAAATAGCTCGAATTCGGCGGTTTTAAACTCTATTTCTTTAAATTAGAAAGATAGAATTATAGTTTATTAGTAGAAATTCTATATATATTAGCCTACAGCTTTAACTATTACTGAAGATATATATAGTAGATATAATAGTAAAAATTAAATCAGTTCGTAGTTATTATAGATACTAGTAAAAGAAGATAAAAAAAAGCGACTATGAGGTATATATATATATAAAAATTCTACTATATTATATTTTAAATAAACTATAGATATTTATACTACGAGCGTATTACTAAATAAATTAAAGTTAATTTTATATAATTCTTTAGTTTAAATTTATTAGACTAGAATATCAGCTCTTATACCGTATATCTAATACTAGCGTACTAATACTAAAGTAAATTGCTTACGGAATCGACGGTTAACCGAGTACCAAAAAAACAAATAAAACAATAAAGATAAAAATATAGAAGAAAAAAAAGGATATAAAAAAGAAAACGGAAATAGAAACCGAAAATAATAAAAATATAAAAAAAATTATTAAACTATCTATTTAGTTATTTATATCTAGAAATAGTAGATTTAAATAAATATATTATATCGATATACTACTAAATTATTTATAAAAGAATAGATTTTATTATATAGAAAAATTTTTTTAGCGGTTTTAATAAATTAAATCTGGATTTTCGGATTCGATCCGGAACCGAATCGTAATCTAATCCGATTCGGGTCAGATCGGACTATTTTTTAATCCGATTTGAATCGGGTCGAGTTAGTTAACCTAGGTTCGAAATCCGACCCGACGGCCGGTCCAACTATAAATAAAGTCTTTTTTCTCGTAGTTTTTAAATTTTTTTTATCGGCTATAACGCTAGATGTATTGGAAGTACGTGTTACGCACAACAGCTGTACCAAGGCGCCAAGGGCGCTAGTGCCGATTAGGCCTAGTAGCTTACGGCGCTAAGGCCCTGCTACCTCCTTCTTATATACTTAGTTCAGGCGAAAGCCTACCTTAGTAAATTAAGCTTAATATTCTATTTAGTTAATTTTAACAGGTTATAAACTCGGAAGCTCTAGCCGAGTTAGTTTATAATAGTTATTATCGTTATTCGCGAGTATTATATCTTTATATTTAACTTTTTTACGTTTTTATCGAATCTTTTTTCCTATCTACCCTTTAATAGATC
Organism: Rusavskia elegans; assembly: GCA_011316305.1. Classification (NCBI taxonomy): domain Eukaryota; kingdom Fungi; phylum Ascomycota; class Lecanoromycetes; order Teloschistales; family Teloschistaceae; genus Rusavskia; species Rusavskia elegans. The sequence continues at coordinate 23,741 of SAUG01000009.1, read as the reverse complement.
CGATATATATTATTAAACCGTATAAAGTATCTAATATAGTAAATAACAAAGTCTATAGTTATACTACTACCTATAAGTACCCCGGTAAATACCGAAATTTTAAATAGCTAAATAGACCCTTTTCGTCTTACTTTATAACCCCTTCTAGCCGCTTAAACTACTAACCTCCTTGCTTTCAGATAGAACTATTAAGTTGCTAATTTACTGTATATAGATATATTACTATAGAAATATTATACTAGGTAAGGTAATTAGGCCTTTAAAATTAGATCTTTATAATTATTAGTTTTATATCCTGCCGCCTAGCTAACGATAGTTATCGGCGTATATCCTATAGCTGCTAGCTATTATAGATAAATATAGGAAGCGACTACCTAGCTAACTTAGTATAAGCTAGGATTTCTATAAAATAGAGAGCTAGTAGATTATATTTCTAGTTATTATATCTTTCCTAACCTCCTAACGGTTTAAGTAAGCCTCTACTACTCCTAAACTAACTACCTCGCCTCTAGAGCTAGAGCTATCGAGCCTAGCCTTCGGTTTTACTAGCTATATCGTCTAGTCTTAAGTAATATAAGAACTCGAAACTTCCTACTTATTACTAAGGACTATTATTATATTATTTTAATTTTCGAAGCTTTATCTAACCTATTCTAAATCTTATATCTGCCTTTATATTATTATTATTAAGGTCTTATATTAATCCTTATAACCTTAAGAGTTTTTAATAATATTTTTTTTAAAGATTACCTAATAACTTCCGGGTAAACTAAACTACCTATAACTTCTAATTTTCTATCGAAGACTATAGACTCTTATATAACTAATAGTAAATCGACTTCGCTATCTAGGGCCGTCTACGCCTAGACTCTAATTACTATCTATTAAAGTTACCCTCTATTATATCCGAAGACGACCCGGATTTTTTTATAGTTTTTAGTCCCTTTCCGATACCTCTAAGCCCGAGTAACTTATTTAGTTTCGAAGTTATTATACCTCCCGGGTACTCGCTTCTAGGCCTTTTTTTAGACTCCTTTTTCTACGATACTACTCTTCGCGGTACTCTATAGTCTAGTACTAAACTTGGCGATATATCTACCCCTATAATATTAACTATAGATAATACTAAGCTAGAGGATTCTAGCTACCCTATTAATATAGTCCCGAAGCTCGAAACCTACTCGGATTATAAGAATTAGGAGGAAGCTATTATAGCCTATTTTATTTTTAATAACTTCCGAGCTATTACTAAAGGTCCTTTATTTCCGGCTCTTTCTAATTATAAAGAAGAACGGATAGAATATACCTATATAGTAATTAAGACGACCTATAGTACTAACGCTAAAAACTTTATTAAAGATATTATATTAGATACTAAAAAGATACTAGATAAATTCTAGATATAATATAGAGTTTATAGTACCGATAAACTTATAGAACTCGACGCCTAGCTAGATACCTTCTATTATAATAGTTCTTTTAAGAATATAGAGGCTAATATAACTAAATTTTATAAGCTTATTAATAAAATTCTAGCTATAGGTATTATTATTTTAGAAAGTTTTCTTATTTTAAAATTCTTTTAGAGCTTTAGAGCCGCTTTTAGCTACTTCTAGACTTTATTTACCTAAAATAATATTATTATTAGTAATAAAGATAAGTAAAAATAGAAAATAGTTACTTTAGATAAAACTATTAATACTATTATTAGTAAGGAGTATCGCTAATATAGTAATAGTAAATCTACTACTACTAGAACTAAAGCCTTCCTATCTATAAATAATCCGAATAAATAAGTTATTAAAGTCGATTACTATTTCTACTATAACCGAGATAGCTATATAAAAAATACCTACTATAGCCTATATTCTAAATTAAAGAAAGTTTAGATAATAGATAAATAGAAGAATAGCGGCAGTAAACGCTAGAAAGGTAATAGTAGTAATAAAAATAAAGGCGGTAAAGGAAAGGATAGTAAAAATAGTAAAGATAATAAATCTAAAAATAAACCTACTATATCCGAAAAGTTACTAAACGTTATTATAGTAGTACCGGCCCCTATTAATTTTAGCTTTATAACTCTCGTTTCTATAGCCTTATCGGCTTTATTAAATAAACTAGATTTTAGTAATAGTTAGATATTCGACTATATTTATAACTATTATACTATTTTCTAGTAGTACTTTTTTATCGAATCTACTATAAAATCTATCTAAAGTAAGTCTATAACTAGTATTAAAAGCGCTATTAGCTTCCGATTAATCGCTAAAAGTACTATCGTATTTAATTACCTTATTAATAGTAAATACCGCCCTATAGAATTCTATAACGTCCTTTATACTTCTAGATCCGGTACTAATTTACTATTAATATTATAAATTTAGAAGATAGATATTAAAATAATTATTAAAGATTTTAGCTTTAGCTTTAATTTTAGTACTCCGGACTTAATATTAACTATCTATACGTACGAAGGTCTATTCCTATTAAATATTAATACTATATAGCGCGGCCCTATAAAATCTTCTTCTATTTTTTTTTTTTTCTATTTTCGTTCTTATTTTTATTAATACCCGATATAGCTTTAAAGGCCCTCGCTAAAATATCAGTAGAAGTAGAAAGTATCTAGTATACCCGGCTTAGATATCTAGGTAACTAGAATTTATATAAACTAGTAAATATATCTATAGAAATCGATCTATTTAAAGTTTCTAAGTCTAAATCCGATTTCTATAAAGCTTATATTCTAGGTAAGTAATATAAATAGCTTTATAGGAACTATATCTACCCCGGTAGCGGTCCTATAGACCTCGTTTATACTAACTATATAGGATCTATTCGAGAAGGTAAAGTTCTAGTAGTATATAATAGGAGCTAATATATTTTTACCTATCTAGATAATAATACCTAGAAATATAGTATCTATATAATTAAAATAAAAGACGGCTTCGAAATCTTCGAATACTAGAACTACTTCTGCGCCTATAATAAAAAAGGCGTCTTTATTATTAAACGTTTTTATAGTAATAACGAATTTAGGCCCTATATTATATCTAAAAGCTTTACTAATAAAGGTATCTAATAGAAACCTACTATATCTAATAATCTATAATAGAATAGTACCTCTGAACGTTTTAGGTAAATATAAATATATAAAGCCTATTCTATATTAGTTTATAGCGGCTTTAGTAAAAAATATTAGCTACTATTTATTAAAGCTACTACTTTTTTATATTTCCGGTTACCTAGTAGTAAATTAGGTATAATTCTATATAAAAAAGAGTATAATAAACCCCTAGATTTAAGCCGATTCGGCGTTCTAGGTTCTGTAGTATATCTAATATATAATAAGAAAGTTTAGAAATTTTATAATTGAAGCTATAAATATACTTTAGTCGGTTATTTTAGCGATACTATCTATAAACTATTTAATTTTTAGAATAAAATCGTCTATATCTCTTCCGTAGTATTTAAAGAAATAGGTTAAAACCTAGATCTATTAGATCTATAGGAGTTAGAGGAATTAGAAAATAAACTTTAATAGTAGCTCCCGCGGAAACGACAGCGTACTAATAAAGGATCTAATTCTAGGAGGTTATAACTATAATCTAATAATCTTCCTTTAATATCTAAACTAATAGCTTTCCCGATACTTTATCGGATTCTTTTTATCTATAGTTAAATTCCTTTACCGGCTAACCTGCCTACTAGACCTTATATTACTAAAATTAATAACTCCGAATTAGATTCTAATAAGTTACCGCCCTATCTTTAAACTATTATACCTCGCCCGTAGACCGACTATACTACCTAATCCTTTATTAAAGTCCTATATAACTACCCTAAACTCCGGGTACTAGATAATTATAATTATTCCTCGCTATATCTAATTATAAACGTCTATATATTTATTAGTACTATAAGAAAAAATACTATATTAGACTTTTCCGAATTCTAGTTATATAAGGAGGCTATAGATTTACCCTATACTAATAAATAGTATAAAGTTATAAAAAATGAACTAGTATTATTAGAATTAAACGATAGGTAGATACTATATACTAAGGTATTACTACCTTCTATAAAATATCTTCTAGGGGGTAAATAGGTATATAAAATTAAAAAGGATACCGATAATAAAATTACGTACTTTAAAACTCGCTAGATCGTTTATAGCTTTAAATAGAAAGCCGGTATCGATTTTAATAAAACCTTTACTTCTATTATTAAACTAATATTATATAAAGCTATTTTTACTATAGCTACCGCCTACGGCCTAGAGCTCGATTAAATAGATATTAAAACGGCCTTCCTCTATAGTTATATCGATAAGATTATCTATATATAATATTCTACTAGCTTCGGCGATTCTAATATAATATATAAACTTCGGAAGGTCTTTTATAATTTTAAATAGTCGCTTTAGGTCTAGTACCGCTATCTTACTAAATTCTTTACTATTATCGGCTTTAAATCTCTAGAATCCGATTATAGTATCTTTTATAACGGTATAATTATTATTAGTATTTATATTAATATTATCCTTTTATATAGCGCTAGTTATTAGGACCTCGATAATATTAAGGTATATCTAAATAAACGTTTTTAAATATTAGATCTAGGCCCTATTAATTTCTATTTCGGTATAAAAACTATTAGGAACCGGGAACTCCGTACTATTTAGTTAAACTAAACTATCTATATCGAATAAATTCTAAAAGATTATAGCTTTATTATCTATAAAAATAATATTTTTATTTCTATAGATTCCGGCCTTTATTTAGAAACCGTTCCCGTTAATTAGGACTACTTTCTACTGATAAAATATAAATATTAGAGTACTATCGGCTATTTAATATATACTATATTTAGAACCCGCTCTAATATTATTTTTACTATTTCTATTATTAGCTGATACTTATCTAACCCTATAAACTACTACTAGAACGCTGTTACTAGAATCTCTAAATACCTACGTAAAACGGCTTACTTTATTCTTATCTATAGAAGCGATTTATAGAAGTTTCGGGGGTATACCGATACCGATTAAATAAATAACTATAAAACCTATCGTTCTATTTCTAGGTATATTTTCGATATTAGATCCGGCGCTATTAGCTAGTTATCTAAAGGGTAAGCTACTATAGCTATATTAACTGCCGAAGTAGAATTAGATAAGGAAACTAGAACTACTAAAGAGGCTATTTAGTTAAGTTATATCCTAAATTAGCTATTAATTAATAACCAGGATCCAAATACTATTCTAGATACGGTAACCTTCTACGGCGATAATTAGGGCGCTATTACTCTTGCTAAGAACCAATATCTATATCAAGTTCCTATAGGAAAAGGTCGCTAATAAAATTATTAACTTTTAGTATATTCCAACGGAGTAAATAGTTACTAACAGGCTTACTAAAGCTCTAGATAAAGGTAAATCCGAGGCTTTCTATATAGCGCTTAGGCTTAAAGACCCGAAAATACTCTAAACCTTAAATAATAATAGTAATAATCTATCTAAATTATAAGAATCCTTCTAATAATAATCTCTTCCGGAATATAATTAACTCTAGGGTATTAGTAATTACTATATACCTATAAGTATTATCTTCGGAAAGTATAATATAAACTAAAGGGAATAGTTAAATCTTTAAGTAATTCTAGGCCCTATAGGTCTATCTATATAGTACCTATATCGTTTTTAAATTGCTATACCTCTTATATACTTTCCGATAGTATATTCGATCGAAATCTATATATAGTTATTTATACCCGGATTCGTTTTTCTATTTTAATAGTAAAACGCTAAAAATATACCTTTAGTCTAAACTCTATTAAATTCTATATTAAACTTAATATATTAACTAGTTTTAATACTAGTTAAAATATTTCTAGCTACCTGGTAGTTATTTAGGCTCTATATAAGGTTTTTCGGAGCTAGCGCGGGTATACTATAATTAGCGCTCTAGCCGCTAGCCGCCCGCTATATATTTTCGCCTGCTATTTACTACTACTATATTTTCGAATATATTTTTACTAATCCTATACCGTCTAATATATAAGTTATACTATTCGATTCCTTATATCCTATACTTCTATTTAATACTATTTATAGCTATTATAAATTTAAATAGTTTTTAAAGATTTAATTTTACCGCCTATATTTCTAGAGAACTCGATTTTTATATATATATCGAAGTTTTTAATAAGCTATTCGATAACTTTCGAACTTATATCGCCTTTATAAACTATAATAATAATCTATTCTACTTTTACTTTCGAGTACTATCCTATCTAAACCTCGAATCTAAACGCTATTAGGTAAAAAATAATATTAATAGCTTTTAGGATTATAATATCTTTAGCCGCCTATAGCTAGATAGCGATAATATATAAATATATATCGGAGTCTTCGCTATCTAGCTATACTACTAAATTAATTATAGGATCCTATAGGAATTCTAAAAATAGTACTATTAAGGCGCTATAATTATTAATAATCCGAAAACTTATATTAATTCTCGAAGCTATAGTAAATACTTCTATATCTAGGACTACCTAGGCGATATAACCTTTAATATATTAATAAAGGCTTATAATATTCTAATAGGCGCTTAATATATACTCTTTAAATAAATAAAAAAAAATATAATATTTATATCCTATAGTATTTTAGCGGCGAAGATAACGACCGCTAGTACCTATAACTTACTATTAAATAGGTACTTTCGATCGCTAAGGCCCTAGATATACCCTTTAAATTAGGTAATATCTGTTTTAAATACTTTAAATAGATTTATATTATAAACTAGTACCTATACCAGTACTCTACTAAGTATACTACTACTATAGAGGGTTTAGAATACTATAGGAATTCTATTCTTTTTTATTTAGACTTCGATTTTTATATTTTATATACGTAGATCTGCTATAGAAGCCTTATTTTTTTTTATTTTATCTTTCTTATAATATATATCCGCTATAGAAGTTCTTTAAACCTTATCCTCGCGTTATATATAAACTCTTTTTCCTATAGATTTTTTAGCGAGTATATAGCGAGCCTGTTTAATTTTTACTTTCGGTATATATATAGTATATTATTCGTATAGGAGTAATAGAAGTACGTATTATATATAATAGCTGTACTAAGGCGCTAAGGGCGCTAGTACCGATCAGGCCTAGTAGCTTACGGCGCCAAGGCTCTGCCACCTCCTTCTTGTATACTTAGTTCAGGCGAAAGCCTACCTTAGTAAATCAAGCTTGAAGTTCCATATATATGATTTCAACAAGATAAATCACTAGAAAATTAGATAAAATTTTTAAAAAAAAGTAATTTAAATATATATATATATACTATCGACGAATAATATAAAGTATTAATATATAGATTATAAACTAATAGACGATATATAGAAATTGGATAATAGCGACGATAAGATTTATTAGCGACGGTTATAAAATACTTGATAGTTTCTATATTATAAATCTGCGAGGTTGATATAGTATAACTAATCTAAAAATCAGATTTTTTTAATTTAAAATACTATTTCGCAGTTTTAATATACAATTTCTCGACTACTATAGATATCTATTATAAATATTAAAAGAAACGATCTAAAAATCCATTATTAATATTCGATATAAAATTTATCGTAATTATTCGGATTAATATAATATATTATATTTTTTCGAATACGTAAATTCAGACCCGGAAATTTATTATTGCTATCTATTTACTATATATCTAGAGTCCGGCGGGCTATTTTTAGATAAACGACGGCTATCGATATATAAATAGCTAAATATAATAGTTATAATTCAAAGATTATCGGTAAAACTATTAGAATATTTTCTATAACTATTTATCTAAATCCTTTTCTTTCTTTTATCTATTTTCTAACCTTTTCCTTTTTTTTTCCTTTTTTACTCTTTTGTATATGCGATTAATCATTCGGATTTTTGATTTTAGTCTTTTACGAATTTAACGCTAGAGGCGCTAATTCGATTAGATTACGTAATTATTTAGTATTCAAGTATTTCACCGAAAACTCGAATTAAGGATTTCCGAAGGAGCTAGATCTGGACTAAAACCCAGAGGGAAACCGTAATCTATTTAACTTTAATTAATTCAATTTCCTTCGATCGATCGGGCTAGGCCGAGACGATCCACTACTCTTTTATTTTTATTTTTTATTCTTTTAAATATTTTCTGTATTATCTATGTTCTATATCGGAATATTCCATAATAATGAATAAAAAATAATAATTATCGATATTTTTTAATTAACTATCTATATTTTCTATTAGGTTTCTTTTTCTTTTTTTTCTTTTTTTTCGTATATTATTCTATTATTATCCGTATTTATATTTACTAGAGTTTTAATAATATTCCTAAATTTTCATTTACAGGTATATTAATATATCTATAGATTACGATAAATATAATGATTTATATAATAATAGATTTGAATATAGATCGAATATTAAATAAATGAAATATAGCAGATTTATATATAGCGATTAATATAATTCGAAAAAAAAAGAAAATTTATATCATTTCTATTTCTGAAATTTAAACCAAAGAAAGCTAATTAATATATTATAGATAGACGTCTTAAAATTTTGATAATAGTAAATATCGGATAATTAAAATATATACAATATTTATATTGATTTCTGTTTTTAATTCTAATTATTACTTTAAATATTTAAAAAATTTAATATTAAACTGCTTATTATTTATAGAAACCGTATCTATAATAAAAAGAATGGATTTAGTTGATTTCGAAATATAGATAAATAGTATTAGATATATCTTTCTCGTAGCGGAACTGATTCGAACTTTTTATTTTCTAGAAAAATTAGAGCTAGATAATATACGACTAGCCTATAAGAAATATTTATATAATATATAAAAAGATTAATATTACTCTATCGTAGTAATTTTATTTATAAAAGTTATAATATATAGAGGAAATCTGTATATTAGCGGTAATAACTATCGGACCGAATAAAATATAAAAGTTCTAGAAATAATAGATAGAAGTTTTATAATATATAATATAACAATATAAAGATATACGAATATTCGAATATAAAAGAAACGTGGTCTTAAAAAGCGTTAGAATATAAATATTAGTAGAAGAGTCGAAAAAGCGATGGAAAGATTTCTAATATATATATAGTAAATATTTTTCTAGTTTGAAATAATATAAATTTATTTCTTTAATTTTATTATTATATCAGAACTACGGAACGAACTAGTATTCCGTTAGTTTTATATAAATTCCAAGTAGATATTTTAATATAATAAAGAGTTTTTTCAACTTTTATATTAATATAATCTAGATAGTTTATTTACGATTATTGCGTTTAATACGAGTTTATAGCTATAGTCTCTTATATTATAATATCCGATTAATATATACTATTTTATATTACAACGAATATATCGTCGATAATATTTTCACGAGTCGATTTTGGCTATTTATAATTATATATAATAAATTATTAGCACGCTATTAATATACTGTTTAGAAATATATAGAGTTATCTAAACTAGAAATGAAAAATAGCTAGTTATAATCGTTAATGTAAAGATTGTTTTATATATAAAAATTTACTATTTAATTATATAGATTTTGAATATTCGATTATAATAGAAAAATTTATTAGTATTTCCAATTAAAATAATAAAAAATTACTTTTATAAAATCTTTATTCGAAATTAAAAATTAGTTATTATATATATATATATATTTCATCATTCTAGTTTATTAACAAAATAACAATTTTTTTAAATAACAAATCATTTCTATAGTTAAAAGAAATAACTAAATAAAATTTGTAATATATTTAATCGTTTTTTTTCTATTTTATTTTCTAGTTAATTACTATTTCTTTTATATAGTTTTCTTCTATTGGTTTAAAACAGATACGATAATAAAATTTTAGTATAATTTTTAGGATCATTTACTAAATAGTTAATTTATTTTTTATTTTTATTAATTCATCTTTATCTATAGGTTTCTTCGAATCTAAAAAATCTTTTAATTTATTTAAATATTCGACGATTACTAACTTAATTATAAATTGGACTTTCAATGCGGATTTTAGTAAAATAAAAATTTTAATTGATAATTTAATACGATCGCTAATATTATATAGTTTCGACGGATTCGAAATACGAACCTTTAATATTATAATTAGAATTAATAGATTCCGAGATTTAGAGTTTGTTATAATAGGCGGACTATCTAAAACTTAGTCCATATTATTAAATAACTCGAATTTAGCGGGTTTAAATTATATTTTTCTAATTTCAAAAAATATAATAATAGTATTGAAATCATATATATAAAATATTAAGCTTGAATTACTAAAGTAGATTTTCGTCTAAACTAAAAAGAAAATAGCAGGACTTTAACGCCTAGAACTACTAGACCCGATCGGTACTAGCGCCTTTTACGATTGAGTAAAACTATTATACGTAATACGTACGAATATTATACTATATATATATCGAAAGTCAAAATTAAATAAACTCGTTATATAAGAAAAAGTAATTTAAATATAATAACGACGAAATAGATAAAAATTAAATGGTTTCTTCAATAGATATATATTACGAAGACGACGAAATATAGAAAAAAACTTCTATAACAGATCTACGTATATAAAAAAATCGAAGTCCAAATAGAAAAAATTAGAACTTCTATTAATATATATACTGGAATTCGAATCATTGATAACTATCCGCTTTATCAGAACTGCAGTAACGTAACCGAATATCAAAATTAAATTTTTTAGTGGTAATTTTTTCTGTATAGAATAACTTTTGCGTTAACGAATATAATTAGCTGTAAATTAATTCTATTTAAAGAGCTTAATAAACTCTATAAATATACTCAAAGTATATATTTATTTAACTAATAGGCGTCTAAGAATCAGGCGTACAAAGTACTTTTACCTTTTACGACCGTATAGATACTGGCAGCCCTACCAGCTCTACTAGGCCGGCGCCAAACTTTACCTAAATCTAGTACCTGCAACTTCCTACTATATACACGTAATGCGCAGCTGACGTTATAGGACAAAATTTATACGAATTAAGGGGCTTATTTAGAGCTTTCGAACGATACAAGAATAATTAAATTCTGACTAATAGGCGTAAAATAATTAGATATTCAAAATAGGGTTATTAGTACGCCAAGCTTTACCTAAATCCAGCGCTAACTTCCTACCACATGCACGCAATACGCAGCTGACGTCATAGGCTAAAAGTCGTACAAATTAAAAAGCTCATTTAAAGCTTTCGAAAGATACAAAAATAATCAAATTCTGACCAATAGACGTTAAGTAATTAGATATTTAAAAGGGGGTTATTAGTAATATTTCTAACAGCTCTACCAGCCCTACCAGCCCTACTGGGCCGGCGCCAAACCTTATCCAAATCCAATACCTCCAGCTTTCTACTGTATACACGTAATATATATCTGACGTTATAGGTTGAGATTCGAACTAATTAAAAAATTAAATTAAAGTCTTTAGAAATTATAAGAAATAGTTTAATTTTTATTAATAGCTTTTAAAAAATACGTATATAAAGACTTTTAGTAAGTCGTAGTATATACGAAGATATAGCTTGTATTACTGGTAAAAGAAAAAGAAGAAAAAGCGATAACTGCGAAGGAATATTTATCTATAAAAATTTCTACGTTAAATTATCGATAGAAGAATATATTATATTACTAAGTAAATTTAAATTAAAATTCTATAAAACTATTATTTTCGTTAATTAAACTAGAATATAAGTTCTACTACCGTATATTTAATACTGATATACTAACGCTTGATTTATTTACCGAACTACTGGTTTACCGGGTACTAAAATCAAAACAAATTAATTAAATAAATTTATTTAAAGTATTCAAAACGTATATCGCCTAACTAGAGATATATATCTAGAATCCCGGCGATAGAAAGTACCTATTTAGTAATAGAATATATATATTTGCGGTTATATTTAATATTACTAAAGTACTAAAAGCTTTATCTATAATATATTTTTTATTTATAAAAGGAACGTATATTAAACGTCTATTAAAATCGTTCGAATCTTTATTAAAAGATCGAAATCTTTAATTATACCGCCTAGATAATTCTAGATATAGAGATATTTATTTTTACTTCGAAAATTAATATAAATTATCAGATTATTAACGATTACAGCGTTTTAATAGTATTACTTCTAGAAATACTATAGTATCCCGTAGTAAGTTTAATAGTACGGCTAGATAGAATAAGTCCCGATATATATTTATATATTATCGCTATCTAGCTACAAATAGTTAAAGATATTATAATTTCGAAAGCTATCGATATTATTTATTTATATAATAGCGTTTAGATCCGATATTTAAATCGGATAGTACCCGTGATTTAAGGTAGAATAGATTATTATTATAATTAAAATAGACGATATAAATTTAAAATTGATTAAATAGTTCGTAAAATGCTTCGATATATATATATATATATATCTATATATAGATCCAGGTTTCTATTAATACGCGTAGTAAATCTCCGACTATCTAAATTAATAACGGCTATAACTAGTTTTAAATAGAAATTGAAATAGAAAATATAAAAGGTAAAATTTTATAATTTATATATTAGATAATATAAAATTAGTAAAATAGTATTTGAAAATATAGTACTATTAAATAGCAGACGAAAATATATAGTAGACGGCTAGCAACTAGAGCGCTAATTAATTTATAACCGCGCTAGTTTCGAAAAGTTTTATATAGATTCTGGATAGCAATTAGATAGTTAAAATACGTTTTACGAATACTAAAACTAATTAATATATGAAATTCGATATAAAATTTAGTAAAATCTAAACCGAAAGTACTCTTTTATCGTTTTAATACTAAAATAGAATAACAAATCTAGATATAAACAACTTTATATAGATTTCGATCGAATATAGTAATTGAAAGTTTTAGATAAAGATACAGATATCGTATAGATAGGCATATAAGGCCTAAAGTTACTTGAAAGTTAAACAATCTTTTATAATATACGTAATATTTTTTGAAAACACATTTATAGATATATTATAGTCGATAGTATTCCGGAATTAATTATATTCCGAAAAGGATTTGATAGATTTTTACGAGAATTATTTAAGATTTAAAACGGTTTTAGATGTTTAAATCTAAATACTATATTGTAACCTTCGATTTTACTTTTATATAGAGTTTTAGCAAACTTAATAGTAATTATTTACTCTGTTAGAATATACTAAAAGTTAATAATCTGAGTAATAATCTTTTTCTATAGAGATCTAAAAAAGATATCTATATACTTAGTCTAACTATAGAACTAAAAGCTTCCAGCGAAGATTGTTGAAATTATATATATGAAATATCAAGCTTGATTTATTAAAGTAGACTTTCGCCTGAATGAAATATATAAAAAGGAGGTAGCAGGCCTTTAATATCTAGAACTACTAGATTTGATCGATACTAGCGCCTTTAGCGCTTTAGTATAGCTAATATACGTAAAATTTAATTTTAATACTTCTATTTAAATTATATACTATATATATACCGATAGTAAAATTAAAGCTATATATTCGCTAAAAAATCTATAGAAAAGTAGATTTATATAGAGATAAAAATAAAATATAAGGAACTTCTATAGTAGATATATATTTTAAAAAAGATAAAATAAAAAATATATTTTCTATAGTAAATCTACGTATATAAATTATAAAAATGAAAATCTAGATAAATAAAAATAGAGCTTCTATAGCTTTTATAATATTCTAAATCTTTTATAGTAGTAGTATATTCGGTTAAATACTAGTATAGAAAGTAGTTTATAATATAGATTTATTTAAAGTATTCAAAACGGATATTACCCGGCGAGAAAAATATATCTAAAACATATATAGTCGAAACTATCTATTTAGTAGTAAATTATAGATATTAGTTGTTACGATTAATACCGCCGAAGTAATAAAAGCTATAGATTTTATTTTTTTTTAATATACTAAAGGAACGTATAATAAACGCCTATTAAAATAATATAAATCTTTATTAATATATAGAATTTTATATCGCCAAGATAGTTCTAAATGTAAAAGTATTTACTAAAACTTCGATAACTAATATAAATTTTTAAATTATTAATAGTTACGGCGCTTTAATAGTACTATTTCTAGAAATATTATAGAATCCCGCAGTTAATTTAGTAGTATAGCTAGATAGCGGAAATTCCGATATATATTAATATATTAATACTATCTAGCTAATAGTCGCTTAAAATATTGTAATTCTAAAAGCTATTAATATTATCTTTTATCTAATAGTATTTAGATTCCGAATGTAAATATACAACCCGTTTATAGCATTTTATCTTGTTTAGTAAGCAGAAAAATTTGGATATATTCTATAAACATCTATTTTATACATTTTTAGAATTTTAAAATTAAACTCTTTAAGGTTTAGTGCCCGTTAGTTCCCGTTTAATAACGGGAAGCCTCTAGTTTAGAAACTAGCAACGCTAGCGTTCTATAAATGAAATTTTTAAAATCTACGCTAAAAGTTTACTAGTATAGATAAATTATAGAATACTTGTAACTCTACTAGATAGAGAGACTTAGAGTTTTTAAAAGATTTTTTTTAAAAATTTCAAAACTCGCTCAAAGCGCTTAGGGCGCTTATAAGCGTTTATAAACTAAAATTTTACTTATAAGCAGAAGGCTTGCCTATAAGCGCTTTTATAACGCGCTAGGCAGGATATAGGATCAGACCCGCTTACCAGCTCAAATCTGTTCAATCAGGGGTCGATACTTTTGGTAATGTTCGAGATTTAGATAAAAAAGTATCCGGAAGTAGAGATAGGATGGATTATTATTATAGTTTATAAAAGTATTATAAATTCGAAAGTTTACGAATGATTTTTAAAATATTTTAATATATATATATAGGTCAAGCTCTCTGGAAATATAGATAGTAAAGTCGAATTTTTAAAGATTATTTAAATCTATAATAGCTATAAATAATAGTAAATAGAAATATAGAATAAAAAAGTCGAATAGTATTATTTACATATTTAGTAATATAGTAATAGTAAAAATACATTCGAAAATATAATAGTAGATAATAGGCGAAAAATATATAGCGGACGGCTAGCGGCTAGAGCGTTAACTAATCTATATCCGCGCTGGTTCCGAAAAGCTTTATATAGAACCTAAATAGTCTATTCGATAGGAAAAACGAATTTATCGATGTTAAAACTAGTTAATATATTAAATCTAATATAGAATATAATAGAATTTAGACCAAAGATATCTTTATATCGTTTTATAAAAAACAAAACTAGGTATAATTAACTATATACGGAACTCGATTAAATATACTATCGGAGAATATAAAAAAGATATAGTAATTTAAAAACGGTATAGATATTTTATAGATAAATCTATAAAATCTAAAATTATTTAAAGATCTAACTATTTTTTATAGTATATATTATACTTTCTAAATATAAAAATTATCGATATATAATAATAGGTAGAGTCCCGAAATTAATTAAATTTTGGGAAAGATTATGATTAGAAGGATTCTAATAATTTAGATAAAAATATCGCTATTTTTACTTAGATTTTAGAGTAGAGTAGAATTCTCTAGACCGAATACTATTTAAAAGGCCTTAAATTTAAATTTATCGAAGACTTTAGTAAACCTATCGGCTACTATCTATTCCGTTAGAAAATACTAAAAATTAATAGTTTTATCGGCGATCTTCTTCTATAGAAATTTGATATAGATATTAATATATTTAGTATAATTCGACTGGCCGTCGGATCGGATTAGATTAAAACGTAATCCGACCCGATCGGGTTTCGAATCCTAAACTATAATCCGATCCGATCCGCTAAAACTAGATTTTAGCGCCAAGCCCTAGTATAAAGGTATAAAGCTAATATAACTTTTATACGAATTTACCTAAAAAATTCTAATTAATTAACTATACTAGCTAGAAAGTCCGTAGTAAAACTAAATATATTATCCAGATATATTACCTTTATTTAATTATTCAAATAATAATATATTAAATATATAATATAATCGGGTCGGGTCCGAGTCGGATTACTAAAATCGGGTGGAATATTTAACGGTTCGACGGGAACCCGATCCGAACCGGCCAGTCTAAATATAACTATAGAATTAAAGGTTTTTAGCGATAGTAATAGTAATTTAATTATTACTATAAAGGAATCTTATACCCGGAATAGTATTTATATTCTATTTATCCAGTGATAGTTAGCTTAGAATATAATTTAACTAAATAGCTTTTTTTATAGCTTCTATTTCCGTGTCGAGTTCTACTTTAATAGTAGATATAGCTATAGTAGTTTATTGTTTAGAAGACTAGCTAGTAGTACCGGATCCGATATCGAATATATATTTAGAAACTAAATAACGGATTTTATAGTTACTTGCTTTATTAGTATTAGTATATTCCCGAAACTTTTAGAAATCGCTTTTATATAGGTGTTTATAGATTTTAGTAAAAGTCTTTTTATAGTAGTTTATAGAATTAGATAAACACCGACTAATAATAGATATAGCGAAGATAATATCGTAGCTGATTCTAAATATAATATATATTAAAGAGCCGAGAGCGTTTTAGTATTTACGTTTTATTAGTAGAAGGTAATCCTATTTGGTAGGAATACTTTCTAGGTAATAACTAAAATCTATCGAGATCGAAACAGTTTCTTTATAAATAGTAAAACTATATTTTTTGGAAATCCATTTAATATAGCTAGTTTAGTCTAAATAGATTGTATAGGGTTCCCGATTTCTAGTAATCTTTATACCGAGGTAAAAGTTAATAGGGTCTAGATCCGATATCTAGAAGCGTTCGTTGAGATACATTATAATATTATTGATATTTTAATAATTAATATAGTGGAATATTATCGATATAAATACTAATAGAAATTTTACTATTATAGAAAATACTATAATTCGATTCTAAAGGTTTAAAACTAATAGTAGCGAAAACCTCGGTTAAATAGTAGTACTATATTTACAGCGACTATTTAAAACTCTAGAAAGCTTTTTAAAATTTATAGATTAAATTTTTTCTACTAGAGCCTGTAGTAAAACTAGTAGGATATTAAACGTAGAAAATTTCGTTAACGTAGCTATAAAGGAAGGCGGTTTTAACGTCTATCTAATCGAGTTCTAGGCCGTAGACGGCAGCTATAGTAAAGATAACTTTATACAATATTAGTTTAATAATAGAAGCGAAGATTTTATTAAAATTAATACCGGCTTTTTATTCGAAGCCTCGGATAATCTATTGTACCTTAAAATAGGTAATTTCGCTATCAATATCCTTTTTAGTTTTATAGACCTATTTAACCTCTAGTAGATATTTTATAGACGGGAATAAAGCTTTAGCATATAGTATCTACGTCTCATTTAGTTTTAACGAAGATAGTTCTTTTTCTATAGCTTTTTACTATTCGGCGGCGTAAATTAATACTATAGCCTCTTTATATAACTATAATTGAGAGAAATCTAATACGGTATCCTTTTTTATAACTAGAACTAATATATATAAAAAGCAAATAGAATCTAGTAAAGAGCGTTTATCTAGAATCCGGAGGTTTAGATAATCCTATAGGACTTTAATAAAGGCCTAATTAGTATATTCGGGCTAAAGAAATAGCCTATCTAATTTAGAATTAGAATTAGAATTAGAAACGCTGACTTCGGTAATATAAGATCTAGCGGGAAAATTAGCCGGTAAAAGAGTTTAACTATAAATAAAATTTTAATAGAGAGGTAGATTTTAGCGAAGAAAAACTATCGGTTTAAATATTAATAAAAGATTACTAGATTATAACTATAACCTTCTAGAATCAGATTCTCTATTTTCACGCTGCCGTTTCCGCGGGGATATTATTAAAATTTATCTTCTAATTCTTCTAACTTCTATAGATCCAATAAATCTAGATTTTAAATTTTTTTTTTAAAATATTATAGAAAAGATACGGACGATATTATTTTGAAAATTTAGTAGTTTATAGATAGTATCGCTAAAGTAACTAACTAAAGTATTTCTGTAGCTCCGATTATAGAATTTCCGAATTTTTTTACTATATATTAGTTACGCTATAAAATCTAAAATATAGAATCGACTTAAATCTAAAGATTTACTATATTTATTAAAATTTAGAATTATTTATATCTTATAATTAAATAACCGAAACTATAGAAAAATAGTAGTTTTAATAAATAGCGGCTAATGTTTTTTACTAAAGCTACTATAAACTAATATAAAATAGGCTTTATATATTAGTATTTATACGGAATAGTTAAAGATACTATTTTATTATAGATTATTTAGTACGATAGACTTTTATTAGATACTTTTATTAGTAAAACTTTTATAGTTTTTAAATTTAATATTACTACGAAAATATTTAATAATAAAGATATCTTTTTTATTATAGGCGTAGATATAGTTCTATTATTCTAGAAATTTAGAAGCGTCTTATATTTTAGTTATATAGATATTCTATTTCCAGCTACTATTATCTAAAAAGATAGAGATATATTTAATTCTATTATATACTATCAAAATCTCATTTTTCTGAATAGAATATATATAGTTAGCGTAAACAGAATCTATAAAACTACTACCGGGGTAGATATAGGTTCTATAAAATTAAAAATATATTTTATCTAGAATATAAATTCTATAGAAATCGGATTTAGATTTAAAGACTTTAAATAAATCTATTTCTATAGATATATTTAATAATTTATATAAAATCTAATATCTAAAGTATCTAAACCGGATATAATAATCACTTTCTATTTTTTTTTATTAATATTTTAGTAAGATAAAAGCCTTTAAAGCTATATTAGATATTAATAAAAATAAAGATAAAGATAGAAAAAAAAAATAAAAAAAGATTTTATACGGCTGTATTATATAGTATTAATATTTAGTAGAAATAGACCTTTATATATATATATATATAGTTAATATTAGATCCGAAATACTAAAACTTAAACTAAAACTATAGTTTCTAATAGTTATTTTAGCGCCTGTCATTTAAATTTATAATATTAATAAGAGATTTATATTAGATCGGAAAGTATAAAAAATAATATAGAATTCTATATAATAGTATTTATTATCGATAAAATAGTTAAATACGATAGTATTTTTAGCGATCGATTAAAAGCTAATAGTACTATTAATACCGATTATAGATTCTTTCTAAATAGATTTTATATTAGATTTAATAAAGAAGTACTACTAGAATATAGTATAATAGTTATAGATATAGTTAAGTATCTATCCGTTAGTAAAATCCAGTTTATTTAATGAAGCCGATAAAGCTATAGAAACGAGAACTATAAAACTAAAATTAGTAGAAGCCGGTAATATTATAATAAAAATTAGTAATTTTTTAGACTTGGTAGATTTATTATCTTTACCGTTTTTACTATATTTTTCTTTACTATCTTTACTTTTATTATTATTACCTTTTTAGTATTTACTACCGCTATTTTTCTATTTTTCTATTATCTGAATCTTTTTTAATTTAGAATATAGACTATAGTAGATATCTTTTATATAGCCGTCCCGATTATAGTAGGAATAGTAGTTAACTTTAATAATTTATTTATTCCGTTTATTTATAGATAGAAAAACTTTTATTCTAATAATAGTAGACTCGCTATTACTATATTAGTAATACTCTTTACTTAAAGTAGTAATAATAGTTTTATCTAGAATAACTATTTTCTATTTCCGTTTATCTTTATTTCTAACGATAACGTTACTTTAGATAAATAAGGTCTAAAAATAGCTAAAAGTAGTATTAAAGCTTTAAAGAAACTTTAAAATAAGAAAACTTTTTAAAATAATAATATCTATAGCTAGGATTTTATTAGTGAACTCGCGAAATTTAGCTATATAGGCTTTTATATTCCCGAAAAAACTATTATAATAGAGGATATCTAGCTAGATATTTATATCTATAAATTTACTAGTACTATAGATTCTATATTCCATCTAGGATTTATCTAGTATCTTTTTAGAATCTAATATAAAATCTTTAATAAAATTTAAAATATTAGTACTATAGATTATTTTAATCGCTATATAGGCGTATTTTATACGTTTTTCTTTATATTCGGAAGTATCCGGAAGTAAATAACTTTTAGTAGCAGTTGAAAGTTAATAAAAATATAGTAGACTATAATATCTTCCTTCTAGTTTGTATAATCTAAACGGGGTTTAAATTTCGGAACGATATTAATAGGATAGCCGGAGCCCTCTAATTAATATTATTTATAGTTAATGATATAGAAATAGATATATTACCGTATTTTATACTAGATTATAAAATATTGTAAAACGTAGCGTTATAGAAGAATAAATTAAAAAGAAAGCCTAGAGGCGAGTAACTAGAAAGCGTAATAATTTCGAGGTCGAATAGATTATTCGAATTTAGAAAAGTAGGCGGAAGACCGGAAAGTATAAATTATTCTAGTACGTTTTTAGATATAATAGAAAGTAATTTCAATAGATAATAATTAGAATCCGGGTATAGATAGCTCTAAATAGTAAAGTTAATTTACTATTGATCGTATAGGAATCTATAGTCTTTAATAGAAAATAAAAAGTTATAGACAGTTTAGTTTACCCGGAGGTTATTAGGTAATTCCTAAAGAAAACGTTATTCGAGACTTTTAAAGTTACGAGGATTAGTATAAAGCTTTAATAATAATAATATTATATAAGCAGATATAAATTTTAGAATAAATTAAATAAAGCTATAAAAGTTAAAACGATATAATAATAGGATTTATTAACGAATAGGAAACTTCGAATTATTATACTATTTAGAACTAGATAATATAGCTAATAATTCCGAAAGTTTAACTCGATAACTCTAGTTCTAAAAGCGAACGGTAGTTAGTTTAGAAGTAGTAGAGATTTACTTAAACCGTTAGAGGATTAGAGAAAATACAATAGCTAGGAATACGGTCTACTAGCTTTCTATTATATAGGGGTCCTAGTTTATACTAAATTAGCTAGTCTGTCGCTTTCCGTATTTATTAATAATAGCTAGTAGGAGTTCGGCTATCTATAGAATATACGCCGGTAGCTAGCGTTAGCTAGATAGTTGAATATAAAACTAATAATTATAAAAGATTTCGAAGGCCTAATTACTATATCTAGCGGAATATTTCTATAGTAATATATCTTTACGTAATATTTAGCGACTTAATAGTTCTATTCGAAAGTAAAGAAGTTAGTAGTTTAAACGGCTAGAAAAGGTCGTAAAGTAAAACGAAAGGGTCTATTTAGCTATTTATAATTTCGGTAGTTACCGAGATATTTATAGATAGTAGTACGACCGTAGATTTCGTCGTTTACTATATTAGATACTTTGTACAATTTAATAATATATATCGAGTTTAATATACTATATCGAAATCGGAAAGATAGATAAAAGAAAAAATTCGATAAATATTTAAAGAAACATTAAATATAAAAATATAATATTTACGAATATTAACAACTATTATAAATTAATTCGGCTTGAACTTCCGGGTTTATAATCTATTAAAATTATATATATAGAATATTCTGGCAAATTTACTAATATAGGCTTTCACCTAGACTAAATATATAATAAAAAAGTAGCAGGGCTTTAGCGTCTAGAATTACAAGATCTAGTCGGTACTAACGCTCTTGGCGCCTTGGTACAGCTGTTATACGTAACACGTACTTTCAATAAAGATAATAGCGCCCTAATTTTCACTATAAAAAATTACTATATTAATAATAGTTTTAAATTTTTAATTATTATATATATTTACGACTTCATCATTTGGAATTTTGATTATCTTGAAAAAACTAGTACTAGAGATACTATTCGATTATATTACGTAATTATTTAGACTTCAATATTCACCGCGAACTTAATTTAAAATTTCTGAAAAAACTAGGTCTGGATTAAAATCTAGAAGGAAACCGTAGTCGATTTAATCTTAATTAATTTAATTTACTTCGATCGAACTAGCTATTTTAAGCTAGGATAATCTAATATATAATCTCTCTATATAAAAACTCTATATATAATCGACTTTATCGATAGAAAAAATTTAAGTATTAGAATTAGCTTTCGAGAGATTCGAACCCCCGACATTAGGTCTCCAGGTTACGTAGCGTTACTACTGCGCTACCAGGCCTTTAATTATTATATAATAACTAATTTAGAATATCATTTAACTAACCTGCCTTTTTAAAAGTTCTAGTTTTTCTATCTATTTCTATTTTAGTATTTTAATATAGCTATAGTAGTTTACTGTTTAGAAATCAAGCTAATAGCGCCGGATCTACTTTAGATAACGCCTCTAGTATCTAAACAGTTTATTAATATTCTATTAAAGTAATATTTAAAAGAATATCACGTGATTAAAAATATCGAGTATAGATATTACGATTATACTATAATTAAACGAGCCCGTCGCTATTTAGAACCGATATAATCTACTCGCTCGTACCTCGCTTCGTAGATTAGTATCGAGCCTAAATAGCTTCCGGACTCGTTTTAAAATTCGATTATCGAAGCTATTTTTAGTATTAAAATATTAGTCTCTATTTATAGTAAAGCTAATCTAGTTCTAGAACCGTTTAATCAATTAAACTGAATTAATTATTAAAATTTCTACGTTATTTTCCTTTTATATATCTGATTTCTTAATATCTATTCGTTCGATTTTAATTAATTTTATATCGTTTGAAAGCTCTAAATGAACTCTATATTTAATAGAAATTTTGGTCTATAATACCAGATACATATTACGTATATATAGTAGGAAGTTATAGGTATTGAATTTAGATAAAGCTTAGCGCCGGCCTCGTAGGGCTGTTAGTAATATTACCAACAACTCTTGTTTATATATGGAATTCCTTAACGCCTATTAGTCAGAATTTGATCATTTTTATATCGTTCGAAAGCTCTAAATAAGCTCTTTAATTTTTAGTCTATAACGTCACCTGCGCAATATATATATATAGTAGGAAGTTGCAGGCCTCGTAGAGCTGTCAGTAATAATATTAACAACCCTTGTTTGTATATAGAATTCCTTAACGCCTATTGGTCAGAATTTAATCATTTTTATATCGTTCGAAAACTCTGAATAAGCTCTTTAATTTGAATAATTTCGGGCCGATAACGTTACCTACGCAATGTATATATACAGTAGGAAGTTGCAGGTACTGGATTTAAATAAAGCTTGGCGCCGGCCTCGTAGGGCTGTCAGTAATAGTACTAACAACCCTTATTTACATATAGAATTCCTTAACGCCTACTAGTCAGAATTTGATTATTTTTATATCGTTCGAAAGTTTTAAATAAGCTCTTTAATCTATATAATTTCTGGCCGATAACGTTACCTGCGCAATATATATATACAGTAAGAGGTTACAGGTACTGGATTTAGATAAAGCTTGGCGCTAGCCTAGTAGGGCTGGTAGAGCCATCCAGGCCTATACGGTCGTAATATAGGTAATAGCTTTTTATAGACCTGAATCTGTTGAAATCATGTGTGTGGAATATCAAGCTTGATTCACTAAGGTGGGCTTTCGCCTGGACTAAGTATACAAGAAGGAGG